>JAZKJV010005072.1:0-504863 GCA_037367405.1 Ottelia alismoides | reverse complement strand
TCCCCCTCTTGGGAAATTTGTTGCAAACGCCCTCCGACGTATAGGTAATTGCATCTCAGTCCCTGTGCAAGTTATTTATTCATTTTATTTCTATAATACTACATTTAGGCCCCTATCATTGGGCATCATTTTGAACCTTCATTTAGCATCATTTTTTAATTCTAAAAATTATGCACTGTAGAGAAACTTATGCTTATTATTATGGATGGTTTATTATATTTTTGTGAGCTGCGATTTATTTAATATAAATATTTTTGCTGAAAATATCATATTTTACCCATTATGTATTATTAAATTGTTATTAAATCAATATTTGCTCCAAAAATTACCAAAATTTCATAGTAATTAGTTTTTAGTTTGTTCTACATTGTGCCTAAGTTTCATCTCATATGCATGCATATCGAGGTCACAATAAATGAAATGGTGATTCTACAAATTGATTTTTAATTAATTCCTCACTTAGTATTTTTAGGAGCTAGAAATTATTTTGGATGTTTCTCACATAGAACTACTTAGGATAAATTAATTTCTAAAAAATATTGACGTTTGGTATTTATTAAAATTAATTAACTCAAAATCACCAGTCTGCATTATTTTATTCATAATTAATTCATAGTGCATCCAAAAATCCAAAAAAAAATTACAGTACATGAATTTCTTCATATTTCATATTCAAGCCAAGTTTGAGAACTTTTGGACTTAATTTGAACATAATTTTCATTTTAACCTACGAATATCGTCAAAATTGCATTTCACTCATTTATTACATTAAAAAAAACCAAAAAATGCCTCTTTGAAAACCTAACCTCTAGATCGACTATAAATCAACCTAAGGAGATAGTGGCCTCCCGGAGTTCGACCTTGAGTTTTCTCAAGTAAAAAAAATTGACTGCTCGCTTTAATTTGGACAAATAATTATATTTGTATTTTTTGATTGATCTGAATTTGCTCGACTGCAACGGACAAATCAGCGTTAATTCCATCAAATTAAATAGGGTAGATTCACGGTTCTTCAGGGATAAAAATGTATGGTGTTTTTAATAAGTTGCCAATGATAAAAGATTACATTAAAACCAACCCGTGCCTAGTCCCTTGAATATGTAAATGAGATTGACTCACCATATTTCATCTTAATAAAAGGGCCTTTCCAACATGCAGAGGCGAGAGGACAAAGGATTTTCTTGGATGCTGGAGTTTTGGAGACACCCCTCTAAATGTCGAGTGGGAAAGTAATGAGATAGAGAAATCGATTAATTGCTTTTCTATCATTTATATGAGAATTACATTAGAAATCAATAGATAAAAATCACATGAAAAATATATTGATCAATTAATTTTATGTGGCAAGTTATTTCTTTTACTTGGGCAAGCTCCAAGGTTGATTACAAGGAGATATTTATCAACATGGAACTAATTTTCAGATCATTAAATGCATAAGATTTTCACGAAAACATTTTTATGTTTTTAAATGTAAAACATGTGAATATGCAAATATCGGCCAAGTTCAGGGTATTGTTCACAAATTCACAAAATTTGAGATAAATGAATTCCAAAAATATTGTAACTTGGAAAGAATGTTAAATGATTCAAAATTATGCTACTTTGATATTTTTAGATTTTTATAACGAGAAATAAATTTTTAATGAATTATTAAATGCAAAAAGAGTGATTATAAGTAAAAGAATTTTTAATAAATACCAAACACATATCTTTTTCATAGCAAGAATTATTCAAAGTAGCTCTATTAAATAGAAATAAAAAAACACCTAATACTAAAAATACTAATTGAGGGATAACTTAAAAATCAATAACACAAATCTTTAAATAATTTATTCAGACTAAATGATGCATGCAACAGAAATAAAAAATCGACAGATGAAAGAGCATTGTTAATCATAATAATTGTGACTTTTTTTAGTATTTCGAGATAAAAATGAATTACTATGATTTTTTGATCATGGAGTGAGAAAACTATGATAAATTACACCACAATAATTGTAATAAATCAGTCAGAGCTCCAAAAATTACCAATAAATACTCAAAATGTAAGTAAATATTGCTACAATATGTATTTTTTAGAATGGAAATATGATGCCAAGTTAAGGTCCAAATATGTACCCAAAGCGTACACATGCAAATACACAAAATGAAATAAAAGTAAAAATGTGGAGTAGAATGGCTAATATGTAATTACTAAGACCCGCCAAGGGGTTTGTGCAAAATCTCTAACAAGCGGGGATTGTGTGCGATTCCAAAAAGGTAAGAGTGTGTAGAAGCACAAAATTTCCCACCCCATGTGAGGGGTGCATGCTTCTCTAGAGGCTTGAGTAGAGATGACAGGGGCTTGGACGATCAATGTTAACTGTAGCCCCTTCCTCACTTCTTCGATCTTAGTTGTTGGTGGATGAGCTCCAAGGTGGAGACAACTATGATGCTCCAGTGAAATGGTGCTCTCCTCCTCTTCAGGTGGTCTTCTCCAATGAAGCAAAAAATGAAGGCCCGAGCAAGGACGAGTCGGAGGAGGCTTAATTCTACTCTAAGATAAATTCAGATTTATCATCGTATTATTGATTTATTATCCCTCTAGCTTAAGTAATTCATTAACAATAAATAACAATTAATCTAATTTAACAATTAACATCATGTAAATAATTAACATTAATTATTATATATAAATAAATATATTATCGTGCATATTATTTTATATGTTTCTTTATTATTAAAAATCAAAATAAAAATTAGTTTAATAATGTATATATTTTAACATTAAGCTTAAATAAAAAAATAAAAAATAATAAAGAAAATAAAATAAGTATTTTTAATACATAAAAATACTCAAAAATATTACCATGTATACATGATGTAATCTCACTTTGAGTTCTACACGGAAGTTGTAGATCTCAATGAGATCTACAACTTTTGCGTTAAAACCTTTTTCTAATTTCACATATATCGAGTTTTTTAATCTATTTTACATTATTTTTTTTATTAGCAATTTATTTCATTGGGTCGCGTGGCTTCCTTTTAGTGAGCCACGTAGTCCAGCCTGTGTGCGATTATGACCATCTGATCAACTTGATCAGACGACCAGGCTTCAATCATACATGTCCCATTCTCTGCCATTTGATCCCCATCAGACGGGTTGGGGAGCCATCCCCAACTTCCAGCTCTGATGCTCCAAGTGTTGCGAGTGATGGCAACAGCCTGATTTCATCCATTTCTTCTAACCTCCTCGACTAACTTCAACCATCACCATAACCTTCATTGTATAGCCCTAATATCCTTTATTCACACTAACTATCTAATCGACCCTAACTCCTTGGTAATGGGCAGTGGTTGAAACCACCTCCTGGGAAATAACTCCCACCCAACCTCCACCTTCAAATACCCATCACCGGAGCCAACTTTTGCCGTACACCTTTACGCAGGCAAGGACCCGGCTTATCTCAGCCCTCCTGTGACAGAGGAAGGGTTGATTGACGATGCCATGATGACCCAATCCCCGATGTTGACCCATGGCCATCGGGCCATGCTACAGGTGACAGATCACACCACTATAGCTTCTCTTGATGGCTTAAGAAGTTAAGCAAAGATCATAGAACCCACCAAGTCCTCAACCCAATCCTATCGACCACTGGTGACATAGCTTCAAGGTTAATGTAATTAGAATTTGGTTTTTGACTATTTTCTTCGATTTTTCATGCTCTGTATGTATGTCTTCACTTGATGCTTGCCATGTCTTGACCTTCATCATGCATCAGTGATGCACGTGGAGGGTTTTAGTAACTATTTCCATTCTTCCAGACATCCCACCCCCTCGACCCTTCTTCTCCGTTAGAATGATGGAGGAACCTACCGGGGTCGATCACCACTTCACCCTCCTGGCCTCAATCTCACCTCCTTATTCACACGCACAAACTCTCATTGCTTCAGCTCTTGTTTTCCTAACGATTGTAGGTCCTTTGCTCTTAAATGATTGGAGTTCCCAAGGCTTTGTTGGTCTTCTCTTCCGCCTTCACCGACACCACTTCGATTCGCTCCCTTAAGCACCATCATGCCTTCGCCGGCATCTGACTGCCTTCATGAGATGGATGTGCACCTTCCCTGACCGTCAGGTGACTTCCAAGAGACGGAAAGAGGAGGATCTACCTCGTCGGAGCCCCACAAAGTCCCCCGTAAGCGGAGGAGGTGAAGCTCGGGCATGTGCTACAGGCATTATTCGATCCTAGTGATCGGACGGTTCCTACACTTCCCCGAACCATCCTTCCATACACATAGCCTTAGAGTTGTCAAAGCCGAATCAGAAAAACCAATGCCTTCCATGTGGCCCCAAGCCACGTGCCTCTGTCTGAGCCTAGAGCTATGTTGCCTCCTGCGCGCGGCTCTGAGAAATTTACAACATCACCCACCGATTATCCTTAATTACAAAATTGCCCCTGCACATGGGGCTAGCTTTAAAAATGAGTCGTCTTTTTAATTAATTACAATTCCAGTCCCTAAAGGGACCTATCTATTATGTTTTGTGTTATTCTTTTTAAGTTTTTATTGCACTTATGCTCCCAGATTCAATATGTAATATCTTGAGAAATATAACTCCTATTGTTGTGGTTGAAATTTCATTACTAAGCTTATTTAATTCCCTTGGGTATGTCATAATTTATATCTAATTTGATATGTAAATAATGATTGATTAATCAAAAATGACTTAGGATATATATTCTTCATATAAATATGCCTTTTCTTGATTTTATCTTCTATATAGCTCAACAATTGGACTTTGCTTTTGATTATAGAAATTTCTTGATTTATGCATTAATTAGGAGTATAATTTTATGTCTTTGTAAAAAAGTTTTGTATTTATATCATCTCATATCATTATGTTCATTATTTAACATGCATAAAAACCAACTAAAATGCATCATGTTCATATTGTTACATGTTGCATTGTCTTGTTGTTTTGACCTCAGTAATGTAATCAAACACTTAACATATTTTATTAGTATTTAATTGTATTAATAGCTTATGTCCTTGTGTTCAACCCTGGACTTCCTATGTTAAACAAATTAATTAAACCGAGCCCCTCCTCACAGAGATAATTCAGTCTTGGTTTCTGATAGATCACCAATTAATCGTGCTACAACGAGATCAAATTTACTTAGCCAATTAGTGGTTCATCATGACTGCAGTCCTAACGAGTGTCAATCGACAAACGACCGACTTCGATGCAAGATGGTGAATAAGCGGGAATGTGCCTCACACATGATGGAAGAGTGGAGATTGAATCGTATATGAACTAGGGATGGCTAGTCATAATAGTCGATGTGGCAATGAAATTTTAAAAAAATCAATAAAATCACATGACATGGGAACAATTCCCATGTTATTTCATCAAGATCGCAGAGTAATAGGATTACCTCTTTAAACGTGATCGTGATCTATGAATATTTAATAGAAGAGACCTCATGTCTCAAGTCCAATCTGATGTAGAGAGCACTTGTGGACACATGAATGGGATACGTGTTTTCCACAATCGAAAGTGATGATTAAAGCAGGGGAATCTCCAAATTTCATCTCAGGAAATCCAATGTACCATTCTCGTGCAAGAGGCACTGTAGAAGATGGATAACCACGGGTAATCAATCCGACGACACGACGGCAATGCGACGAAGATCGTGCTCTCAACAAGCCCTAGCTGAACGACCACAAAGGGTTGAGATAGAGAGAGATGACGTGTGGGAATAGAGAGAGATAGATATAGAGTTGGTGCAACAACTGCATGTGTTAGAAGATCTAGGGTTAGCCTCTCTTTTATAGCATAATGGATGGTAGAGATGCGTCCTTAATTAATAATCATTGGTTGAGAATAAAAGATTTTATTGTTTTCCAAGTAAAATATAATTTAGAATTAACAAATCAATATTAATTCATGCTCCAAAATTTAATCTCAAAAATAAAATTCTTATGAATAAAAAGTAAAGGAGAGAGCCTCCTTTCAAGAATAAGGAAAGGAGATAGCCTCCTTCCTCATTTGGAGGAGGACGTCTACTTTGAGATTTGGAGAAAGATTTTCTCTTTCCAATCTCTTTTAATGTAATATCATTACATTAAATATTTATTAATAGAATTATTTATCAACAAAATGTCATCAAAATAATTTGCAAATTATTTGTGACAATTGCAAATAAATCAATGATATTTATGAAACATATCCCATCTATCCAAAACTAAATGTAAATCACATTTACATTTAATTTCTCAAGGCAAAACTCACGTTAGTTTTTAAATGTGAATCCTATCACAATTAATTCTATTTATGATATGGTGGATTATATTCACATTATCAATAATTATTGTAGATTGTATTATCCACATTAATTTCGTCTATGATAATTCAATCTAATTTAATCATCTAAGATGTCTCTATATAAATGTCTAAATAGTGTGAATGAAATATGCATTTCTTATGATAATTATATCAAATTCAATATATCGTCTTAATTTTCCAGCTTAGATATTGTCTCTAACTGAACAATTCTTGAACTCTTTCAAGAATAATGTGATTTCTCTACAGATACTTGGAGATAAGGACACGACGATTGTACATTCCATGCACAATGGTGTGGACAGTGAGATCTAATCTCATATACAGATCTAGAAGACCTCTCGGAGATGTTTGTTAAGTCAAACATAATATCCAACCTTCTCATTGCATCTGAATCATATTCAGATCAATGTCTAATATTTGGACTAAGACTGGATAACTAGTCTATTGAATGGAGTCATTAAAATCCAAAGTTGTTTCATCACTTCCTCAGAATAGAAGGTTCATGGTTTATAGTCGAATAAGATCACATCACCTTCGAGTATTCCCAATTCCCGTACATCTTTCATATTGTAAGACCTCAAATAAATATGAAGTTCTTATTATATTTGAATTATCTTCTTCATGATCCAATCATTAAGTTTCTCATTCGATTATTGGGAGTTGGTATGGATCATATGTTTTCCAAAAGCATATATCACCCTACAAATCCTATCATGCTTCCAAAGCAAGATGACCATCAATGGAATTTGATTGGTCACAATTATCTCATGAGTGAGCTCAGATCTTCTGGTTTAGTAGTGACCAATATGCCCTTTGAGAGATTGTACTTATTCATATGCCCTTGTATGCAAACTAACTCGTAGGTGCATAGGCCTTTATTATGTCATCAATATAATGGCCTAGTGATGAATGATGAACCCTACTAGATCATCATTATTCTCTATTTTTATTCTTGTTTAATAAGAACCTCATGAGAAATCTTCATTAATTCCGTATCTTTGGCAAATGAAACCAACACCTTTAATTAACGTATTTTCTATTATTTTCTAACCCTAGTTTTATTGTATTTTAAAAACTAACCCTTTTCCTTATTTTCTTTATTATAAAAAACCTCTAAAAATTAGATTAATTATTGTTTATATTATATTATTTTTAAGAGAAATTAAAAATACAAAAATATCAAAACCACAAAACACAATATTTTTACCCATAAAAAAATACTTGCAAAAATTTATTTTTGTACAAATGACTTCTTTTGTCTTTTTGATCAAATGAAAATTGTAGATCTCATCGAGATCTACGACTTTCATGTTTTAACTTTTTCTTAGTTCAACCTCTTATTATTTATTATTTATTTTTCTTTTTTTTGTTATTTTTGAATTCCTAGAATAACCATGTAGCGCTATCTGGAGCCGCCACATGACCGCCTCTCTTCTCGATCTACATGAAGGCGCTATCTGGATGCTCGATCTACATGAAGGCGCTGAGTTGGGAGCTCCTGCTGCAAGGCCGGGAGAGAAGGGCCGCTGAGCTGGGAGCTCCTGCTGCAAGGAGCCAGAAAAGAAAATCAAGGAAGATTCAGGGAGCTTAGTCAAAATTTCATGCACTTTGTTGTTGTAAAAAATGTATCATGTGCATTTTTAGCGGCCTTTTGTTTGAGTGCTCGCACGTGTAAAAAAAGAGAGAAGCAGATCACTTGATGATCTATCCCCCCATACACACCACCATATATGTATATTCACTCACCCCTCCCCCTCACCATCGCTGTAAATTCACACACACCCCTCTTCCCCACACATCCATCACATGTGCATACACACGCATCCCCCCATCTCCTTCACAGTCATATGTAAAATTCACCCCCATCTCCATGACATCTGTTAAATACACCCCTCTAAACCTAACAACTACGGTTCCCTCAACCCAAAATTCAGATCCATCACTTAGGCTATTTTCAGCCTAAGTATAGGAATGATCGACCCATCAAACTTCCCTCTATCTGTTTTCTATACTTAGGTCATTTTTGACCTAAGTATAGGGGGGACCTTCTGATTCAGTTCCGCTATATCACATTATATTTAACTAGAGCTATGGCTTCATATCACTTGTTCTATGAGGACATAGCAAAAAATAGTATAGCGTGTATACCGTATATTATTGTATATATACTTTATCCTCGATCGTATATTAAAATTTTTGATAACTTTTTAGGCTAGGTTTTAAGTTGACTGATGAACCGATTTTTGAAAAAAAGTTCTTGTTTTTTTTAAATTAAGGGATGAACTTTTTGTATTTAAAATTAACCTTTTTTAAAAATCTCATAAAAATCTGAACAATAAAAAAATTTATTTGGTACAGGATCTGACTACTAGACTTAAAAATGAGTAGCTACTCTTCAATGAGGGAACTTCGATCTCCCTTAACATAGTGGGTAGTTTAAAGGACACTTTCTATGGCTCCGTCCTTAAGTAACATGGGTAACCGTCTAAAGGTCCGTACTTACACTCATACTGGCTGGAAGTAGATGCAACTATTCATATGAGCTTGGGCCAGTCATTATCTCTATAGAGAATTTGAAAATTGAAAAATTAAAATTCATAAAAATTTGCAAAAGATAAAAATAACAAAAATTCACTAACTCTGGAGTTGGTGTATACCTGACACATTTACTATCACTCAAGGATTGAGGATTTGAAGAAACTAGATTTATGAGATCTTGAAAGTCTGAGTTAACCAGCCTTAGTCATTAGGTTTAAAACTTAATAATCCACACTACCCTAGTTTAAAATATTTGAGAGATATATTGCACTCTTCATCTCTACCTTCTAAAGAATATGATCATCACATCACTTTCACAACTGCATGATTGGTGAAATGAGTTGAGTTATCACTTGAGGAACTGGGCTGGTGATTTAAGTCTAGAATTGTTTTAATGATGCTTGAGGATGGGATAACGTTAATGTAAAGTTTCAAGAAATATGAGTGTCAGCAAAACCTTAGCCAGTATGTGAACATGTTCGCATGCTATCTCTTGATATTGACCTATGTGCCACGATGTGACGAAACTAAATAAATTGTTAATCAGTGTGTGCTAACTTTTGAAAAAAGCTGTGGAGCTAGCCAAAAAGAAAAGAAAAGAAAGAAGTATTGAATGAAAAGATCTCTCAAACATTAAGAGAAATTACAAAGAGTTTCTACCTAAGGCGAGCGCTCCCAACCATTTCAAGTATCCACTTGGACAAAACGCTATTAGGAGCAAGGAGTTGGGCTAGCACCAAAAAAGGGCTCAACATCGTATAGTGATACAAGTCTGGGTGTCGAAGGTATCTTAGATACTCAAAAGAGACTCATCCCGGTGTACTCCCAAGAAAACAAGTGCAGACGACTCTGAATTCTCTTAACGAACACATTGATCAACAAACAAAATTATACATGTGTTGAGTAATAAGGCACTGGAGTGACCCCTTGTTCTAATGTGAGGGAGAAAAAAATAGACACAATCCTATGCCCTCCGTCATCTAGCCATGCATCTACATTTTCAAAGTCCGATGAACTAATGAGATAGTTGATTGAAGCAAGAACATACTTATTCCCTAGTGTTGAGGATTAGGTCTAGATGAGAGTCTACTGGACTGGAACCTTGGGTGACATCTCGACTCGACTCTCATTAATGCAGTATACCAAAAGTCATATCATTATATTTTACGTACAAACATAGAGTCTGATAATTAGAGAAGTTGGATTCCTTTTGATTAGAGCATGGTTGAGCCCAGAATTTTAGGATCACTTAAATGGAGGGTCTTCGACAAATTGAGCCTTGAATTTTCGCATGCACTCTCTGGAATTAATCCGGCTCCTTCATTCTTTAGATGCTTGTAGACGAGCATAGGTTAAGCATAGGGGTATGATGAATCCCTGGATCATCATTATTCTATTTTTATCCTCGTTTAATAAGAACCTCATGAGAAATTTTCATTAATTCTGAATCTTTGGCAAATAAAACCATCACCTTTAATTAACAAATTTTCTATACATTTTCTAACCCTAACTCATTGTATTTAATTACTAACCCTTTTCCTTATTTTCATTATTATTAAAATCCCCTAAAAATTAGATTAATTATTGTTTACATTTATCTTGGTTTTTAAAAGAAATTAAAAAAACAAAAATATCAAAACAACAAACACAACTTTTTTACCCATTAAAAATGCTTGCAAAAATTTACTTTTGTACAAATGACTTCTTTTGGATTTTTGACCAATATGAAACTTGTAGATCTCATTGAGATCTACAACTTTCATGTCTTGACATTTTCCTATTTCAACTTCCTATTATTTCTGTTTGATTTTTCTTTATTTTTTGTTATTTTTGAATTTCCTAGAATGGCCACGTGGTGCTCTCTGGAGCCGCAACGTGGCCTCCTCTCTTCTCTCCACCCGGCCTCCTTCTTGGCCGTTAGATTATCTCTGGCCTGCTCCATTACAACCATCCACTACCGTTGCTTCCACCACTGTCAGATCACTCCCTCCTAATCTAATCTCATCCATTCTCTTCTGCCTCTTCCTCAACCACACGATGCTTCCTGGTCCGTGGGCTCTCATACCTCCATGTCACCCCTTCATCTTCGACCATCAGATCACCTTGCATCACATCAAGGCCATTTGTTCCTGCCCTACCGACCACCTTTGGATCAGATCTTATGATCTGACCAGAAGCGTTCACCTGCGCTCCTCATCTCCATCGTCCAATCTGATCCTAGATCAGATCCGCGCTGCTCATCTCTGTCCACTCCTTAGCTACTGGATCAGATCATCTGATCCGATCCACTCCCCTCGTTCACACCCTCTTCCTGACCATTGGATCATGATATCCAATGGTCCATGACATGGACCTTCTTCCTCCTCTAGTCTCCCCCTCTCCCAACCGTTACACCTCGAGACACCACCACCCCATTCTATTTCTAGCCATCACCTCCGACCTCCTCTCCATAGCCCAACACTGCCCCCACGTAGATCCAAGATCAGCCATCCTCGCGTAGCCGTTAAAACACCCCACACCACTCTTGTCCTTCACTTCATCCATTTCAAAATGCCCCTCAACCTTCATAACGTTCGACCTTCTCAACCTATAAATACCTCCTCTCCTCTACTGTCAACCCTTGTCCACCAATCTACAGCCTAAACCCTAGCCCCCCTCCTCCCTGTGACAGAAAAATGTTGGACGAGGGTCCATAATGGGCCTCCGGCCAGGTGTTGACCCATGGTCAACTTGGCCATGTCACGGTCGGCTCCGCTGCCGTTGAACCCCCTGGAGTTACTGCCTAGGTCGAGCGATAACTCCGAGGTCTGATGAGGACCTCAACCCAAGAATCCACGCCGCTTTCTTCCTTCTCAACCCTCCAAGTACAACTCCTTTATTTTTCTTTTAATTTCTCCATTTTAAACGCAATTGTACGCACACCTTCATTGTCATATGGACTCGCCTCCATCTTCACCAGACCTCCATGATCTTCACCGACACCCCCACTCACCATCCCTCTTCTTCAGAACCTCCCTTCGCTCTGCCCCAACTCCCCTTCGGTTCGTCGAAGACGGAGACCAGGTCTCCCACTCCTCCTCTCGGACGAGACCCCCACTTCATTCACAATCACCCCACACGCACTCTTCGGCTATGGATTAACCATTGCATGTCAATGTCCGGAGCTGCGCACCTTTCTCCGGTCTCCAGCTCTACCACAGGTGGCGCTTCACCGATCGTTGTCTATAGCTACCCTCACGACTTCACCTCCCTTAAGCCATCATCTCCTGATGATCACAGAGCTTCGGGGATCTTCCACAGATGCATTGGAGCACGAGGAGTTCTGGCAGCCTCGTAGGAGCTCCAAATACGTCGCCTCTCCTCTGATTGAGGATGAAGTGCAGGCACTGTTGGATGGCACCCTTGCGGTGGCCATTCAACAGCCTAGAGATGACCACGTCACCAACTCCGAGGCAAGGAGGCTTGAACATCTAAGCCATTCCTCGAGCCACCATCCGTCGCCACGTCTCCACCCGAATCTGATGCCTCCCGAGCCTGGTCCCTCACGTGGAATGTAGGTGAGGGGCTGGGTTATTTGTAGAGACATCTAGGACCTTCCCCAGAATTGCAATGAGGTCCTCAGGAATGTGCCTTACGTGCGCGTCTGGGGTAAATTACATGTATCCCCTGAAAAATTTCAATAATTCCAAGAATGGCCCATGGATATTTATAGAAGGCTCCGGGTTTTGATTATTGTAAATGGATCCCTCCATGGATGTATTTGTAATATTTATCTTTATTTTCCATGCATTTTTATTACATTTATGCCCCTAGCATTGTTTTGATCATATCTTGAGCATATTAACTCCAAATCGCATGATTTTAGTTTCAATTTGATGCTTATTTTATTATCTTTCTAATGGCATTGGTAATTTCATGTTTTGACACTCTATTGAATGGGCTAATTTTTGATGATCTATAGTTTCTCATGCTCTTTGATTGAAATGCCATTCATCATCGTTAATGCTCAATTCGACTTTCAAATCGATCTATATTTTCTTGCTCAATGATTTGATTAATTCATAGAATATTTGCCTATCATTCGCATATCATTCATATTTCATCTCATTTAATTGCATCTAAAAATCAAATAAGAATTGCATGCATCACTTGTTTTTGCATTATTTTATCTGCATTGCATATCACATCTGCGTGAAGACCTAGGACTAGAAAATACTCACTAATTAATTAAGCAATAATTTTGATAAATAGACGAAGAGGCTCATGCCCCTGTGTTCGACCTTGGTACACTTACCAAGTAAATCGATTTCCACATATTCGAAAGTGTGGTTTTTGTACGAAGCATTTTCATCACCTATACTACGATAGAATATGACCAATAATGTGGTGAAAAAGTGTTTCATCAATGAATAGCCATTCATTCACATTTATTCTTCCATTTTGACTTTAAATCCCTAGTGAAATACCTGTAAATACCACTAAGTTGCATAAATTAACATCTAACATTAATAGGTATTTTAACCCAAAATAAAAGAATAAAGAATAGAAAAGAAAAATAAAGGAAGTATCCTTGATATTGGCTGACCTTGAACTCCGAGACCAAGTCAAATATTGACTAGGTCGATCCTGAATAAAGTAGAGAGAGACAAGGTAAATTGCTATGCAAAAATACAAAGAAACCCTAATTCTTTAAAATATTATATACTATATAAATAGCTCAATCTTCAATTACTTTATTTATCATTATACACAATTCAAATAATAAAGTGTTCTACACAAAACTTGTACATATTAATACGTAGAAAATAAGAAAACTATTGAAAAAAACAAATCGTGAATAAGTCAACCGATACAGACAGATGACAAAGTCGTAAATAAAAATTCATTAACCAATATCTTCTTCATATGAACTCAAAATGAACCAAACTCACATCCATAATATTTAAAACTAAATTATCTATCAAATGAAGTGATTTCATTGGAATTGGAGCTAAGATACAAAAACTGCCTTTTCGAGGTACTATTGTACTTGGCATCTGTACATACATCTAATTATTTTATTCTTTACATTTTTAATCTCTTTATAATTGTACATTCTATAAAAATTAAAAGCATTTAAAACATTAAAAAATTCAATACATCATACTATACTGATATAATATACCTATAATCTACATACACCTATTTATTTATACATAGAAACAAAATTATAAAAATACCATAAATACATGTAAACATGTCTAAATAATTTTGTAAATATATAAGTTATGTAAAGATGTTATTATATATAAAAATAATAAAATACAAATACATAATAGACAGATATAATAGTGTAAAATAATAGACTATATTAAATAAGATTTTAAAAATAAATAAAAATCACCATAAAATAGCCTAGAAAATAAGAAATATTTTTTATGTTTTGAGTTTTTAAAATAAATTCATTTATTATTTTATTTTTAAAATAAGAAATATTTTATTATTTTATTTTTATTTCTATTTTATCCTGTTGTGATCCTATGTAGACCAATGGGCTTATACGGAGTGCTGACCACCGGTTAACACCCCTTCTTTACGAGGAGCCGCCCCGTACATGTCATACTTCTTATCTTCCACTATTTTTTTATGCCAAATCCATGCTTATCATAGCCTTGAGCCTAACATTAAAGTCGTTCATCAGATTATTCTGTAGCACACCCTAACCTTAGGTTTTACCTAGCCCCATCGATTTGAGCGAAATCTCATTTGCAAGTAACCTCCTCCGTCACCTCTATAAAACTTCTTCATCCACCTCGAGATCGAGTTTGATCCATTTCTAACCACCCGTAACCCCAAGAACCAAGGCTTGAGCATGCCATTTATGACAGGATGGTGTATCCATGGTTCCACGACGAGAAGGGTGGGGGAGATCGATCCATAATCATAGGAGCTTATCTCCTATGATGTCAGCTTCCCAAGTATTCCTTGGTCGAGGCATAGGTTAGATTAGGTTTTTAACTTTGCATTTCAATTTCTAGTGTAATCGTACATTTTATTTTGAGTCATTTCATTCCATATCATTTATTTTCCAAAAATTTGTTTGCAGGAGCACTAGGCTCTGCCCCCTTGTTCTATTGTGAAAACCCTCTGTTTCAACTCGAAAACCATTCCATATTCTTCCCCCATTGCTTCTCAATTTTACATGTCGCCCAGATCCTCTTGACCTTACACATGTCTAGCTCTCAGTCTCCATCCTCCATCACATGCCAGAGACACCTCCACCCACCTCATTTTTAATGTTATCCACCTAATAGATGGTCGAGGACATTTCCCTCGAGCCATGAAGTTATACCTACAGGTTTGAGTGCCAGAGACTCCACCTAGGAGCTCAATCGAACCGAAGACCAAGTCCTAAGTGTTCCGGAGTTGAACGACCCCTTGACCTCTCCCTAGTAAGATATGGATATAATGAGCACCTCCAGCTAAAGCAAAAGACCAACAGGAACATGTTGAGCCCCTCGTGAGCGAGTGAGCCATCGGAGCATGGAGGAATAATCGATCGAAACTTGAGTTAGGGAACGTTCTTCCCTGTTCTTGGAGCCACCCCAATGTCGTCAGATCAAGAACACGACCCGTATCTAATCTGGGTTGTCCAACGGATGTGAATCATTGCGTGTTCACAACTATCAGATCAAGTTTAAGTGAGTGCACGTGGACCGCCAGATTAGAAGCCCCTCATGTGGCACCGTACATGTCGCTTGGTATATTTGCAATTCACCCCCTCTACAATTTTTTTAAGTATTGTAAATGTTGTTTATCGTGTAAAACTTTTGAATATCTTACACCGGTATCTTGTAACTTTTTTATAATTGCATGAATGCCCCCTACTAGGCACTGAATAGTTTAATATTGGAAAACTTGTGTGTTTATCCCCTAGACTTTGTGTTAACATCATAGAAATTACGTTTGGGTCTATGTTATGCTCTATAAATTTATTTTATGTATTTTCTTGTATTAAATATTTCTTTTATGCCAAAAATTATGGGAACATTCAGATAGATGCTTGGATCCATGATCTTGTACGTATAATTTTTTTATAAAGAATTTAAGCATATTTTCCTATTTATAGAAATACAAAACAAGCAAATTTCCTACTTTTAGCAATTAAAATCCATAAAAATTCAAATATCTCTCCAAAAATGTTGGACATGCGAGCTCACAGCGAGCCATTATGCAATAAATGTTATTGCAATTCACTCCTTAATCTGAAATAAAGAGTACATAATTTGCATAATAGGTCCCTTAGTACAATTAGGATTATGTACCATGGCCATCTTAATGATCATACAGCTGTTGATTCAATTATTGAATCATAGAGGTTGGTGCTTAGATGAATATCTAATGAGTTAGATTGAGGACTCATCAAGCACCGTCAAATGATTGTTAAGAGATGATCTCCAGCCTGAGTAGGAGATGGCAATCCTATCTCAGTTAGGCTGATATCTGACCGACCACTTGATACATGTCCTCTGCATAGGAATAGAGATTCGGAGGTGTCAGATGAGTTAGGTCAAAGAGTTGACTTAACGAGATTGAGATAACAAAAGTCCTATATCGTATGCTATCATGATATAGGCACACATCCTCTGACCGAAGACAGATGTGTTACTATATGTCTGAGTATGTACATTAGGCAGACCAATAGGTTGATGACCTAATCAAGGTCTATATACCGACGCACTGGTGTGCATATAAGGGCATATGAGTAATACGATCTCTCAAAGGGATCATACATGTTCAGTTACTGAACCGGAAGACATGAGCTCACTCATGAGACATTAGGAAGAATCAAATTCCATGCGCATGGTCGTCTCGCTTTGGAAGCTTGACTGAATTTGTAGGTTTGATATATACTTTTGGAAAGTATATGATCAAGACCTAGGTATGATATATGCTTTTGGAAAGTATATGATCGATGCCGACTCCCAATGATCGAATGAGAAACTTACTGATAAAACCATGAAGTAGACAATGTAAAGTTGATATAATACTTCGGGTTTAATTTGAGTCTTCCAGTATGCAGGATGTACAGGTATTGGGAATACGTGAGGGTGATGTGATCATAAATGATTGTATAACCATGATGCTTCCATTCCTAGGGAGTGATGAAACGGGTCTGGATTTTAGTGACTCCTCTCAGTAGAGAAGTAATCTGATCTTAGTCCAAATGTTGGACATTGATCTGAATGTGATTCAGACGCAATGAGAAGATTAGATTTGCGGTCTTGATTTAATCAAGCATCTATGGGAGGCCCGCGATCTGGATTTGAGATATGATCTCAATTTCTATGTCACTATACGTGGAACAATACAATCGCCATGTCCTTACGGAGAAAGCGCATTGTCCTTGAAAGAGTTCATGGATAATTCTATTGTTGATATATGTATCCGAGCATTGAGAAAATGGATAATTAAATATGATTTAATTATCATGAATATTATGAATTTGATTCATATTATAAGGAGAGTTATCTTAGATAATTAAATATGATTTTATTATCAAAGATGTAAATAATGTGAATGTGATTCATATTATTTGAGCACATGAGAATACGTTATCCAATATAATTAAATGTGATTTAATTATTATAGATAAGAATAACGTGGATAGTAATATCCAATTATTCATAATATATTATAAATATGATTTATAATGTATTAGGGAGAGCTAATTATAATTTATATGTGTTGATTAATTATTATATGTATTGGATACACATTGTGTAATTAATTGACAATATAAATTATATGTTGTTTTGGGTTGTAAATATGATTCACAATTTTTTCATGGCAAGATTGCGATATTCTCAAATATAATTGTGAATTATTTTTGAAGAATAAAACCCAACAAATTTATTGCAAATAAATAAAGAGAGATTTCCATGGAGATATGCAATCTCATGAATTATCATGAGATTGCTCTCCCCATGGAAAGAGTGGGCGGCACATCATTCCTAATAGGAATGTGTGGCCGTCCACATGGAAGGTGCATGGAGATGAAATCTCCATGCACATTCTCTCCTTATTTCTTGGTTTGATTTAGGACTAATTTATATTTGATTTTGTCAAATATATTTTAACCTAAATTTGTTGGTTTTACCAACAACAATCTTGGCCATTGGATTGACATAAATCAATCTCATCCATTGATTTTATATGTCCCATGGATTGAGATCCATAGATCCCAAAACCCTATAAATAGAGAGACATACCATGCTCTCTATTTACATGCAGTATTGGAGCAAACTCTCTCTCTCTTTCTCTCTACACGACAGCCCTCTCTCTCCCTCTCATGGCCGTCCACCATGGATGCCCTAGAGAGGTGTTCCATCGCCGCAGCGTCGTCGTTATGTTGCCCGATGGTTTGTTCGAGGATCTCCGTCTCCTTCGGTGCGCCTCGCTCGTGAAGGAGACGTCGGATCTTGTGTGTCGAGATCAGGAGATCTACCGCTTGGATCATCAACATGGATTGCGAGAAGCACGCGATTCATCCCCGTGCTCGCAAGCGTCTCCTCCGTCGGATCGGACTTGAGACAGGAGGTCTCTTCGTTTAGAGACTCGATCGCAACCACGCTTCAAGAGGTAACCCTAATACTTGTTTGTGATTTAGACGAAATGATCCGAGAAGTGTTCTTGGATCATGTGGTTTCGTCGTATAAAATTTTTTTAATTTCCGCTGCATCGAGCAACTAGTGCGACTAGTCGCTCCTCGTCGTATTCGATACGACGCTCACGCTTCCGTGATACGCTTGAGGATTTAACCATATCCTTCAAGTGGTATCAGAGCCTTAGGTCGACGGTTTCGGATATGATTCACTAATCGAGGACGACTTGGGTCCGTTAAGGTCGCGAAAGTTTTCATCGCATTTGATTTCGCAGATCTGTTTAGTAAATAAATTCGGCACTGTTTAAATTGTTTAAACACGAATTTAATACTTGGAATTTGTTTCCCATTAAATAAGGAAACTATAGGATCTGAGTTTGCATAAATCGGATTTCGTATGCTCGAGATATGGTTGTTTTAATGAACATGTATGCACTGTTGCGGGAACAGTAGATCTGAACGTGATTAAAATGTTAATTACTGTTTAGACTTGCCTCGAAATGCGTGAAGTATCATTTTGGTTCTGTCCTAAATCAAATTAACAATCCATGAAAATTGATTTTGTCTAATTTGGATTTAATATGATTGAGATATGCTAATTTTAGTAAGTAGGGGTCACTGCTGAAATTACATTCCTAATCAAGAACTATGTGATTGTCAATTAATGAAATTAATTGTTAATTTCGAGAAATAATTATGAAAAATATTTGATAAATATTGGAAGGTGATTATTTCCTTAATTGACTTGGCCTCAACCAATTAATTGATTAGATTTGATCTAGATCATAATTAGAAACACAATCATCAAACTCCTTGCTTGAATAGGATTGGGAATTTGTCTAGCAAATTTCCTTATAATCGAAATGTTTTGATTACTATATGGTATAATTTTGGTTGAAGAACCGATGATCATCTCAAGTACAAATTAATCAATTTGGCATTATCCTTTCCCGAGGCAGATATGGTGTCTAGTCGGGGATTGCTGGGGTAGCGGGTTGCAACGTATGTGGTCCGTCCCACTCCCGCCGGTACTGACCATGATAGCGGGTAGGGCCAGGATAATGTCCGAGGGATTAAGTTGTATTTTCCTAATTATTAAAATACGAATTAAAACGTACTTTGAGATAATACCATATATATATATTCAAGTATAGCAATCAAGTTTGATTGATTGAATTGGATTAATAATTAATTTAATATGATTGAATTAATAATATCTAATTAAACACTCTATTATGAATAGAGTTATTATTTCCCTTGGAAGAATTAATTATGTGAATATGATTCATGATAATTAATTAGAATGTGATATGGAGGATCACATAAGTGACATCCATGGTCTCCCGTCAAGGCGAAGAGTTTCGTCGCCAGATATTATATGGAGGAGACGCCTGTCCGAAGTGACAACTCCTGCATATGATCCATTTGGATCGGGCTCGTCGCTTCTTGAAAGAGTAAGGACGTATGCGTAGTGACCCCAATATCGGGTCCTCATATTATTGGGGCGAAATTGGATTGCACATAGCGAGTTGTATTTCTGTTGACGGTTGGTTCAATTAATGATGGGTCAACATCACCTTAGTGGTGGTGGGCCCGGGTGTTAAAGACCGAATT
This sequence comes from Ottelia alismoides, assembly GCA_037367405.1. Classification (NCBI taxonomy): domain Eukaryota; kingdom Viridiplantae; phylum Streptophyta; class Magnoliopsida; order Alismatales; family Hydrocharitaceae; genus Ottelia; species Ottelia alismoides. The sequence continues at coordinate 484,743 of JAZKJV010005072.1, read as the reverse complement.
GGGAGATGCAAGTTGGACTTGCAAGGCGGAATGTGTTCCCGCTTCTTTTTATCCGAGTTGTAGGTTCTCATATTATTGGGATGCAACAAAGATAAGAAAGGCCATCCCAGATCTTGCTTGAGATATAATGGTAAGTATATCTCTTACATTGAAAGTGATTAAGGGAATGAACTTTCATTGTTGACATGGCAAGACAACTTTAATATAAAAATTCCTAAATCAAAGTAAAACATGTATATATATAAATATATACCCTTATGCGTATTTCTTATTTCAGATAATCCTTCATTAAACCCACTCAATGTTATACTCAATAATAACCAGTAAAATATCATGGATTGGACTCATGATCCAGATATTGTACTTGCAGTTGGACACATAATGTATGCGGTTGCAATGTGCAAGTTTCCTCATAATAATGAGGAATGATGATTAAATAAGACAATAGGACTGAAACCCTAGGGTTTGTATGTCTCTGTAAGTCTTGATCTTATCGAATGTACTTTTGAAGTGACATGTCGATATTGATCGTAATTATCTAATAATCCTTATAAAATTCTAAGAAGATGTTCTCGCATACATATGTGCTCTCGACCTTTAATCATGAATGATGTGGTTCTCTACATCATGCAGAATGGTGGCTCTATAAGAGATGATGTATTCAAATTGTTTGAGTACCTACCTGAACCAATATTTTAAGAGTCTAGATGGATGTAGATACGATGAATGTCATCATTCTACTATCTATACTCTAGTCATTCATGAAGCTTCATAATGTTCATATTGTATGAACTTAAATGAAGCTTGTATAAATGTTGAAATACTCTTATATTGAAATTTTTGATTTTAACATAAGAGATCCTTGGTCTTGAGCAATGATTGCTTATAGACAAAGGGAGCGCAGTGGAAGCATGGGTTGGACCCAAGTAAGAAGTATAGTCAAAGAGTTGATTGTACTTCTGTGACTTCCATCCAAAGAGTTGGATGAATGCCAATACTGCAATAAGTTGATGTGTTGATAGTATGACTATCAAGTCTGTCTAGAGTCCTCAAAGAAGGACTCGGATGGAGCATCGGTATAATCTACATAGATCATTGATATTGACTTGCTTATTGAATAATATAAAGTCTTATAATTGTATCTCAATCTTCTAACAACACTTGCAATGGGTTGCATATGTTTTAGAAGACTGGAAAAATTGATCTTAAGGTTTATGGTCTTCTACATGGATATTGATGCAATTGTTGCAACAATCTCTATTGGATTGATAGACTTCTCAATTTCAGTGGGAGCCCTTAGTCATAGAGAATGTCTCTATGATCCAGATATTAGAATACATTATTGTTTATTTCTAAATGTTGGAGATAAACATGAATTCTGGAATTTATCTATCATAAAGAGTTATGATGGGTATATATTTCAGATAGTAATCTAACATCTAGCGGACTCCACAAAATTAGAAATTAATGAATGGTTCATTAAGATTTCTAATACTGAAAATTGAACCTTTAAAGATCAATAGGAGGATAAAGATCATTTGACAATGATCTGGCATCATGTTTTCCAAAACATTTGTCTGTTGATGTGATCAATAGATTGATAAGAGATGAACCTTTAGATTATCTAAATGTTCAAATATTACATACTTGTGAATATTGTATTCAAGAGTAAAAATGTTCAATACACCCTTCCTTGGGAAAGGTGTAAGATGTCAAGGTATTCAGGATCTCATACATATTGATGTATGTGAATCATATATATATCATAGTAAACATTATGGATATGTGATATCTATTGATGATTATGTATGATATGAGATTTCTTCTCTTCACTTAGAAACCTTTGAAATGTTCAAATATTTCACAATTTTGGTTTAGAACTAAAGTTTGAAGGAAGATTAAATGAATTTGATCTAATCTAGGTAGTCAGTACCTATTAGATGAATTCGTAGAATACCTTATAGAAATATGAATATCATTTCTATCTCACCCCTCCTAATGAACCTTAACTCAATGGAGTTGTAGGGAGATACAATTGATCATGTGTGACATGATTTGATCAATGATTAATTTTAGCATAATTATCTCTTAGTTTCTTGGTATATATATAAATGTGATAGAGACTACATTATATATATTCTTAATAAGGTTCCATATAATTAAGCTGGAATCTGGCACTAGAGAGTGCTACTTCATTAGGAAAATAAAGCATGGTATTGGATACCTACTTTATGACCTTGAGATTCTTAAAAGATCTCATCTTTGAGAATATGATTCTTATAGGATGACTCTCTTGAGAATCAAGATGAAAATGAAGAAAAGAAACTCATTTAATCTTGAGAAGATAATGAGGCTCCTGAAATCAAAAACTAAATAGACAATTAAAGATGAAACATTAATACCTCTTCAAATAAGTTTGAGGATGGATTCCATGTGTCAGTTGAGTCTGAAAATGATCGGACTTCATGTGATGAAGCTCCTGAGGATCATGACATGGAAAGATAGATGTTGGCAATAAAAGTCTAATGTAGACTTCATATACAAGTGATGTATATGGACCCTCGAGGATCCACCTATATGGGTCAGACCCATTAAGGTATAAATGGATCTTCAAGAGAAAGAGGGAACCTGATGAGAAGGTAGAGACCTTAAAAAGCACGGTTCGTAGCCATGAGCTACACACCGAAGAGAAGACATCGCTTGTGATGAGACTTCCTCTCCAGTGACCTTGCTTCAACCCATCAGAATATTGCTAACCATAGCTACACAACTTGACTATGACATCTTCATGATGCGAGTCAAGATTGCATTCCTCTATGAATACCTCTCCGAGGATATTCATATGAAGTAGCCCTAGGGCTTCATGGTTGAGGAAAGCAAGGTGTGCTAGCTAAAGAACTCCATCTTTGGACTCAAATAAGCTTCCTGTAGTTGGAACATAAGATTTGATGAAATTATAAATGTTATGATTTCAGATAAAATCTTGATGGACCATGTGAAGCTTAGTGGGAGTACCATTGTGTTCATTGTGCTGAATGTAGATATTATCCTAATCATTTGGAATGATATAAGAATAATAATAAGTGTTTTATAATTTGGTTGTTCCATACCTTGAGATACGATCTCAAGGATACCTCTTACATCTTAATTCTGAAGTCGTTCAGAAGCAAAGAGAAGAGGGTATTGGGACTGTCGCATTAGTAGTACACCTTGGACTTATTCCATTTTTCTGGAAAGAAAAGCTTCCTTCCCTTAAGATATGGTACAAATCTATCTGAAGGGATAGCACCTCAAAGAGTTGAGGAAGTGAATGCTAGAACTGTTTGCACTTGTGCATCAGTTATGAGAAGCTGAATGTATGCTAGATGTGTACAAGAACGAGATGTCTACCATGCAGTAGGAGTAGTAAACTGTTACTAATCCCACAATGGAGATAAAACACTTGATTGCAATGATAATAATATCTTCAAAGATGATGAAACTCAGAGATAGTGATCTCAAAGTCTTATCTTCAAAAGTTTAAGACCTTGTAGATGGTGATCTATAAGGGTCTTAACTGTAGATACCTTAGGAGATAGAGATCTCCAGGAATGAAGGTATTCTAATAAGGATTATGGGAATACTGGTTATGATAATTAATAAGATGTAGTGTCAAGGACACTATAACCGATAAAATTGAGTATTGGTTGCATAGGATGCAACATTCGCATTGGATGCGAGCACTGTTACTAGGAGATATGTGATAACCGCTCCTGCACCCTTAGTTAATTCGAGCAAATGAATTGGCCAAATTAAGTTAAAGTCTTTCGTTGCAGTCGGATACGAGGGGCTAATCAAAAACCACTTTAATTATATTCGATGTTAATTTCAAGCGGCAAATTTTTTTACTTGGTGGAATTCCAAGGTCGAACTCAGGGAGGCATCTGTCTCCTTAGGTAAATTTTAGCAAAGATCAAGTGTTAGATTTTCGGGAAATTATTTTTTTGGTCTTTTTCTGTTTTATATGTAGGACACATGCAGGAATCAAGCCAATTCAAAGTTAATTCAATTAAGATATCAAATGAAGTCCAAAAATTATGAAAATTGGCCAGATGATGGATTATGATGAAACTAAGTTCCCCTAATTTTTTGGGAATTTTTAGACACTAAATGAATTTACAGTGAATTAAACATGCAGACAGGGTGATTTTCAACAATTTATTTTTAATAAATAACAAATCACATCTTTTTCAGAAAATAAAATTATCCTAGAGAGTTTTAATGATAAGGAATCTAGGAAAATTTACAAACTTTAATTTCAATGTGAAATGAATTTATTAAAATTAAAATAAGAAAATCACTAAACAATTTATTCAGGCCTCGATATGTGTGCAAATGACATGAAATTTCTATGCAATGTTAAGTTCACTATCCTAGAGCTACTGTGAATTTTGAGGATTTTTGGAATCATAGAAAATTAATTAGAATTTAAAAGGTCTCACTGGGCAAAATATTACACAAATCAACCAATTAATTCATTTAAAAATCTACTGTACTTACAAAAATATGACACATGGCACAATAGATAGAGGACAAGTTTCTCAACAAAATGCAACTTTTGGAATTTAAAAATGATGTAAAATGCGACCTAGGGATGTGTGCAAACACAGGGGTGTATTTGCAATACACGAAAATAAAATTACATAAAACAAATATGCTGACAGGGACTTAAGTGCAATTACCTATAATGCAGGGGAAAGATGTGCAAATTCTCCACTAGGCACGTGCTCCTCACGTGGGGTCTGCTTCACAGGGACCTTTTTGCAAATATGAAAAGCTTCCAGGGCCTCGGTGCAAAATCTCCAGGCCGCACGTGCTCCTCACGTGGTCAACCTAGGCTCGGATGGTCCGGGGCTCGGGTCGGATGCTCCTGGAGGTTCGGCAGGAGGCTCGGGTGGTCCGAGCCTAGGCTAGGGGAAGAGGCTCGGACCAGGGCTGCGTGGCGTTCTACGGACCCTTGGATAAAGCTTGATCCAACGGATGGCGATGAAGGCTCGTGGCGAGATCTCAGGCCGTCAGATCTAAGTTGATCCAACGGCTCCTGGCTCGTGATGGAGAGGGCGACGTGGCTGACTGACGGCCGCTGGATCAGATGATATATCCAACGGCTCTCGGCTGCTGCAGAGGTGGGACACGTGGCTCACTAAGCGCCGCTAGATCTGGAGGGATCCAACGGCACCTGTGCGGGTTGGCTGAATGGCGACGTGGCGCGACTTCGACCGTTCGATCGAGGTGATCGAACGGCTGCTGGGGCTTCTCCTTCAACGGGCCGCCGCCGCCTGCGGAGGAGATGGTGAAGCTCCGGTGACTGGGCCTTTGCTCCGCCCTTCCCTACCGGTGTCGGTGACGCTCTCCGAGGTGTCGGAGGTATCCCAGAAGCTGCGTGGCGATGCGGCGAAAGTGACAGTGATCTCAGGAGCTGGAGAAGGCCTACGGAGATTGCTAGCGACTAAGTTCGAGGAGGACTCCGGCGAAGCTCCGGCCAATGCACAAGATAGTACCTGCAGATGTTAGACGGATAACCGAAGCATTGGGTGCACTTGTGGAGACGTAGGGATGGTCGGCGAGGCCTAAGGTGGATCAGAACTGGTCTGGCAGTGGTGCTCCGGCCAAGTGGTGGAGCTGGAGATCGATGGATAGTGAAATGAAGCGTCGGAAGGCGTGAAGGGGTCCGCGAGGATGAGAGCTCCGACGCGGAGCTCGGCGGAGTGGAATCAAGGCGAGACGATGAACGTGGACGGCGAATAAAATGCGAGAAAACGAAGTAAAAAATAAAGTGAAGATCAATCGGGGATGAAGGTGTTCACCTGGGGTTTGGAGCTCGACTTTGAGTTCCAGATCGTCGCTCGAAGGGGCGGTGGGTCCCTGAGCTCAAGCAACGGCTCGGCGGAGGAGGGCTGCGACTCGGCGGTGGCCGAGGATCTCGCCGGAGAAGACGATCGTTTTTGCTCGAGGAAACTTGCAATTACTGTCACCAATCGGAAGCTCCGAGCTCGGAGTGTCTCTCAGGGGTGGTATATAGGTGCGACGAGGGCCGGTGCTCGATTATTTATAGGTCGAAGGTCTCGACCAGGCTGACGATGGAGCGAGGTTCATGGAGGAAGTGGAGCGTTTATGGAGGTCGACGTGGGTAGTGGAGTGCTTGGCGAGGATGATGGATGAGTGGGGTTCATCGTGGAGGTGGTGGTGGACGTCGACGGTGGAGGAGGCGCGACCAAGAAAACGTGGGAGAGAGGGGCTCCCGAGGTGGAAGACGAAGTCTCCACCGTTGGATCTTTTGATCCAACGGTGGTGATCGAGGCGGGATGGAACGGCTGGATGAAGATCTGGACGTGGTGATCTGAGCGTCGTGAAGCGGCCACGTGGCACACCGGGGGCGAGGCGTGAGCGGACGGATGTGATGATCGTAGGGCGCTTGATCGGGCGGTTCAGATGCCTGCGAAGCTAACAGCTCAGATGGAAGAGCTGAGGCGTGATCTGATGGTGTAGCGTGTGACGCGTGTCGCACTGTGGTAGAGGCGCGCACGGGTGGTTGAGATGAGGCGGGGGATTTGATCAGACGGTTGAGGGAAAGGGCGTACGTGGAAGCGGCTTGGCCGTTGGATCTGGAAGACCATCCAACGGATGAGAGGTGCGGCGACCTGGGCAAGGGGAATGGGCCGTGTGGCGCAACCAGAGGGCGCCACGTGGCCTGCTGTGGTTGGATGGACAAAGAAATAAGGGTAGAGAGAATAGGGGGCCGAAATTGGAAAAACCCAAAACATGAAGGTTGTAGATCTCGATGAGATCTACAAGTTTCATGTTGGCCAAAGACGGAAATGAGGTCAAATATGATATATAAATACAAAGATACAAATATACATACATGTAGTATACAAAGAGGCCCGAAAACCCAACTTTCTCATACGAGCTCCAAATTGGATGAAATTAGTCTTGTTTTAAAGGTCTTTTAATGTGTATTATTCTAAAAGTGAGTAGACCTATTTTGGAGTTTGTATGAAGGAGTTATGGGCAATTTCTGATCCAGGGGTTCTAGGGCTTTATTGGCTATTTTACAAGGGGGATTTCTGGCTTTCTTCCCTATATTATTAACTAAGGAGTACATATTATAAGGAAGAGGTTATTTTGATAAATGGATATTTTACAAGGGATTTTGGCTTCTTATTTAAATGCAAATGGAATGCTAAAAGCATGTATTATGTATGCATGCATGAATGCTATTTATGCATTATAAAGGGAAATATGCCTCTATTTACCCGGGAACAAGGTTCTATTTTTAACTTTTAAAGTGATGAATCACAGATTCATCAACCCCCTATACTTAAACCTTGCTCATCCCCGAGCAACTAAATGAAATGCAAGAGTGAAATGATTTTGGGTTCCATACCAAGGTCATGAACAAAAGTTAAAAATGGAGCTTGACTCGGCCTTTGGATTAATTGTGTGGCGGAACCTTATTTGGACCTGAACTTAAGACCTAACAGACTTCAAGTTCCACAAGTCTTCTATTCAAGACTCCTCAATAGTCAGGTCAGAACAAATCCTCAAACGCAAATTTCTGATGACTATGATTCTTACTTGTACTGTGTAAGTGAGATGTAACTCTTCACATCAGAAATGGCTCGGAACCAGCCTCCTCTAACAAGGTAACTTAATAACCCGGGCCAGTAACTCTTTCCTCGAGGAGTGGGGTATTCCCTTCTAAGTTCAAGTGCGACCAACTCAAGAGGATGGGGTAGAGAAAAGAATGGACGGTAGCCAGTGTAGCTACCTATCCCGGGATGCCTGACTAGTGTAGCCAAGTCATCCAGCTGCATTTCTAATATACAGACTCCGACAGGTATTTTATTTTAACTTGGACCTGTCTGATTTTTTTGGAGTTTTTTGCTTTTTTTTCAACAATGTGCAGCATATACATCAGGAGTTTTTTCCTCTTGAGTCAGTAGACTATCCCTCTTTTGAAGCATTATTGCAACCCACAGCATCCCGTCCTTAGACGTTAACATTACCAGACTAGGTTGAGATGCACTACCCTCCCTAGAGGAGGACGGATGTTTCCATCCGTGTGCTACTCCAAGCCAAAGGATTCTACCTCCTCACCACCTCATCAATGAAGAGCTACGTGCATAGTGCCTGTCCAAGTTAGGTCATTATCTAAAAGAATCCTGCGTATGCACGAGATATTCTACTTAGACTGATCAAGATGACTTGTGAACATAGACTTGTGGACTCGAAGATTTAAGTCACTTGACCTGAGAAATCTTAACTCCAGTTCCTATAAGGTTCCTCTGAAATTAGGTGGATTAAGGTCAAATCAAGTCCATCCTCAATATCTACTCATAACTTGGTTCAGAACCCACTAACTTTTCACTTTGCATATGCAAAGTATGCCGATGAGATGAGATGTCATGCTATGAAGATGAACGAAAATGCAAGACTCTTTTTCCTTTTAGATGCAAAGATGATATGCAAGAGTAAATAAGAAGCCTATTTTAGTTCATTTTTTGTTTTTTTTTCAATTTTTACCCACCTGTAATTTTTGTAAAATATATACAAAAGTACGCGAAAGTACGAGCTATGGTTAAAGTATATATTAATATATACACGCCCCCTATACTTAGCGTGTGCTATGTCCTCAGAGCACGAAAAGCGAGGAAAAAGACATAGCTCGTGCTAAGCGTAGGATAGCTAAAATAACAAAAAGTATAGAAGTCGTCCCACCCCCCTATACTTAGGCTCTGGCCGCCTAAGTGTAGAAGAATAACAAGAATGGGGCGGACGAGGTTGAGGGGGAAATGGAGGAGTATATACACGGCGGGCATCGGTCCCACCTATACTTAGGCTCAGGTCAGCCTAAGTATAGGACAAGAGTGAGTATGAGGGCCAATGTGATTGGAGAATGTACAGTGAACCGACTCAGGTGACCCCTCCCTCCTATACTTAGGATCTGGTTATCCCAAGTATAGTCGAAGATAGTGATCTAATGAGGTGGGAATGGTTTACTAGAGTCGCGCGGGATAGAGGATAGGATGTACAAGAAGAATGGTATATACAGATGAGTCGGTCTGAATCTTTCAGATTCTGCGGATGGCTGGAGCTCACTGCTGCAAGGTCTCATACGCGGCTCGAGGTGTATCTGCTGAATCTATCTCGCGCATGAATACAATCTCCTCAACATGGACTAACTGCTCATTGGATTCGACGAAGTGCTTCAACAGCTGTCCATTCACTAGGAATGTCGGTGCGTCATCTGCGAGATCTGAGATCTCGACACATCCACTATCATGCACCGTACGGACTACAAATGGGCTCGTCCACTTAGACTTCAACTTGCCTTAGAAAATCTTCAGCCTAGCATTGAACAACCATACCTTCTGTCCAGGAACAAAAGTCTTTCGTCTGATATATCTATCATGCCAATGCTTCACCTTGTCCTTGTACGCCAAACTGTTGTCGTATGCACGGTTTCTGACTTCCACAAGCTCATTCAGATCCATGTCTCTTTGCTTCTGCCCAAGGTGCGTGTTCCAGTTGACCTTTTTTATTGCCCATTCTGATTTGTGCACTAACTCTGCGCGCAAATGGCACGGCTTTCCGAATACCATTCGGAATGGGGAGGTGCCTAACGGTGTCTTGTAAGCCGTCCTATATGTCCAGAGGACTTGATCCAAGATATGAGACCAGTCCTTCCTGTTCGGGCGGACAAGCTTTTGCAATATAGTTTTCACCTCCCGATTCGACACCTCAGCCATACCATTGGTTTGTGGCTGGTAAGGACTCGCGACACGGTGTTCGATGCCGTAGTCCTTCAGGAGTTTCTTCACCTCCCGATTCACAAAGTGGCTACCCCCATCAGATATCATCATTTTGGGGATCCCGAACCTAGAGATTATGTGTTCTCTAATGAATTTACAGACAGTCCTGCTGTCTGCAGCTCGGGTCGGGATAACCTCCACCCATCTGGATAGATAGTCCACCGCAAGAAGGATATATTCGAACCCATGGCTAACAGGGAATGGGCCCATGAAATCGATGCCCCAGGCGTCAAAGACATCGCAAATGATGACCGGCTGCATTGGCATCTCATCCTTGGTACCTATGGTTCCTCCCATTCTCTGACATACTGGGCACGACTTCGCGAAGGCGGTGGCATCACGAAACAGAGTCGGCCAGTAGAAGCCACACTGAAGTACCTTCCATGCGGTCCTCTTCCCGGAGTGGTGTCCTCCTGCCTCTAAGCTGTGGCATAAATAAAGGATACTCTGGTATTCCTCCTGAGGAATACATCGTCTCCAGACACAATCCGGTCCTTCAAAGAAAAGGATCGGATCCTCCCAATGGTAGTGTCTAGCGTCCGACTTTAGTCAGTCGATTTGGCTCTCGGGCCAATCTTCGGGAACTTTCTTGGAGACAAGATAGTTCACGATATTGGCGTACCATGGGAGTGAGTCGATAACAAAAATCGACTCATCAGGGAAGGGGTCTTGAATTGATGAATCCTCGGAAGTATTAAGATCTTCGAGACGAGAGAGATGATCGGCCACTACGTTCTTCTTTCCAGGTTTATCACGGATGTCCAAGTCAAACTCCTGGATAAGTTAAATCCATCGAAGAAGACGCGCCTTCGCGTCCTTCTTCTCCATCAAGTACCGTAGTGTCGTATGGTCAGTGAACACAGTTACCTTGGATCCAATTAGGTGAGATCTGAATTGTTCCAAGGCAAACACTACCGCAAGCATTTCCTTTTCCATAACTGTATAGTTATGCTGAGCGGTGTCAAGCACTTTGCTTGCGTAGTGAATTGCGAACGGGACACCATCTCTTCTTTGTCCTAACATAGTCCCAGCAGCATAGTCTGAGGCGTCCGTCATGATCTCAAAAGTAAGAGACCAATCTGGGGCTTGTAGGATGGGTGCGTCCATAATCATTCCTTGCAAAAGCTTAAAGGCCTCAAGACATTTGTGATCAACAATAAACTCCATGTCTTTGCCTAAAAGCTCAGTTAGCAGCCGGGCAATCTTAGAAAAATCCTTAATGAACCTTCGATAAAATCCAACATGCCCGAGGAACGACCGCAACTGTTTAACATTGGTTGGTGGCTGGAGTCGTCTGATCACATCCACCTTGGCAGGATCAACCTCCATTCCTCTCTTGGAGATGACGTGCCCCAACACTATGCCCTCCGTCACTATGTAGTGACTTTTCTCCCAGTAGAGCACCAGATTGACCTCACAACATCTTTTTAGGACTCGGTCCAGATTCCTAAGACATGAATCAAAGGAAGCGCCATGGACCGAGAAGTCATCCATGAAGACTTCCAGGAATTCGCCGACCATTTCGGCGAATACAGCAATCATGCATCTTTGGAAAGTACCTGGAGCATTGCATAACCCAAAAGGCATGCGCCTGAAAGCATAGGTACCAAAGGGGCATGTGAATGTGGTCTTTTCCTGGTCCTCTGGAGCTATGGCTACTTGATTGTAGCCCGAGAACCCATCTAAGAAGCAGAAGAACTCTTTCCCCGCTAGTCTCTCTAAGATCTGGTCAATGAACGGTAGGGGGAAATGATCCTTCTTCGACGCGGCATTCAGGTGTCTGTAATCCACACAGACACGCCACGACGTGGGCACTCTCGTCACGATCTCCTCTCCGTCTTCATTGGTGTTCGTATGAATTCCCGACTTTTTCGGGACAACATGGATTGGGGCCACCCACTTAGAGTCGGAGATTGGGTAGATGAAACCCGCGTCGCACCATTTCTCTATCTCCTTCTTCACGACCTCTCGTAAATTTGGATTCAACCGGCGTTGGAATTCGCGAGAGGGTTTGGCTTCATTCTCCAAGTAAATATAGTGCGAACATAGAGCGGGATTTATCCCTTGGAGATCGGAAATGCTCCAGCCTATCGCCTTGCGGTTTTTCTCCAGGATCTCTAGCAAGCGAGATTCCTGCTCCTCGGTCAATCGCGAACTGATGATGACCGGAAATTTCTTGTCCTGACCCGCAAGGAAGGCGTATTTTAAAGTTGTGGGTAAGGGTTTGAGCTCAGGAATAGTGTGATCGTCTAAGAAGTCTGGCTCAATCTGATCTGGCTCGGTGTTGGAAGTAGCTGGATCTTTCTCTGTGATAGCTGCCACCAAGTTGTTCTGCTCAGGAGTCGGATCGTCAAAAGTCTCCATGCAATTGGCAAAAGCCACGTCCGACTCGTCATCCTCATCTTCCGATTGTCCTAAAGAGGGGAGGACAGACAGGCCCAACTGGACCTCTACGTCATCGAAGATGTAGGGCGATGCAGGTTCTGAGCTGTACTCGTCTCTGAGGACCTCGCAGACTGACTCATGCACTGGATCATCTTCGGAGTAGATGGACGCATCAGTGCTGGCTGGGTTCTGTCTCCATGGCCCAACTAAGTCTACATGCTCGCAGTCTGTTTCGGTAGAAGAGTACTCGATGCTGGATTCTGAATCCGGTCTCTGCCATCTTGTCTGCTTCATTTCGAGTTCCTCATCTCCGCCTGGAGTTTGGAACTGAATCTTCCCGATCTTATAATCAAATAAGGCCCCTGCTGTTCTGAGGAAGGGCCTACCTAGAATGATCTGGGAGTCTCTCCAATTACGAGGGGTTTCCATATCCGGGACAGTGAAGTCCACCATGTATTCTTGTCCCTCGACTTTGATCACAATGTTCCTCAATTCTCCTTGGGACCTCTTGGTTGATTTATCAACAAACTGTAGAAGGGCTCCTAAGAGGTCCAAGATTAAGACGCTCATAGAGGGTTGTAGGCATCAGATTGATGGAGGAACCATTGTCCAGGAGAGTGCGTGCAAACGCGATGTCATCAACATGACTCACTACATAATGTGCACCCATGTCTCTTCGTTTCCTTGGAAGCGAGTTCTTTATTGCACAAGTCGTGGCTACTGATAAAACGTGTTTCTCAACACGACTTTTGGTCTTCCTGCTAACCCTAGTAGGTGTGCATCTCACCTTAAGGTATTTTTTGAATGTAGGGGTCATCTCCACGTAGTTGTTAAAGGGGATTGTGACCTTGATGTGTTTATTGCAGAACTCTGCCATCTCAGGGTCATCTTTTTGGATTTTTTTTTTCTTCTTTCCACCCTTGAGAGCTCGGGGGAAAGGGATTATTGACTCCAACTCATGTTCGGAAACTGAAAGATTTTCATTAACTTCGGGAACTGAGTTCTTTACATGACTCTGACTCTGAAACAAACTAGGACTCTGACTCTGACTGAAATGAAAATGCTGAGGCGAAACCGGTGATGCTTCTTCCGCGACTGCTGGACGATCCTCCTCAGATGGAGGTGCGGGCTCTTCATCGGTTTCGTCAGACTCCATGCGGATGCGGGACTACTGCTTCGAGGACTCGGATGTCTCTTCTTCTGCCGGCGATGGTGGTGGTGATGCTCCTCCACTTCCTCCAAGTTCTCCTCAGGTAGAGACTCGGAGGCTCCTTCCTTCTGTGCCCGTGCCCGATCAGGTATGGTCACGGTCCTTCCGCTCCTGAGGGACATGATTTACATTATCGTACGAAAGGATCTCATGTTCAGATAAATAATTATCCGAATAATATACCTCATCTCGAGGTCGGTTCTGGCCATGATGTAAGCTGTTCGGGTTGGCCTGAACCTATGTGGGAATTGGGGTCTTTGGCGCCATCTGTTGGTCCTGGGTACGAGAGACCCGATTGATATCGGTTCTCATGTCCAGGTAGTCATTTTGCATCTGTTGGACCCTATCAGACAGGGTCTGGATCGCCAAGGTGAGAGACTCCAATTCGGTGGGCTGGGCTTGCTGCTGTGCGGACGAGGTTCGGTATTGGCCCTGCTGGCCATGTCGATACTGCTGCTGCTGGTGGGACGATGTTGGGCCCTGCTGATATGTGCGTTGTTCCTGTTGGTGCTGCTGAGGCTGGTACACTTGTTCTGGCCTGGACTGAAAGCGCGATGCGGGGACGGAGCTGGTTGCTTGGTAAGCTGGGGAAGGTCGGTGAGGCTGACCATTCCCCATCCCCGACTGTCTACTAACGGGGTCTCGGATGTACCACAGCTCGTTGATCTCGAACACCTACGGAGGCTCCTCGTATCCGGTCTCTGCTTGTGGGGGTGCATGCTGGTCCTGCTGGGTGTAAGTCTGATCCTCCACCCAGCCACCGTGAGGCCCCGGTGCCTGCTCCTGCACAAGATGGACTCGATGCACAGGTGCAGGTGGTGCAGAAGGGGCAGGTAGCTTCATCTTGGCTACCTTCTCAGTGAGTTCCTCCACTTGCTTCGGTAGACGCGAGAGAGACTCAAGGTCAGTGACCCTCTTGTGGATCTGCTCGACCATGGTAAGCTTGTCGACAATCATCCCCATACTGGGGATGAGGTCCTCGATTAGATCCGCTACAGTCCTTCGGGTTGTCTCGTTGGATGGAATTGAGGGAGACAACGTATAGGCCCTGGTGGCCTGCGACCTGCCGGTTTCCGCCATCTGCTCCAAGATCTTCCATACGACGTGCTCATTTTTGTTCAGATAGCTTCCTCCACAGGCGGCACTGACTAACCCCTGCATCTCCGGGGTTAGACCACAAAACAAGGTCTGGACTAGGATCGCCTTAGAAATGTCGTGGTAGGGGCATTGCTACACTAAGTCATTGAATCTATCCCATGCATCGTGGAAGGGTTCAGTAGGTCCTTGGGAGAAGCTGGCGATCTTTGTTCTCATTTGATTAGTTCTACAGAGAGGGTAGAACTTTTTCATGAAAAGGTCCTTGAACTGCATCCAGGTAGTACATATCACCCCTAAGTTCTTCAGCCAATGAGCAGCCTTATCTCCTAAGGCAAAAGGGGTGGCCTTCAGTCGAATATAATCTTGGCCAACATTGGGATGGCTAAGATTGTTGCACACCAGCTCGAAGTCACGGAGGAAAGTGTACGGTTCTTCATTTATATTTCCGTTGAACTTCAGAAGCAGACTAAGGAAGTGGGGCTTCAGCTCAAATGCCTGGGCGGGAACCGCTGGTGCTAACCAATTCTGAATCTCGTTCTCCGCCGGGTTGTAGTTATCGACCATTGGTCGGTCGATTCCTCCTGCTACTATGATCTGTCCCATCCGCACCGTGAGATCTGCATTCTTCTGTTCGGCTTCGGCAAGGCGAGAAAGAATCTGTCGTATCTGTTCCTCATCCGATGGCATTTTAGGCGGCATTTTGTCCTCTAGTCCTGTGTGGGAAATAAGATCGGTGTCAGAGAACAAATCAAGGAAGGGATTACCGAGGCAATGGTCTACCTCGATAATCTCAAAGGAGAGGAAAGGGTTGGTTTGAGAGTAACCACCCTGGGTGATAGGGAACCAAGACTCAAGAGGGTCATGAGTCCTGGGTGGTCCAAGGTGCGCTTGGGCCAATGAAGATGAGTTACTTGGGGGACCCATAGAGAGATCAGTGAATAAAATGTCGAGATCTCCCCAGTTGCTCATCTTGATATGGCGAGAAGAAGATAGGATTTTACTCCTACCTGAAGCAAACAATCAATCCAAGACCCTGGGTTCACACTCAACACAGTGAAGGACTCGAATCGAGTCCAATTAATCTTGTAGTTTTTAAGTGTGATTTTCAAGCAAAAATAGCATGGATTACGCGGCCTATAGGGAAGTCGGCTCAGAGCCGGATGCGTCTTCCCTGTTTAACCTGTCGCCTAAGATACCGCCGGTCCTTCCTTTCTTCGCTCCTATCCCAAGTCGATGGATTCAATGACCACACCCCTATCTACCTGCAAGCAGGCGGAGGCTGACAAGGCCGGAACTTCACCCTGGGGGGTTACTGGCAGCTTGTCGCAAAGTACCGCAATTTCGCCCCTATCTACCTGAGACAGGCGGAGGCTACTTGGTACTAGTCAATGAATCTGAAATTATTCGACTTGTGATATTTGCTAGAATCAGTCAGAACGCGATATGGAAGGCGGGGATTTGGGCTCTGCCTTAAGGTGTTCACACACACTCAAGTACCCTCACTCAGCCTGAAAACAAGGTCGGGGATTAATCTCCCGCAAGCAATTTTTAAATTTTATTCTCTTTTTTTGGTCAATAATGTTTAGCAGTCCCGATTTTAGATTGAGTTCTCACTGATTAAGTCCAACCACACAGCACGCATATTGACCAGTCCCAATTTCCTTTTAATTAAATGTGAAAAATCAGAGGGGGAAATCGAGAAAAAGCCAATGCAAGATAAAAATAATGATGTTATGCTGAGTTCAGGAGACTTACAGTGATCCCTTTGCTTTTTTTATGCAGGATGCAAAACAGAATTGAAAACTTTATCTAAATGCAAATGCAGGCAATGAAAGCCGCTCCTAGACAAGCAGTTCTATTAACGTGAAGAACATGTTATTTTGGCTAAGTCCTGCGGTCTAAGTGCGTCTTTTAAGTGAGTTGTGTGGTCCTAATGATTACGAGCACAAGCAATTCCTAGATAGGCTCGGGGAGCCGCTAGTGCAAGCTAAGTTTCATTCATCCACACAGCACACGGGGACACAGTTCCACTATACTTACACGCGCGAGATCCCAAACGGGAACCGCTGGAAAAATGCGAAAAATAAAAAAAATGAAAATTACAAAGCCTCTCTTTCACTCAATAAATTTAAAATGCTAGATCCTCGAAGCGTCGTCGACTCCTCGCGTTCCTCGCACAAAAATAAATTGAGGTTAGAGAGTGACGCAAAAATAAAATAATGCAGAAAAATAAAGGAGAGAAAAAATAATTACAAGAAAACCGAGGGTCAGACTACCCGGGGAAAGAAAATCAAACACAGATAATATCACTAAAAATTAACCTAAGCCGTGCCTCCCCGGCAACGACGCCATTTGATAACCGCTCCCGCACCCTTAGTTAATTCGAGCAAATTAATTGGCCAAATTAAGTTAAAATCATTCGTTGCAGTCAGATACGAGGGGCTAATCAAAAACCACTTTAATTATATTCGATGTTAATTTCAAGCGGCAAATTTTTTTACTTGATGGAATTCCAAGGTCGAACTCAGGGAGGCATCTGTCTCCTTAGGTAAATTTTAGCAAAGATCAAGTGTTGGATTTTCGGGAAATTATTTTTTTGTCTTTTTCTGTTTTCTATGCAGGACACATGCAGGAATCAAGCCAATTCAAAGTTAATTCAATTAAGATATCAAATGAAGTCCAAAAATTATGAAAATTGGCCAGATGATGGACTATGATGAAACTAAGCTACCCTAATTTTTTGGGAATTTTTAGACACTAAATGAATTTACAGTGAATTAAACATGCAGACAGGGTGATTTTCAACAATTTATTTTTAGTAAATAACAAATCACATCTTTTTCAGAAAATAAAATTATCCTAGAGAGTTTTAATGATAAGGAATCTAGGAAAATTCACAAACTTTAATTTCAATGTGAAATGAATTTATTAAAATTAAAATATGAAAATCACTAAACAATTTATTCAGGCCTCGATATGTGTGCAAATGACATGAAATTTCTATGCAATGTTAAGTTCACTATCCTAGAGCTACTATGAATTTTTGAGGATTTTTGGAATCACAGAAAATTAATTAGAATTTAAAAGGTCTCACTGGGCAAAATATTACACAAATCAACCAATTAATTCATTTAAAAATCTACTGTACTTACAAAAATATGACACGTGGCACAATAGATAGAGGACAAGTTTCTCAACAAAATGCAACTTTTGGAATTTAAAAATGATGTAAAATGCGACCTAGGGATGCGTGCAAACACATGGGTGTATTTGCAATACAAGAAAATAAAATTACATAAAACAAATATGCTGACAGGGACTTAAGTGCAATTACCTATAATGCAGGGGAAAGCTGTGCAAATTCTCCACTGGGCACGTGCTCCTCGCGTGGGGTCTGCTTCACAGGGACCTTTTTGCAAATATGAAAAGCTTCCAGGGCCTCGGTGCAAAATCTCCAGGCCGCACGTGCTCCTCACGTGGTCAGCCTAGGCTCGGATGGTCCGGGGCTCGGGTCGGATGCTCCTGGAGGTTCGGCTGGAGGCTCGGGTGGTCCGAGCCTAGGCTAGGGGAAGAGGCTCGGACCAGGGCTGTGTGGCGTTCTGCGGACCCTTGGATCAAGCTTGATCCAACGGATGGCGATGAAGACTCGTGGCGAGATCTCAGGCCGTCAGATCTAAGTTGATCCAACGGCTCCTGGCTCGTGATGGAGAGGGCGACGTGGCTGACTGACGGCCGCTGGATCAGATGATATATCCAACGGCTCTCGACTACTGCAGAGGTGGGACACGTGGCTCACTAAGCGCCGTTAGATCTGGAGGGATCCAACGACACCTGTGAGGGTTGGCTGAATGGCGACGTGGCGCGACTTTGACCGTTCGATCGAGGTGATCGAACGGCAGCTGGGGCTTCTCCTTCAACGGGCCGCCGCCGCCTGCAGAGGAGATGGTGGAGCTCCGGCGACTGGGCCTTTGCTCTACCCTTCTCTACTGGTGTCGGTGACGCTCTCCGAGGTGTCGGAGGTATCCCAGAAGCTGCGTGGCGATGCGGCGAAAGTGACGGTGATCTCAGGAGCTGGAGAAGGCCTACGGAGGTCGCTGGTGACTAAGTTCGAGGACGACTCCGGCGAAGCTCCGGACAATGCACAAGATGGTACCTGCAGATGTTAGACGGATAGCCGAAGCATTGGGTGCACTTGTGGAGACGTAGGGATGGTCGGCGAGGCCTAAGGTGGATCTGAACTGGTCTGGCGGTGGTGCTCCGGCCAAGTGGTGGAGCTGGAGATCGATGGATAGTGAAATGAAGCGTCGGAAGGCGTGAAGGGGTCCGCGAGGATGAGAGCTCCGATGCGGAGCTCGGCGGAGTGGAATCGAGGCGAGACGATGAACGTGGACGACGAATAAAATGCGAGAAAATGAAGCAAAAAATAAAGTGAAGATCAATCGGGGATGAAGGTGTTCACCTGGGGTTTGGAGCTCGACTTTGAGTTCCAGATCGTCGCTCGAAGGGGCGGTGGGTCCCTGAGCTCAAGCTGCGACTCGATGGAGGAGGGCTGCGACTCGGCGGTGGCCGAGGATCTCGCCGAAGAAGATGATCGTTTTCGCTCGAGGAAACTTGCAATTACTGTCACCAATCGGAAGCTCCGAGCTTGGAGTGTCTCTCAGGGGTGGCGGATACGTGCGACGATGGCCGATGCTCGATTATTTATAGGTCGAAGGTCTCGACCAGGATGACGATGGAGCGAGGTTCATGGAGGAAGTGGAGCGTTTATGGAGGTCGACGTGGGTAGTGGAGTGCTTGGCGAGGATGATGGACAAGTGGGGTTCATCGTGGAGGTGGTGGTGGACTTCGACGGTGGAGGAGGCGCGGCCAAGAATAGGAAGGGGGTGCCCCTCCCGCAAGGCGGAGAACGTGGGAGAGAGGGGCTCCCGAGGTGGAAGACGAAGTCTCCATCGTTGGATCTTTTGATCCAACGGTGGTGATCGAGGCGGGATGGAACGGCTGGATGAAGATCTGGACGTGGTGATCTGAGCATCGTGAAGCGGCCACGTGGCGCAATGGGGGCGAGGCATGAGCGGACATATGCGATGATCGTAGGGCGCTTGATCGAGCGGTTCAGATGCCGCGGAGCTAACGGCTCAGATGGAAGAGCTGAGGCGTGATCTGATGGCGTAGCGTGTGACGCGTGTCGCACTGTGGGAGAGGCGCGCACAGGTGGTTGAGATGAGACGGGGGATTTGATCAGACGGTTGAGGGAAAGGGTGTACATGGAAGCGGCTTGGCCATTGGATCTGGAAGACCATCCAACGGTTGAGAGGTGCGTCGACCTGGGCAAGGGGAGCGGGCCGCGTGGCGTAACCAGAGGGCGCCACGTGGCCTGGTGTGGTTGGCTGGACAAAGAAATAAGGGTAGAGAGAAGAGGGGGCTGAATTTGGAAAAACCCAAAACATGAAAGTTTTATATCTCGATGAGATCTACAAGTTTCATGTTGGCCAAAGACGAAATGAGGTCAAATATGATACATAAATACAAAGATACAAATATACATACATGTAGTATACAAAGAGGCCCGAAAACCCAACCTTCTCATACGAGCTCCAAATTGGATGAAATTAGTCTTGTTTTAAAGGTCTTTTAATGTGTATTATTGTAAAAGTGAGTAGACCTATTTTGGAGTTTGTATGAAGGAGTTATGTGCAATTTCTGATCCAGGGGTTCTAGGGCTTTATTGGCTATTTTACAAGGGGGATTTCTGGCTTTCTTCCCTATATTATTAACTAAGGAGTACATATTATAAGGAAGAGGTTATTTTGATAAATGGATATTTTACAAGGGATTTTGGCTTCTTATTTAAATGCAAATGGAATGCTAAAATGCATGTATTATGCATGCATGCATGAATGCTATTTATGCATTATAAAGGGAAAAATTCCTCTATTTACTCGGGAACAAGGCTCTATTTTTAACTTTTAGAGTGATGAATCAAAGATTCATCAATATGCAAGTGCCGTAAAAGGACTTGGCGTAGTCTCTTGGGAACAGAGTGACTGATCAGCTTACCTAGCTATATTCTAAATAGCCTATGATTGTCACATGAGTGTGGGTTTAAATGATTAGCCCACTAATGGCTCTTTGGGCTAGTGGGAGATTGTTGGACATGCGAGCCCACGGTAAGCCATTATGCAATAAATGTTATTGCAATTCATTCCTTAATATGAAATAAAGAGTACATAATTTGCATAATAGGTCCCTTAGTACAATTAGGGTTATGTACCATGGCCATCTTAATGATCATACAGCTGTTGATTCAATTATTGAATCATAGAGGCTGGTGCTTAGATGAATATCTAATGAGTTAGATTGAGGACTCATCAAGCAATGTCAAATGATTGTTAAGAGATGATCTCCAGCATGAGTAGGAGATGGCAATCCTATCTCAGTTAGGCTGATATCTGACCGACCTCTTGATGCAGGTCCTCTGCATAGGAATAGAGATTCGGAGGTGTCAGATGAGTTAGGTCAAAGAGTTGACTTAACGAGATCGAGATAACAAAAGTCGTATATCGTATGCTGTCATGATATAGGCACACATCCTCTGACCGAAGACAGATGTGTTACTATATGTCTGAGTATGTACATTTGGCAGACCAATAGGTCGATGACCTAATCAAGGTCTATACACCGGCGCGCTGGTGTGCATATAAGGGCATATGAGTGATACAATCTCTCAAAGGGATCATACAGGTTCAGTTACTGAACCGGAAGACATGAGCTCACTCATGAGATATTGGGAAGAATCAAATTCCATGCGCATGGTCATCTCGCTTTGGAAGCTTGACTGAATTTGTAGGTTTGATATATACTTTTGGAAAGTATATGATCAAGACCTAGGTATAATATATGCTTTTGGAAAGTATATGATCGATGCCGACTCCCAATGATCGAATGAGAAACTTACTGATAAAGCCATGAAGTAGATAGTGTAAAGTTGATATAATACTTCGGGTTTAATCTGAGTCTTCCAGTATGCAGGATGTACAGGTATTGGGAATACCTGAGGGTGATGTGATCATAAACGATTGTATAACCATGACGCTTCTATTCCTAGGGAGTGATGAAACGGGTCTAGATTTTAGTGGCTTCTCTCAATAGAGAAGTAATCTGATCTTAGTCCAAATGTTGGAAATTGATCTGAATGTGATTCAGATGCAATGAGAAGATTAGATTTGCGGTCTTGATTTAATCAAGCATCTATGGGAGTCCCGCGATCTGGATTTGAGATATGATCTCAATTTCTATGTCACTATACGTGGAACAATACAATCACCCTGTCCTTATCTCCAAGTATTCGCGGAGAAATCACATTGTCCTTGAAAGAGTTCATAGATAATTCTATTGTTGATATATGTATCCGAGCATTGAGAAAATGGATAATTAAATGTGATTTAATTATCATGAATAATATGAATTTGATTCATATTATAAGGAGAGTTATCTTATATAATTAAATGTGATTTGATTATCAAAGATGCAAATAATGTGAATGTGATTCATATTATTTGAGCACATGAGAATAAGTTATCCAATATAATTAAATGTGATTTAATTATTATGGATAAGAATAATGTGGATAGTAATATCCAATTATTCATAATATATTATAAATATGATTTATAATGTATTAGAGAGAGCTAATTATAATTTGTATGTGTTGATTAATTATTATGTGTATTGGATACACACTGTGTAATTAATTGACAATATAAATTATATGTTGTTTTGGGTTGTGAATATGATTCACAATTTTTTCATGGTAAGATTGCAATATTGTCAAATATAATTGTTAAATATTTTTGAAGAATAAAACCCAACAAATTTGTTGCAAATAAATAAAGAGAGATTTCCATGGAGATATGCAATCTCATGAATTATCATGAGATTGCTCTCCCCATGGAAAGAGTGGGCAGCACGTCATTCCTAATAGGAATGTGTGGCCGTCCACATGGAAGGTGCATGGAGATGAAATTTCCATGCACATTCTCTCCTTATTTATTGGTTTGATTTAGGACTAATTTATATTTGATTTTGTCAAATATATTTTAACCTAAATTTGTTGGTTTTACCAACAACAATCTTGGCCATTGGATTGACATAAATCAATCTCATCCATTGATTTTATATGTCCCATGGATTGAGATCCATGGATCCCAAAACCCTATAAATAGAGAGGCATACCATGCTCTCTATTTACATGCAATATTGGAGCAAACTCACTCTCTCTTTCTCTCTACACGACAACCCTCTCTCTCCCTCTCATGGCCGTCCACCATGGATGCCCTAGAGAGGTTTTCCATCGCTGCAGCGTCGTCGTTATGCTGCCCGATGGTTTGTTTGAGGATCTCCGTCTCCTTCGGTGCGCCTCGCTCGTAAAGAAGACGTCAGATCTCGTGTGTCGAGATCAAGAGATCTACCGCTTGGATCATCAACATGGATTGCGAGAAGCACGCGGTTCTTCCCCGCGCTCGCAAGCGTCTCCTCCGTCAGATCGGACTTGAGACATGAGGTCTCTTCGTTTAGAGACTCGATCGCAACCACGCTTCAAGAGGTAACCCTAATACTTGTTTGTGGTTAAGACTAAACGATCCGAGAAGTGTTCTTGGATCATGTGGTTTCGTCGTATAATTTTTTTTTAATTTCCACTGCATCGAGCAACTAGTGCGACTAGTCGCTCCTCGTCGTATTCGATATGACGCTCACGCTTCCGTGATGCGCTTGAGGATTTAACCATATCCTTCAAAAAAATTCCAAAAAAATATATTAATTAGATTTTAGTATATTTCATCAAATCTTCAAAAATCACTAAAAGATGCAAATATAAAACATAAAAACTTAAAAACCCTAAAAATCTTATAAAAATTAGCAATTTTTTTAAAAAACTCCAAAATATATCTTTTATTTTTGAACTTTATTTGATACATATTATATATTAAAAATAGTTTAGAGTTTATTTTGAACTTATATAAACCTTTTTAGACCCTAAAATTTTTTGTAGAATTAACACATTCAATGTTTTGACCTATTTATTGCTTAAAAATCTATAAAATTAAAAAAAAACACATAAAATAACCATAAATAGAGAAAAATAACAAAATTCAAAAAAGATCGTATTTTGTTTATTTGGCTTTATTTGACTTATTTTAAAAATCCAAAAAGCCATATTACATATATTTTTTATATTACATATACTATTAATTATATTATTTAAAAATTTAAAAATTAAAAATTTTGCAAAAAAAAAATTAAATTTAAAAATAAAATTAAAAATTATAAAATAAATAAAAACTATAAAATTAAATATAATTAAAATCCATATAAAAACAAGAAAAAGATAAAAATCCCAAAAAATATTAATTAATAATAATTAATAGTAATTATCTATCCCATTTCGCTTCCTAGTGTTCGACACTCTACTATACTTGTGCCTATACTTATTTATGTAGATTTATAATAAATTTTGACTCGCACATATTTCATTTTGATACACATTGTGGGTTGATTGTTGTTCGAAGAGACACCTGATCATCACAATGATTGTTGATCTTATTGGATTGGCAGATCGGTGCAAAACCTCTTCAACAAATGGTGTTGTTGCCAGGGAAACGATGGTTAGGGTAGACATTTGTACAACTTGTTTATTTTCTTTTATTATATGCTCTTTTATTTCTTTTTGTATATAATTGCATAATGGTTCTAAACATATCTCCTGTTTGATTTTGTTGCTTAGGGCTTGAGGATCGAGGACGATTCCCTCGGAGATCCAAGGCACCTGAGTTATGCGGGGGCTAGCTTTCAGATCAAGACGGAAGTAGAGAGCAACAAAAGAAGATGTAGAGAATCGAGAAAACAACCATAGTGTAGATTAGTCTAGATTTTTATTTTATTTGGTGAGAGAGTGATTTAATTAATAACTTGTTATAATTAGACACTCTCAGGACACTTAGACACTCACTGGTCTATTTTACCAAGTGTTTGTTCACTTGGGTCCTATTGGATTTCTCATGTTTTATTGCTATCTTATTTAATTCTCCCTATTTTCCACTTGTTTTCTTTTGTTTCCCATGTTTTGCATTTTTTCTTTATTTTCAGTTTACGTCTTCCCTGGTAGAGCCCATAGTTTTAGGATTGCTTGACTCGGTAACTAGGCCCATAGCCTAATCTATTCCATGTGTCTGTAGTGTCTATGCTTGGACTTAGTCAAATTAAAAACATGCTTCATGAAAATAGCTACTCATGTTTAGGGTGATTTCATAAGAATGCGTAGCATATAGATCAGTTTTATTTTATGCACGGATCACCCAACATGTAGAGTGTTGGTGTAATGTACACATTTCCATCTCTAGCATCTGCATTCGTAGTTTTCTCATGCAGTGGTTTTTTCATCTTCATTCCCTTGTTCTATTGGACTTAGAAATAAAAAAATTAAAAATTCGTTAGGCTTTGCATGAAAAATACCCAAAAAATGGAATCGAAAATTTAAAAAGAGACCACCTAAAAACTTCGACCAAAATAAAATCAATTAATGTACGTCATTGTTTTAGGTGCATAAAGCCCACAATAGTCAAGTACTTTCTAGACTGAGTGAGGCACGACCCTAGGAATTAAAGTCTGAAACCCATCATGGATACTGCCTTGTTTATCTCCTAGGTCTACAAAGTATTAACATTTCTATTGGCACGTGGGCGAGTAGGGTCATATTCGCTTGCGAGTTTGGTCTAAATTACTTGAGCATATGGGTAATGCGACGGCGGGACTTTGTCTCATCGTGCCATGTCCGATTACCCTTTGGGAGAAGTACATAATTCGCTATATCAACTTTCTTTCCCTTTATTCTTTGGTTGAGTAGTGGGCCCAGATTCAATAACAAGGACCTCAAAAAATACATGCTACAGGTTACAAAGGTAGTGTGAAGTACATGACGCTTATCTGGTAGTACTCACTCTCTTAAAGGGGTAGCTCTAGCTTAATCTAACAAGTTTGATTGAAAAAAAATCAATAAAACCTACCAAGTTTAATAGATGAACTCTCATGGCTTCACGTGTTGTGTTGGTGAACCCACCCTTGTATTGATGTTTGATTGATTTCATTTAGGTCAAAGATGAAAAAATCACGCACTTGCGTCATCTTCTTCACTTATTTTTATCACTCCCTTTCATCTTGATCATTTTGAGACTTCATTCTTTTCCTCCTCACTTTATTCCTTGTTTATCTCTGTGTTCATAATTACTCATCTCATTCCTTTTTATTACCAAGAAGTCAGATCTTGGGTTGTTTTGTTCGAACTCTGTAAACACCCACATCGATTCCTCGATGCTGACATCTCTAATAATTCAGGGTGATTCTAAAGAGACCGATTCAAACTTTGCTAACTGCTCTTGAGACTCTCCTTTTCTTTCACTTGGAATTCAGGATGTCTTGCTTTCCCGAATTCTCCTCTTTCCGAATGGAGATCGACCAATCTTCATTCACATCTTCCACACTAATAAAGTTCAAAATTAACCCTAATCTTGAACAATTCCAATCATCTGGTGCATTTTTCAAGACTGATCGGGGTATGTTTCTAATTTCAGACTAAGAACCCGATCTAGATTTCACTTTATCAGATTTTAAAGCAGAAATGGCTCCTCAAAAAGGTAGGGCATATCAAGTAGAGAAGAATGAGGTCAACGCATGGATGCTCACCTACATACAGGTGATTCAACAACAGCTGACTGCACAGGCTGTTGTATAGGTTGCATTCCAAGAATGCTAATAGAGATGAGGAGGTACATAGAGAATAAAGGAGGAGAGGAGAACCATGTAGATGGACACCATGGAGGAAAGGATGAGATGAGAGAAGTACAAAAACCGACTCTGAAAGAAACCTATAACCCTGGAGTTAGTCAGGTCACCGAGTGGATCCACATACCGCAGATCTACGGACAATTCAAGCTTAAGCTGCAACTACTCTTTCTATCTCTTGGCGACATTCCACACAATACTAATGAGGAACCATACATCCATCTGCAGCAGTTTAATCACATCTGCGAAATCATACACTACCCCAACATCACGTTAGAGGTAGTTAGGATGACCACTTTCATGTTTACTTTCGGACAATGCTCTTTATTGGATTAATCACTTGGGGAAAGTAGTAACGACCTGGGAGCTGAAATAATCTTTCCTAAACAAGTACTTGGTTAGCACATGCTTGTTCTTGGTTAACACGTAGCCGATGTGTTATGTAGAGGGAACAAGCTCCAAAATTTCAGAGCCAGCCCAAATAGTTTGTTCCCGTCAAGTGGTTGACCTCCAGAAACTTTCTAAGTAGGTTCATGGATTTCATATTTGAAATTAAAAGACAGTTCTTAGAACATATAAATAATTATATATTTATATTATATTTTTATTAAGGGTTTTTAAATCAAAGTTATCTTTATTTTTAGTACTTTGAAAGTCCATTCCCTTTTCAACTTTCAAAGCAAGAGATATACTTACCACTATATCTCTAGCAAGATATGTGATCTCCATTCCACCTTTGTTACACCCTAATAATATGATAAAATGTAACCTAGGTGAAGGAAGCAAGAACTCATTCTTCCTTGCAAGTCCAACTTGCATTTTCTAATTAGGTATTTGACACATGAACCTACCACCCTCAAGGTGATGTTGACTCGTTGTTAATTGAACCAACCATTACCAGGAATAGAACTCGTTATACGCAATCAAATACCACTTCAATTATATGAGAAACGATAATTGGGGTCACTAAGCATACAACATGTCTCTTTTGAGAAGCAAAGAGCCCGGTCCATGTGGAATTGTACGGCAGAGCTATGACTTCACAAAGACGAATCCACCATACAATCCATGGCAACGGTACCTTTCTCTTTAATGGGATACAGTGGATGTCATCTTACGATCCTCCATATCTTGTTCAAATTTTGATTAATCATTTTCAATTAAATTCTCATGAGTAATCCTTCCAAAGGAATTCCAATCCTATTAATAATATATTATTTATTTTAGTTGGATTAAATTATTTTAATCATATTAAATTAATCATCAATCCTATGCAACCAACAAATAATCTGTTTGCTTGATATTACTATGTAGTATATTCCCTCAATTAGTACATTTTATTTCAATTTAGTTGTTGAAAGTATGTAAAGGCTTATCATGCTATCTTTCCTTGAAACATATCCGACTAGGTCATTCAGATTATGCTAACAGTGAGTGATTCCACTAAAAATATGATACAAGGTACCAATTAGTTAATCCATTAGCATATACATGGCTAGACATCATGACCGTCCAAGCCTAGACAACATAATTGCTACAAATTGTAATAAGAGGTTTTATCGAGCTTTCGACGGTATATGATAGTATATATTAATCACTTAGAAATTTAAGAATTTAAAAATACTTTAAAATTACCAAAAATTCTAGTCATATCAAGCAAACAAGTTATTTTTTCATGTAAGTGTTGAACTACAGTAGTTTCAAGTTAGGGTTTGTCATGAGGAAATCATTCAATAGAAGTTGAAGGTTGTCAAATATTTCTATAAATATATGAATCGTCATCTAATCAAGGTAAATTTATAATTTCTATAATTAATTTTGAATGATAAACACATTAAAAATGTTATCAAGATGATCCAATCGTCTTCCAATAAATAGATTCAGAATCGTGCGAACTAAACTAGAACAATTTGTTGGTTTGATTTTTAACATAACCAATATGTTTTCAACATATTTCATGATAGAAAAATATTACTAAAAAAATATTTAGTTATAGATCCGACTTTCATGCAAAAAAACAACACATTGTGGGAATTTTTTGAATCCAAAAAAATATCCGATTGTTGACAACATTTGGCGAACCTTTTGGAGACATATTCAGACATTCTAAACACAATTTAGTATTCAAGTCATGAAAAAATAGTAGCTATATCATGTAAGCAAAAAGCGATTCGAAATCGCATCTAACTGAAGAAATAAGTTCACGTACATCTGACATCCAAAATCATGTTTCCATAGTGTTTGAATCATATCCAAGACCTTTAACAAAGGATCTAATACACTTTATGGTGAGGGAATATGCCTCGTGCATAATTGAAGTGTGGAGATCGAATTGTGTCCAATCAAGATCGACTAGTCATACTAGCCGATGGGGCAGAGGAATTTAAAAAAATCAATGAAAACTCTTGACATGAGAACAAATCTCATATCTTTTATCAAGATCACATGATAAATAGCATTAAGTCTTGAAGCGTGATTGTGATCCACAGTATCTAAGAGAGACTTCTTGTCTCAAGTTTGATCTGATATAGAAGGTACTTATGGATACGTGGATGAGACGTGTGTTTTTCACAATCCAAAGCGACGATTCAAGAGGGGAATCTCTTGATTTCATCTCATGAAATCCAATGTCTCTTTCATGTGCACGTGGTGTTGAAGAAGATGGATAATCATGAGTGATCAGCCCGACAACAGGTGGATGCCTTGTAGCTGCTCATGTACAGTTGGCTTCTTACTTTTGGTTTGTAATTATAAACTCTGTTAACCTCTTTAGCGCATGATGAATGAACTTTTGATCATTTTCCAAAAAAAAAGAATGGTGACTCCACAGGAGATAATGTACTACCTACGTAAACCAAAGTCTTAAGTGTCGAGAGGGATAAGGATATGATGATAGTCATCATTATGCTATATCTACTCAATTCCTAATTTAGAATTTACATACTTGTGAATATTATATTTGAAACTTACCTCCACCCCAATTCTTCCACCAATTTGAAATGAATGGTTGTGATTCAATCGTACCACTCAATCTTGATCATCAATTTCCTCCACGCATGTCATAAATTTACTGCTTCAAGATATAGGGATGTTCTTGGTTATATTCGTGAGCAAGCAGTGTGGAGCTCGAAGAGATGTCTTCCCTCAACTCCTCAGACAGTGAAAGTGGTTGGACTGGTGGCGCAGAATGTTCTAGATGTGGATGGAGATGAAGAAGTTGATGATCAGAGCGGTGATCCTTGATCGAAATCAGAGATGTTCATTCTTCGGGACTCGATTCTGCTCTGTTCTGGAAGAAGAAGAAAAGGTTGTTCGTTCTGGACCTCTGTGGTGGAGTTGTTACTTGCAAACATCTGAAGATGGGTGCACAACTGTTCGCCAAAGAGGATGCTTTTTGCAGGTGAAGATCATGCTTGGGATTTAAGGTCCTGAGCAAGGTTTTAAAAACCGAATCGGACATCAAATCGGGCATGTATCGATTTTTCGTTTGTATGCTCGGACTAATGGGATCGACCAGTCGAACCTGTGATGACGTCAACAGTTCAAAGAAATCGGAAAAGATCGAACCGTTGTATTGTTGGTTTGGTTCGTGTGGTTCAACCGGGTTGAATCAAGTTATACCGGTATATCATATAAATAAATGTGAAAAACGCTACATCATATCTTTCGAGGATTTGTTTACTCTTTGTCCTTCCAAGTTTTTCCAATAACACGTATGCCCCTATTTTTAAAATAATTGCATGTGTCCCCTATATTTTTACAAAGTTAACAGTAGTGATCTTTTCTTAGTACATCATATCTTTGATCTTTTCTCCCATTTTATACCAATTTAAGGATGATATTGTGATTTTTTTAAGAAAATATAGGAGCAGAAGTGAAATTGCTTAAAAGTTAAGGGTATAAATATTCGTAAAAAACTCAAAAATGCATGATAATCATATTTCTTGAAATTTATATAAATACATATATGAGATGTAAAAATTAATAATTTTAAAAGTATTTAAACTCTAATTACCATCTAAGTGTTGTTAATTTATTGCTTCTCATAGTATTACTACGACAATGTCTTACTCATTTATTATTGTTAGGGATTTTTGCACCCATATCCCTGAATAATTCTACAATGACATTCATAACCCTGCATAATCGCGAATTACATGAGAAACCCCCGATATTCAATCCGTCTCACACTCATAACCCTCCGTTAGTTTAATAGGTTAACTCAACTATATGAGTGGGTTAATCTAACCAATATAGGATCTAACGGCTAGGATTAGTCAAAATAAAAATACAAAAGGAAAAAATGAAAAACTTGGAGGTGGTAGTCAGGATTCTTGCAGCTTCGTTGCAACGACCCGAGTTCGGCAGGGGAGGTGCTTCACGACGTGTGTGGGGGGCAGGGGAGGTGCTTCGCGGTGTGGGGGGGTGGGGGGGGCTTAACAGAACTGGTGGGTGCATGCGGCGGGGGTTTTGCAGGGCGGCGGAGGTGGGTGCAGGCGTGGGTTGCAGGGGGGCGGTGGGTGCAGGCCGGCGTTGCAGGGGGGCGGTGGGTGCAGGCGGGGGTTGCAGTGGGGCGGTGCCGGGGGCACGGAGCTTGTGGGTGCAGCACCGAGGGGGCTTTGCGAGCAGGGGATCTCGCCTGATGTCGAGCAGGGGACGCACCGAGTCGGCCCGAGCTCGGTCGCGGGGGAAGGAGGGGGGGCTTTGGCCGCGGGAATAGGGGTGAGCAGGGGGGTCTCGGCTGCGGGTGGGCGAGCAGTGACGAGTCGCTAAATACGATAAATAATTTGTATTCTTTGTATTAAGTGTACTTAGCGATTCAATCAGAACCGAGAGAAGATCTCCGTGAAGAGGGTCTCAGCTTAATTTATATCCCGGGAAGTCCGGGGTCGAACACAGGGAGACAAAGGAACAACTTGGGGTTAATTCGAAAATTTAGGTCTAGATTTCAGTGCAGATATTTTTTTAGGTCTAGATTGCAAATGCAAGTGAATTATGACACTTAGAAAACGCAAACAAGGCCAAATTAATTTTAATGGAAAAGAAGTCCAATTTAGCCAACTCGTATTTTTCCTATAATCTTAATCTAGTGATGAATGCAAAACACATTTTTTTAGAATTTTAGGGGTTAAAATGCAACAACTAAAAATGCATTCGTTTTTTGGGTTTTTTTGTAATTTTTCACAAAAACAGTAAGCAAAAATTATGAAAATTTTACTGGAATAAAACATGACACAAGGAAGCTACAGTAATATTTTTAGAATTTTTTGACAAATTATGAATTTTTTATGTATTTTTTAGTGAAAACAGAGTGACAGTGAGTAATTAATTCCTAATTAATCCACAATGTCAAATTAATCAGAGTGCGAATTATCTCAAATAGATATTTATACATCCAGGAGAGTTGAAATTTCACAAAAAAGGATGTATGTGGATTTAATTAAAAAATAAATACGAAAATCACTCTACAATTTATTTCAAGCACAAGAAAATTCCACTTTGGATGAAATTTGGACAGTATCTCAAGCACATTTCAAGACATCATTCTTAATTTTTGTGGAATTTTTAGAGTAACCGTATGTGAGATATAAATTTAAGAGCTCGATTTGAGTAAAATATGCAATATTTCAGTTGAATATTTTAAATTATTTCACAATATCTCATAAAAAATACAAATAAATATTCAGAACGTAGACCATTAGTTGCTCAACATCAACACATTTTTCATTGAATAAGAAGATGCAAAACAAGTGTCCAAATTAATAGCCAAACATAGGGGTATCCGTGCAAATACAGAAACTAAAAATACAATGCAACTTATGTACATGGATATTTTTATAATTACAGAAACATGAGAAATATCATATGCAAATTTTTCAATAAAAAATTAAAAAGAAATGGACCTTCTTCTTCCTCTGGCTAGGAACGATGGTGAAGAAACCCAACAGGAGGCGTGGTCGGCGCAGCCGCGCTCGGCCGCGAGGAGGAGGTGCCACCGCGGAGGATGAGGGGGGCGCGGTGGTGGCTCGGCGGAGAGGACGGGGGGTGCGGCGGGCGGCGCGACGCGGGAGCTGCGGTGGGGCAGCCGCGGTGGGTGGCGCGGTTGGCAGGTTGGACGACGGAGGGCGGGGCGGTGACGAGGGGGGCGGAGCGGTGCGGGAGCCGCGGTGGGCGGCGCGGTGGCGCTAGACGCGACTGAGAAAGGGAGGGGGGCGGCGGCGGTGCCCGCTGCTTCCCTCCTGTGTGTGTGTTTTTTATTTTTTATTTTTAATTTTTTGTCTTTTTATTTAATTTCTGCTGTTAAAGAAAGGAATTTTTTATATTTTTTTAATTTTTTGTTTTGTTAATTAGAGGATGCAAATGGAGAAGTGGAAACATGATGATGGCATATGATGAAGATATAAACAAATGGGGGTATGTGAATGGCAATGTGATGTGATTAAAAAAATTGATAAAATAACAACGATGATAAAATGACGGGGAAATACCTACGATGGAGACGGTCACCTATGGTGTGCTCACAAGAGCATGATCTTCGCTCAAATCGCCGACGAGCGATGAGCTCGAGCAACGCGCGAATGCGGCTGCGATGTTGGCCAAAAAAGCCAACGGATCTCACCGGAGAGAGGGCTGTCGTCGTTCGACCGCGGTTGCGTCGCTGTCACCGATTCAACTCTGGGAACTAGACTCTCCTCACATAAAGATAGATCAAGTACAAACTGAGGAGGATGGAATGTATATAAAGAAGATGAAATGAGAGGTCATTAAAGTGGTGGGAGGTTATATTATTAATGGAGTTGAATGGGAGGTTTAAAAAATGGTGGGATTGAATGAAGGTTGGTGGTAAAGAGTTGAATGGTGATTATTGTAGAGAATGTATAATAAATAATAAAATGAATAATGATATAAAGTAGGCTACTTTAAATACAACAAAAATAAAGAAGGAAAAAATAGTTGTGAATTTACAAGTAAATACATACAACATGTACATTTTTTGTTTGCTTTTCTAATATGTATTTTTTTGTCTTTTTAATAAGATACATTTACAAAGAAAAATGCAATAATTAAAATATAACACAAGCATGATTTTTTTGTATTTTTAGTAATTAAGAAAGATAAAATAAAAATTGAAGAAAGAATGAATATATACATGATATACAATGTACATCTAGGTCCCAAACCCAACTTTTGCAAAGGAGCTCCGATTTTAATGAAACCACTTCCGTTGGATCGATAATTTTCTAACTTGAACTTTAAAAGTGAGTTTGGTGAATTCGGAGTTCATTCGGAGCGAGAATTTGGCTTGGAAGTTGGACTTTATGGCTTTTTATCTTTGGGATCTAGGAGCATTTATTTGAGATGACATTTCTTTTATATTTTTGTATTTTTATATACATTTTTATAAATAAGTTAGAGAAAGAATTAGTAAAAAAGGAGTTGAAATAAAATTATTAAAAATACATGAAGTTTTGGACTATTTACAGGTGAAAAACTCCTTTAATTTTGCGGCTTTTTATTGTTAATATATTTTGTACAATCTAATATATATTAATTAGTGTATTTTATTTACAAGAATCATTTTGTTAATTTATTGATTTTATAGACATTTATTTGGGATTTTATTCGGGGATTTTTCTAAGATCAAGATATTGAGATGATGAATCGCAGATTCATCAAGCAGCTCGGGGGGGGGGGGTGTGGCGCGCTCCAGACGGTTGCGGGGGGGGGGGGGGGGGGAGCACCTCCATATGGGGGGGCTTTGGACACGGGAAGAGGGGCAAGCAGAGGGGTCTCGACTGCGGGTGGGCGAGCAGCTCGGGAGAGGGGGCAATTTGAGGAGGGAGCTCGGGCAAGGGGCTTCGAGTAGGAGCTCACAGGTGGGAGGGGGGTCAAGTAGTGGCGGGGTAGATCGGCACGGGGGGCGGAGGCACGCAAGCTTGAAGGTGAAGAGGTGAGGTACCGGCGGCTGGGGGACGCCCATGGCTTGCAGTGCAGGTCAAGAGGGTGGTTTCAGGCGGCAGGGGGCTGGAGGAAGGGGAAGGGAAGGAGATCCACGTGTGAGAGGAGGCTGGAGGAAGGAGAGGGAACATTTTGTAAATATAAAATATTTTGAAGGGCAAATTTGTCCACAATTAACTTTTTCCGTCGATGTTAACGGAGTTTCGAAACTGCACTTGACACAGGGTTATGTCATGTAAAGGTTAAGCATTACTTGGGGTTTCTCGGGTAATTCGCGATTATGCAGGGTTATGAATGTTATTGCGAAATTACTCAGAGTTATGGGTGTAAAAATCCCTTATTGTTATAAGTGGACAACCTCATACACAATGTGGGAAGAGAGAGGCAATGCTCATATGACAGGAAGGGATCAGCGATAATGAGTCATTGACGCATGTGAAGGATAAAAGATAATGGGTACTATATTATGGGTTGGAATGAGACTAGATTATGAATATTTCAGTAAAAGTTTGTATTTTGTTAATTTATTTGAATTTTTTTTGTCAAAAAAATGAATGGTTGAACCGATGGTTTGGTTCAATTGGTTCAACCGGATTTAAGCGGTCCAATCGGATTTTGACCGGGTTTGACTGATTTTTATTTTATGAATAAAAATAGGGTGGTTGGATCATATTTCCTTCGATTCTTTATTTAACCGGTACAACCGGCCGGTTCGATTCGGTTTTTACAAGCTACAACCCTTCATGCAAGTAATGATCTTGCTTGATTCTTATGAATCGGCTTGATAGAAATGTAATGAACAAACCAAAGTAAAATGCTCAAAATCTACAACGCATTACTCCGAATAAAAATGTTGTGATTCGACGGTGTCCTTAGAATTAAAAGGCAATCACATCATAACTATGTACAATAACAGACCTAATATGTCACGGATTCAAGCGCAGTGCTCGTGATAGCAGAAGGGAAGGGGAAAAGAAAAGAGGACAATGACACCTTTTGCAGTTGTGAATTAACTCAAGGGGAAAAATCATCAACTTTTGATGAATTGCGTCAAAGATAACTGAGAATAGAGCTGTCACATCCAGTCATCTACTCCCGAAGTCCCTATTTCATATTCCCGAAACCCCACAAAACCCTCCCCTGCGCATGCGGTTTTTCCCTTTGAACAGAAATGTTTGCACAACATTTAATCTTAAACAAACCGAATCGAGCCTGGGTTGGTTCGCTCAGGTTCGGCTAGTTTACACCACTATCTGAGAAAACGGATAGAGGTTAACAAGAGGTTGTGTCGTCCATATAATTCTCTATTATGGAGGGTTACATAAAATAATGAAAAAATACATGATAATGAGCCTAAAAATACATTTGTCTTATTTGCTTTATTCCATTTCATTCCATTGTTTATCATCTACGTTACATCATCATGACCTTTTCGAATCATGTTACACTTTTTTGCATGATGAAAATAACCTTCTTCATTGCTTATATTTGTTTGCAGATAATGGCAAACAAATTCATTTGTAGATCATTATCATTATATATAATTTTCGTTTGATCATGTAAACATCGACAAATACACACAAATATATAAAAAGGGAAAGCTAACTTGCCAATTAAACAGAATCATGTTCCCATTTGCCCTCGACGTCAATGGAAGCGAAATAATAAAAATAATACATGTTGTAGTTATCATTTTTACGTTGATCCCTAAAATCGGACTAGCGATTCGTATCTCAGCAACAACTGAAGCAGTAGAGCTCCTTAAGAGGGTCTAAAATATTATACATACCAATGTTATATTTTCTAGATTTATACATGATGTGTATCCAAGAATTGGATTCACCATGAAAAAGGGATCGACGGCACATCTTGTTTCCCATCTCCTATCAGTCTCTCTGTAAAAACGTTTAATTTTCTAATGAAATATATATATAATAAGCAAATCATGGATTGATTTTCTAAAGAATGATAATAATGATTTTAGAGTTCATTGTAGAAAATGGGCATTATGACAGTGGCAGACCCAAGATTTCACGATAGACGGGCCATTCTATTGTGTTTGTTAAATTTTTTATCATATTTTTATTAAGAAAATACTTTTAAAGAAAAAATTTCAAAATTCAAGATATTTTCCGATATAAAAATAGAATAGATCAAGAATACAATAAAAACAATTCATATCCCTATTTACAATTGACGTCGCGTATTTTTCATACATTAAGAGCAATTCATGTCTTTTTCATCACTAGTAGAGTCACTATCATTCTTTCATTCAATATACACACACAAACAAACACGTGCAATTAGAATCTATAAGCAAACTAACAATCAAAATCTAACTGAAAATTAAATAGAAGTGAGATAAATCAAACTCACAATCATTTGATGGTACTCGAAACTCGATAGGTGAAGGAGTGCAATTGAAAGTCGTCATCTATACTTATGATAAACGTTGTCTATACATATGAGAAGATTGAATCAGATTTGGAAGATACTAGTTGTTGATGGGGAGTAAGATTTTTTCCGAGAATTACTAGATATGGAAAGTGGAGACTAATTTGAGAGGCGAATTAAGTTGGAATGAACGATTAGCACAAATGATATAATTAGACTAAGGGGATCATCCCCATGAGTATTAATGGATGACATTAATATGTAGGTGGGAAGTTAAAATTCCATTAATATTAATGGACATGAGAGTTAATAATCAAGACTAAAAAAGGATGAAGATTAATAATAAACAGGAGAGGAGATACAATTGGCAAATGAGAATTTTAGGATTTAGGGTTTAGCCTTTTCTTCTCATTCTTCTCTTCAATTTCAGCCATAGGAAGCAGAGGCGGACCTACTCATGAGCTGAGTGGGGCACGTGCCCCTCCTGAAATTTTGAAATCCCGTTTATTGGAATGTGGGCCCAAGTTGGAGTCGAGTGAGATGCCCACCCTGGAAAAATGGAAGCGTTTCAACCGCTCCATTTGCAACCATTCGTGCCCCTCCTCTCCGCGGAAACTTCACAGCAAACCACTCGGCACGAAAGTCCAACGGTTGTTCATCTGACCCGGTAACCATCACACATGTTTTATGTCTTTTCTCTTTCGAGTCACCTATGAATGAGCCACAACCCACGGCTCATCTGGCCAGAATCTCCGCTGGAGCACGACTCGCACCGGCTCCGTGTTCGTTGAATCGTATCCCTTCCTCTCCCGTCAAAATCACCAATGAAGGCTCGAACAATATGTTACTCGTCTGATTTGGAGTCTTCGGATCACTGCCGTGGCGGCATACAAAATCTTAAACTTGAAGATTTGATACCGGATTCTCGAGTCGGGTCTCAGACTGTCGATGCCGGCCACGCAAGGTAAGGTAACTACTAACTAAGTCCTTATCTCATCTCATCCACTGTGAATCGATGATAAATATTAAAATTAAATACTGTAAAGATGCAGATTTTTTTTACGAATATGTGATGTTCGTTTATTTGTTTCTTGTTATATGCATGTCATTTGACATTGATTTTATATCATTATAGTGACACAGATCTCTAATTCTAAGATTAATAATACATATTGTATCACAGATATGATAAATGATTAAATGGTGAAGATTGCAAGAGCGAATTTTGGGACGAGCTGTACGCAATCATCCTTTAGCTTCACCACTATAGAAGATTGAGACATATAAATATTGTTCTTGTGAATTTGTATGCGTGTATGGTTTATAAATGTTTTTTCTAATAATGTAGGAATGGATAAATTTCTTATAAAAAAGTCTACGGCTCTCTCATCTCATATTCCAATAAGTAATCCAATTTCTTTATATGAAGAAACCATGGGACCATCTAAGGAAAATAAAGTTGGAGAATCAAGTACAAAACGATACCGTATCGATGCTAATGTCTTTGAGCTGCCTATTGATCATGGATTGCGTGTTTCAGTTTCAACCTATCACCCCAATATTTAAGATGAAGTTCGAAGAGCATATATGCAAATGCATCCATGCCAACCAGTAAATCATACATTTCCATTTCAGAAAATTGGAAAGAAGGAACGGAGATTTAATCTTGCGCGGTTTCAAAGATATCCTAATTGGTTAGAGTATAGTATGGTAAAAGATGCTGCTTCTTGTCGATATTGTTATTTATTCAGGATAAATTACACAATGCATGGTGGTAGTGATACATTCATTTCCAAAGGGTGGAATAATTGGAAAGATAAAAGTGAGCTAGATAAACATGCTAGAGGTCCTAACAGTGCTCATAACTTGGCTCGTGAAAAATGTGAGAATTTAATAAAGCAGACTCAACATATTGAGACGACAATGCATATGCATGATGATCCTACTAAAAGAGATTATCAAACACGTCTTTTTGCACCCATTAATGTTGTTCGAGTTTTACTTTCTCAAGGATTGGCTTTTCGAGGATATGATGAATATGAAGAGTCATCTAATAAAGGTAATTTCTTGACAATACTAAAAGCTTTTGCAAAAGTCAACATTGATGTAAAAAGTGTTGTACTTGAAAATGCTCCTGAAAACAATAAGCTTACATCTCCTCAAATACAAAAAGATGTGACGAAGGCATGTGCTATGGAAGCACGGAAGATCATACTTACAGAACTCGGTGACTCTTTATTCACTATTTTACTTGACGAGTCTCGAGATATATCGAATAAAGAGCAAATGGCAATTATCTTGAGATTTGTTAATTCAAATGGTCAATTAATTGAGAGATTTCTTGAACTAATCCATGTTTGTGAGACTAGCGTTGTGGCACTTAAAGATGCGATCGATGAAGTGTTTGCAAGATATAATCTAAGTGTAGCAAGACTTCGTGGTCAAGGTTATGATGGGCAAGCAACATGCATGGTGAATTCAATGGTTTAAAAAGTATTATTTTGAAGGAGAATAGTTGTGCTTATTATATTCATTGTTTCGCACATCAACTCTAATTGGCAATGGTTGCAGTTGCGAGAAATCATGATATGCTTGATATGTTTTTTACCTATGTAGCAAGACTATCAAGTTTATTTACAATTTCATGCAAGAAAACTGAATTACTGAAGGAAGCTGAAAATATCAAAATTGCTGAAGCACTTAATTTGGGTAAACTTGAAACAGGAACATGTGTAAATCAAGAGAAAAACTTTGTACATCCTGGTGATACATGTTGGAGTTCGCATTACAGGTGCTTGATAAATTTACTTGACTTATATCCATCCATGATTACAGTGTTGGAGTTCTTGAGAGAGAACAAGAATTTAGGCAAACATGGAGAAGCATTAGAATATTTGCGTAAGTGGCAAGATTTTGAATATATTTTCTGCTTACACTTAATGATCGATATTTTGGGTGTTACATATGCACTTTCACAATCACTACAGAGGAAAGACCAAGATATTATTAATGCAATATCGTTGGTTTCTGTGGCAAAGCAATGTTTGTAGGAGATGAGAGATAGTGGGTGGACTTCATTAATGGAAAAAGTTTCTTTATTTTGTAATAAAAATAATGTCGATGTTCAAAGTAATGATGATTCATACACAGTTGCAGGGCGATCAAGACGTAAAGTTGATAAAATTACAGTTTTACATCATTATCGTGTTCATGTTTTTTTATACTATTATTGATATGCAAGCTCAAGAATTGAATGACCGCTTCACTGAGACTAATACTGAATTACTTCTTTGTGTGGTATGCTTAAGTCCAAAGAATTCATTTGCAGCTTTTGATGTTGATAAGCTTATCCGTCTTGCCTAGTTGTACCCAATGGATTTCTCTTCGACGGATTTATTTCTTCTTCGAAATGAATTGCTGACATACATTAAAGACATAAAGTAAAATACGGGGTTTTTAATGTTCAATTTTTTGACGAAACTTACAGAAAAATGGTGAAAACACAAAAGGATGTTGTTTATCCTCGTGTATTTATTGATGAAATTAGCATTGACTTTACCAGTTGCAACGACAAGTGTTGAAAGGGCATTTTCAACGATGAGTATTGTCAAGACTCGGTTGCGCAACCGAATGAGAGATGAATGGTTGAGTGATGCTTTACTCACATATATTGAAAGAGAGATATTCGATTCCATTGCTGATGACGATATTATCGATTGTTTTCAAAATATGAGATCTAGACGAGGTCAACTTTAATTACATGTATGATTTTTCAACTTTAATTTGTGTAAAACTTCTTATATATATGTATGTGGATATCTATAATGATTTATTTTTTCTAGTTTTGCAATTGTATTTATTTTGTCTTTTATATTGATGTGCCCTACCTAATCTGTATTCTTGGATCCG
This sequence comes from Ottelia alismoides, assembly GCA_037367405.1. NCBI lineage: Eukaryota > Viridiplantae > Streptophyta > Magnoliopsida > Alismatales > Hydrocharitaceae > Ottelia > Ottelia alismoides. The sequence continues at coordinate 444,099 of JAZKJV010005072.1, read as the reverse complement.
CCACTGATAGGAAGTTTTCATACTCGTGCGCTGCATGGGCGAGAGCTAGTTCACATTGTACACATTGTAGAAGGAACACCCTATCCAATTGGGTGAGGGAAGGGGTTGTTTATGATCCCTCATTTTCTTTATGATTTTTTTCGCTAATATTATGCGGTTAGAGTGATGACCCCTTGTGTTGATTTGCCTCTAGAGGCAAACACGACTGATCGAAGTTTTGAGAAGCTTTCGAAAAAGAAGGTAAAATAAGATGATGGGATTATCATCTAATATTAAATAAAACAAGTGATTATAATATGAATGCAGATTTTCAAAGTCGAATATGAAAACAAAAATAGCAGAAGAATACATGTGAACTGAAAATTGAAAGCTCAAAAACTGCCATACTTTTTTTAGTTTTATTCATGTAATATCTGTAAGCATAGAATGTTCTCTCTCTCTCTATATATATATATAAACTACCAGATCATGATGTTGATAATTACGATTGTTATGATATATATATATATAAGAGTACGTCAGACATAAGTAATATATTACTGTTGTACCGTATCTACCTATTAAGAATATTAATAATGAGTGTGAAATTTACATACTTTTATACATTACTAGTGTACACCCCGTGCAAAGCACGGGAGAATCATACTGATAATATGTACAAAGATCCAATTATTATTTTACTACGAAATGTAATTATGAAAAAATTATTCATCAATATATTATTTGGAACTTCTACTGGAATGTTAATGACTTAATACTCTACATGGTAGAGATGAAAGCAATAAGATATATCTTATATGAACCTCTGCTCACACAATAAAGATTGGCTGATGTTCAAGAATGTAGTTCTTTTTCCTGAAAACAATGAGCTTAATAGACAACGCTAGAATAAAAAGTAAAAACCATCTCAAAATTTAATAACCCTTGACAGTTGAGTTAGATTGGTGACAAACAAACTGACACTGAGAAGCAATTTAAGCTGGCCTGCACAAAAGGCCCCAAAAGAGCAGCTCCTCGGAGGATGTCAATGAATCTGACAATTGGATGAGCAGGAGGATGGGAGCAAGCTTTTTCGATGGGCTAGCCGAGGGTTTAAGATGAGGAGAGAGTTCTTTTAGCACCACCTCAGGTGAACGGGACTCTGCATTATGGGTGTTAGGAAAAATTAATCAATGATGTATCGTAATCCACCTTGTGTCAAAATTAGGTGTGTAAGATAGTAGCAAACTGCATCCAATTGCACCCATCCTATTTGGAAGGCTTCTTAGACTATTTTTCCGTGAGATACGGGCACGTTCAAAAAAAACTTTGGCAGCGAGCCATCCCAGGAAGACCACCAAATCGATCTCGTCATGGAGATAATTTCCCAAGAGTTAGAGTAAGCTCCCAAATCGGAGGTCGAAATGATAAATTACTTGAATTTAATTTGGACCGAATCCATCCCACATACGTCTGATTAAGATATTCTGCGTGAATAATATGTATGGAATTTCATTGCATCATGATTGCTAAAATTATTTTTTCATATTTATAAATAAAATAATTTGAGGTCAATACATGTTCACCCATCCCGAAGCCAACCAAGACTTTAAATTTGGAACTCAGATTCTTTCAAACAATACAAATCATGAATTAACTATATTTGCATGTTCCAGAATGAAAGCGGTGAATTTATGCAGAGTTCCCTTCAAGACCTTCCGTTCATTCGTATTAGTACCTCAAATACCATGATTCTTTTCATACTACCATCCCTGCGACATCCTCCTCGATCACGCCACAGGGGTTGTCATTGGGGAAACAACCATGGTCGGGTCCCAATCACCATCAACAGGTTCCATCTCCTCCCCGAGTGAAAACATATCATCGATTCATCAGCAGATCGGTCGACCTCTTGGATTGGAACACACTAAAAGAGGATCACATTGTGCATCGATGATCAGATCAAGATGATGTTGCCTCTCACACATTGGTCCCAATGTTCTCATTTTGTAGTGTCACAATGTTCTCCTTTCGAGTGACAACAGTAAAGTTTTCTTAATGATTGTCATTGTCTCAAATTCACTGTCCTCTTTCAAATGATAATATAACAACTTTCTTTGGATTTACGGATCTAATTAGTTGGCAAATTACCTCTGCCACTTCTGCAATTACCGTGATTGTACTATTTCATATTTGCATTATGATGAAATTAGATACATGGAAAAGAATTTCGTGGAATCTGCTTACACTGCAAGTACATGGACATGACTTTAGTTGCACAAAAAAGATTGGTCTCAACCTCATTGTCATGGCATATTATTATGATGATAGAAATCGCTGATGTTTTCTGATTCTTTGTTTTTAGTAATTGGCAAAGGAGGAGGCAAAGAGGACAAAGAAAAACTAATGCTCGAGCTTGGGAAGAAGGTGTACGGGAGGAGACGTATGGTAGGGCAATATAATTTCTGGTGGGAGCTGAAACTGAGCGGTCGGAGAGGTCGGCGCTGAGGAAGATAAAGATGCGTGGTAGGCAACAGAGGCAACGGAGATGGAGCTTCGTTGGTGTCAACGAAGGGGAGGGCTTGAAGACGCTGAACCTGGGTTCATCGGAGAGGCGAATATTGTTCCTTTTCTGCCTCCGCCTCTTGTTGGTCTCGTCCTCGTGGCTCTTCCCCGTCGCGGTGTCGGCCAATGCGTCGTCCTTGAGGGAGGAGGCGATGTCACGTTCGCCGATTGGGTGCTCCACCGGGAAGGGCATGGCAAAGAACTCAAATTGGGAGATGCGAGGTGTAGTAATTCTAGGGTTCGTGAATGGGGAGGGGTAGGCGGCGGAGGCATTCTTCAACGGAGCAGCCATAAAGGAAGGGTAATCGATGGGGGTAAAATTGGAATGTATTGAATAAAATTTAATGGGTGGTCGGTGAAAGTGCTCCTGCTTATAATATAGTAATAGATATGTTACACATTATAGAGAAGAGGAGGAGGAGAATCGACCAACTTAAAAAAAAAATATAATAACATGTGGCTCATATTGTAGGATGAAAAGTTACAGAAGTTGAAACCATCACTTATTTTTTTATATAGATAAGTATAAATATGTGGCTCATATCCAAATGGTTGGAACAACACTCGTTACTGAAAAAAATAATATAGTAGGAAAAAGGGACACGTAAGGCTTTTCCTTGTTAACGTGGGTGCATAAGATGAGGGATATGCAACCGACAAAAGGGAACCGATGGACTTACATAAGACATGTTTATGTTCTTATTTTCCATTCTTCCGCAAGAGAGCACCATCAACGTATGTTGTGTGGGTTTTGGGTACGATTTCATCATCGGTTTTGGGTGCGATTTCATACTCAAGATTCCAAATAGGAGAAGAGCTTTCAGGTATTATTTCCTACCAAGTTTAGATATAAAATTGAGTAAACAGTTTAGATTAAATTTATATCTGTTAAGAATTATCTGGTTGGATGCTATATATGTGAGCATATAGTTATATGGGTAATCCCTGAAAAGAGTATTATCTGGAGCACATGAGGGAAGTTAATTTATCTTTGTTATCCCCAATGGAAACGGAAAGGTAATCGGTATATGTATAGTAAGTTTGTAAAAAAAAGAGAGAAATTGGAGAAGTGTAAATCATACGTGGGTATAAATCCAACACCAGGTCACGATAGAAGTGTGAATTGCAGGAGCCTAATATATATAATATCAATAATTGGCATAAAACCAGTGTTGTGCTTATCTCAGATTTGTTGTGTCATGAAAATATACATATTCATAGTATTCTTGAACTTTAGGTGACACAAACTTAGATGTTGCGTGGGAGAATACAATTTGAGGTGAAGAAATAAAGTCAAGTTTGGTGATAGATCTAATTCGGATCCACGAAGTATATCTTACTGTGTTCATTTCTTAGGTGAGTGGTTTCAAGCTTATTTTAAGATATAGCCCCTATTTTCATAGATACATTGCAATACTACAGTTTGTGATGCCTTTTGAGTATGCTATGTACATGTATAGTTTAGTTTGATAATCAGATAAGCTGGTTTTTTCTCCAATATAATGGCAGTTTCGTGAAGTTGGTATTGTACGCAAGCTTAATGTATGTTAGAAAAGTGTAGTTCTATGTCTCAGTATTCAATTATGTCATTTAATATTACAGAAGTTTTCAGATAAATACCGATAAATTCAGTATGATGATATGATTCAGAGATCATAAATTCTCAGCTTACAGTTATATTACCATGGATCAGAAAATATGTCAGATACAATGAACACCACAGTAGCTCTCAAATATGGTCATGAACTAGCCATCAGATATGGTGACGTCATCAGATATGACCCTGAAACACGCCATCAGATATGGCAATCGTCAGATATGATTCAGAGGACTTTGGGTCCACATTTTGTATACACATAGGCTTTGGGCCGTATGCAGAGTGTTCTTTGGCCTTTGGGGCTGTCTACGCGTATGACTTAGTTTGTTTCAGTGTTCATGGGCGTAGTATGTTAGCCACAGTGGTGTCGTTATAACAGTCGAAAAACAGACATTTTTTTTATTTCTGCAAGATTTTAGATAGCCAGATAGTATATTAATTTCAGTTTGTCAGTTTGATATTTCAATTTTTGTACAATATCATTATTTCGCAAAGCTTCATTTTTCTTATGAATTTGCCCTATTATAGCATTACATTTTTATTTCAACTAGCCAGCAAAGTTATTTTCTAAATAGCCAATATTTTTCTTACTAAGTGCTTGAGACCCACTCACTGGGTCTAAGCTCATTTTGAGTTTAGGCTCAACCCTCTATTATTAAATATTATTTACAGATACATCTGAGAAGGAACCATAGAAGAGGTGAGGGAGTATATTAAGTTTTTGGCAGATAGTGTTGGGACATTCACTCCATTCCTGTGATATTGCAGCACATTTTTGTACTACAGGTAAATAGTTATATCCAGAAAGATGTGATGTTTTGTGAGGTGAAAAGAATAGTTGTATCTGGACTTATAATAGTAGATGATGATTATGCATAAGGAACAATGTATGTATTTGGTATTGTGAATGTGGATTATAATTTGGATGGTGAATTGCTTATGAAGAATATGCAAAAGTTTTATACGAACTATTTCAGGTACAGTGTAGCGTTTGGGAGTCCATAAAATAGAGGAATTGCTGTCGGATTTTTATTTTTTTGACACGCGGATAATTTTTATGTCGCGCTCGTTCCGACTAGCGGGGCGGGTCGTGACAATTCATGTACATGAAACCTCCTCCTCTTATTAAATAATTAAATAATTAATTGCTGATCGCGAAGTCACATGGAGACATATCAATCTTTCTCTTTAATTTTGCTTTGCCCACACATGGCATATAAATATCTAAGAGAATTTTCGTCCTTCCATGCTGGACTCGCATTATTTCCATAGCATATTATTATTATTATTATTATTATTATTATTATTATTATTATTATTCCACAGTCCTATCTTTGAGGATGAGGACATACCCCCGTCAAAGAGAATCGACAGCGACGTGTCCTTGGAAAGAATTTTCTTTCTCTATCTTTTTAAATTTTGAAGGCTAAGATAGATTAATTTAGATGAGAAAAATGTAAAAGTAGGTATTCTTACTTCATGTTTATTTTTGGCCAATGTTTTTTTTGAAAATACCATCATAGATTTCAATTAATATATCCCCTTAACATGTCATTCTAGTTTCGTCCGAAACGGAGGCTCCTATACCCTCCATCTAGAACAGTTAATTTTAACAGTCTTAGAATTGCTATAATCGACCTGTTCTGGATGGAGGGTTTAGAAGTCTCTCTTTCTGATAAAATTGGAATAACATATTAGAGGGACACAGTTATAAAAATCTATTGTGATATTTCTTAAAAAAATAAAAAAATTGATAAAAAAATGAACATAAGTATGTAGGTTACCTACTTTATGAAGTAGGCTATCTTTCCTCAATTTAGATTAGCAGGAAAAATAAAGTGACATAGTGAGATTTATTTTGAATATTTCCATCGTTTGGTTTAAAAAATAATAAACAAATAAATACCGTACATAAAAATATAATTGACGATTTAATAATGATATAATTATTTATCTTGAAATAATTTATCAAGATAGTTGTAAATAGACATTATTCTGAATTCAAACATTACTTTAAGGCTCGTTTTAAAAAATATATGGTTACATAGGAGAATGGAACCGTCACTACCTTATTGATCAGATTCCCATTTTTGTTAGAACATAATAAGGAAGGAGTATCGATTGCATGGAAATGCGATTTCACTTAACGTGCGATTTGTCATTCGTGGATGCCCTCATAGAACTTGTGATTTCGTTCCTTACAACATTTGTTCAATTGAAACCGAATCCAACAAGTTGTCAGGACTACTTTTACTCGATAACGAATCAGAGACTTAAGCTCGGGATGTTACACATATCCACCTAGGGATTGCAAATAGTCGGTTGTGATATCTTTATCCATTTGAAATATGAACATTTGTACAATTAAAAATATTAATTATTATTCCTAAAAAGGCAAATAAAACGGTCCCCAATCAAATATAACTGATAGAAAAAATATTTTATACATTTTCTTAAGTAAATATGTATAACATGTCTTACTCACGATACACATATATCAAATATATTTATTCCATGATAATTATTTGTCAAATATCATTAAATTTTAATTTTATTGATTGTTTTAATAGATATACGGATATGGATATCGATGCAAATATTTGCATATATCAAAATTATATGGCATTCGTATTATATTTTAGATAGAATCATATACATATGCCAATACATTATAACATAAATTTGATAGTTGATTGGATACCATATGTATAAATATACATTTTCATATTAAAGTTGGTATACAAAATATCATCTAAATAAATATACTAAATATATATATATATATATATATATATATATATTTCATAACCATTATACATTATTACTGTTATAAATGAATTTATAATTATTATTAAAATAGCTTTACAGATACCAATATAATAATAATAATGGACATAAAATTAAGAACTTTATTTGTAACAAGTATAAATATGGATACATAACATACATATAAGATTTGATACTAATCTATCAATGTTCGTTTGTTGGTATACTAGAATATCTAGATGAAACAAATACCATAAATATATTTCTTTCGTAACTGTTGAGTGCTTATTTGTAATCACTAACCCTAGGGGTGTTTCGACTAGGGCTGGTAATCGAACTGAACTGTAACGAACAGACCTATATTCGAGTTATGTTCGATAAGGAAGTTCGAAAGTTTGAGTTCAGTTCAGTAAATGTTCGATATGATATGTTCGAGTTCTGTTCGTTTAGAAAACGAACGTTTGAGTTTGATTAGATAACAGTTCGTTAACAATCTGACTTAACTAAAACTTGTTTATATGAACAAGTTCGAAACATATGCCAGTTCGTTAACAGTTTGAGTTCAGTTCGGTAAATGTTCGATAGGACATTTTTTTTCATTTTTTTGAAAAATATCGTCATGTATATTCATCCCTGTATCCCTCCTATATGCCATTCAACTTTCGTCAGAAACAGAGACTCCTACGGCCTCCATCCAAACAGTCATTTTTTAACGGTAACAGGATTTGTTAAATAGACACTATCTCAATGGAGGTCGCATGAGTCTCTATTTCTGACGAAATTCGAATGACGTATAGGAGGGATATAGGGATGAATATACATGGTTTTATTTTTCAAAAAAAGTAAAAAATGTCGAAATAAGGGGCATGGCAGACATGCGGGGGCAGCCCCATTAAATCCATATATTTATCACAATTATTTTACAGTATTACTGTTACAAATGAATTTATAGTTATTATTAAAATATTTTTACAGATACTATTATAGATAATAATGGACAAAAAATTAAGAACTTTGTATAAAGAACGATATAAATACATATATATACATGTATATATATAGCATACATATAATAGTAGATTTATACTAATCTATCAATGATCGTTTGTATATAATATTTGTATACGAGATATATCTAGATGAAACAAATACCGTAAATATATTTCTTTCATAATTGTGGAGTGCTTATTTTTAATCCCTAACCCTAGGGGTGTTTCAACTAACTCATTATATAAGAGCCACCTCATTGTACCCTAACCCTAGGACTCCACCTATATAAGGAGCCCGATGGGTCTCATTCTAGTCAAGAAACACATTCTGATTTCATCTTGGTATCATATCAGTTACCCTATACCCCAACCCTCAAGCCAAAGTTACCGTCACCGCCACCCTTCTCCATTCACGTTGTCACTCTCACAGGCACACCCCCACCTTCTCCTCTATCCAACGACACCGCCCTCCACCATATCCATCCATCCAGCACCACTACCATACTCATCCATCTTCGTCCAGTGTTGTTGCCACACCACTCAATCCCCGACATCTCCATTCAGCATTGTCGCCACCAGCCCATCGCCCCTCATCTCGATGTCGCCGCCCATCTACAAATCCCCCCACCCCTCTACAGCCGCAACCCATCTCCACTTCAAGGCCGTTGCCAACCACCCCCATCCCCTCCACCTTCAGGCTATCACCCCACCACCTACAGACCATGCAACCACCCCACCTCCTCTCCAGACCGCTGCCCCACCAACCTCTTCACGCCCTTCCCATCACACTGACACCCCCAAGCCCTAGTGCATCCTCATGCCCTATCACATCTACGGTACCACCACCACACACCAAGAAATATTTATCCCGCCACCACAATCCATCATCCCTTTAGTTATGCATCCCTTATGGGCTTCTACAACATCGTGCCTATGAGCTAATCAGTGCGATCTTTGTAGCCATACCTCCATGGATTCATGTATGATTCAATGAGTTATCATCCATTTTCATATTTTGCTGCAATCTGTCCTGACATCTTAGTTAGAGATGTCAGAATTAAAGGTGACATCTTAGGGATATGAGGGAGGGAGCGCTCTCCTACCCTCGTTCGATTCGATCCCCAAGTTGGACGAGACCAATTATCCCAAATTGTCCTGCATGTTCCTAATTGTCGTATGAGGATGAGATAAGGAGCATATTTTGCTTGAGTCAAAAGCCTATTGATAAGATCAAAAGATGCCCACATGGGAAAAAGTTGACGGGATGGTTAATTCATGGATTATGGTTAGCATCATCGATAATATTATGGATGAGCTAGTATATGAATCCATCGCTCATGACATGTTGAATTCTATTAAACCCATATATGGTCATGAGAGGTATTCTAGCAGGATGTACTAGACATATTTCAACATGCTGAATATGAACCAAGTAGGTCGTTCCCTAGGTGAGTAGTTCTATCTCTAGTAGTCCTCATTTAAATTTTTGATGAATCTCCATTTCATCACCTTTATTCTTTCATTTTGGCCTTTAAACCCTAGCTAAATGCATGTTTATATCATTAAATTATCAAAATAAACAATCGTTGAATTGTATAGAATACTGTATGAAATATTGTACACCAAAACAAAAGAATAAAGGAAAGAAAAGAAAAGAAAAAGAGCAAAGTGTCAAGGGCACTGAAGTGATCCTAGCCCCCGAGACCCAGTCATCATGATGACTTAGTCGACAAAGAATACAGTAGGGGGAGATAGGGAGGCTAATTGTACAGAAAATGCAGAATGAATCACTCTACAAAATAGGCCAATAATTGCTTTTTGAAACCTATTTTATACTTTATTATTTACACCTCAAATAACAAAACTTTGTATATGAAAGTTGTATATATAATATACAGAAAAATAAAAAATTTATTTCACACGAAAATAATATACAGTGTACATGTTATACACAAAATAAAATTCCAAAAGCCAAATTTCACAAACCCATATCTCCTAAATAAAAACTCAAAATGTATCAAAATTACCTCTAATTGTATGTAACTTTTAATAATCTATTTAATGAAGGTGGCTTCATATTTTTTGGAGTTAAGGTGTGAAAGTTAGATTATAGACCCCTATTATATAGTATACCCGATTAAAATAATCACTTTATTTATTCTTTATTATTTTTGTAATTTTATATTTTTGTAAATATTATTTATAGTATATGTACGTATTAAAATAGGAATAAAATATTAAATAAACACTAAAATAAAAAATATATATATATATAATACATAGATGAATTACCTATAATTATATCTATACAATTAATATATCTATTTAATTAAGTGTATAGTATATCATAAAAATATAATAAAAATATAATAAAAATAAATTTAAGTATTTAAAAATAATTTTAATTGTATAAAATAATAAACTAAATTAATAAAATCAACAATATAAACTAAAAATAAAATACCTGAAACATAGGTAAATATACCTATACATGTACCCTAAAAATAACTTATAAATAAATACCTCAAAAAATAAATAAAAATGCGCATAAAATACTACAAAAAATTAGAAACATTTTCATTTTATAACCTAAAAATAATAAAATCAAATTCTTTTTAATATTTAATTTCCATTGCATTTTTACCTTGGAATTTCCTGGTTGGTCCACATGGACCAACCAAGCATGTCTTTTTGTTGTCCTTGGTCAATAGTCCGGCCTACTTTCTGACTCTTGTTAGAAGGTCACAAGGGTGCCACTTCTTCCATTTCTCCATACCTCTCCCTTCACCCATTACCCTCGAGACCACCACCATCCTCTTGCCCCATCGTCCCTCATCAATGTCTATCCTCACATCTCCACCTACCCCCGATCGATCGCATGCCATCGTCCCTCGAAACTTGATCAAAAATCGATACAAAGTATCTGCCATTCGCCCATTTTGACTTTTTGATCCCTTTTCTTCGAGCTTTAGACCCTCAAATCTCTTCCTTGAGTTTTGCCATGGTGACAGCAAGGTGAAGCTCGCGATTTGCAATGAGGAAAGCGAGCGGAGAAGGTGTATCCACTCCACCGCCGGAGCATCACCGGCCGGTTCTACTCCTGGTCCCTCAGGCCAGTTGAGCAATTTTTCTCATTATAATAAACGTGATCTGGCCCTCAATTCACCTCGATTTCCACCCCATTTCAATCCCCTCCGCATTCTCCATCGATACCCCGCTTCATTAAAAATTCAGATCCATCGTGGATCTAGGAATTGATCTCCCTCCGCTACCACCTCGCCGGAGCTCCGCATCCATTCCACTTTCCCCATCATTTGGTTCAACTCTTAGGTGGAGGAGGTATCCCTGACACCCATGAGCATTTGATTGCGATTTGTAGGAGTATCGAAGCCCCTGGGACCTCCACAACCACCTGGAGCAGCTCCAGGTGGTCTAACCTCGTTGAAGCATCTCGAGCCCTCTCTTCTTCATCGGGCCCTGCTGCCGCATGCGTAGGAGGCCCAACTACCTGTTGGGCTTGTCAGAGGAGAGATCAACCGCCGGAGCACCACGAAATAACGAATCAAAGCTCGTCAGAGTGTTGTTCTTGAGAGTTCTTCCAATGCCTTTCCTCGCCGTTCGATCAAGAACAACGATCCAGATCTACCGTTGATTTCCCACGAAGGGGTACGCAAGGAAGGCCACACGATGAGACACGTGGTGACTTCTAGACACTTGGATCCTGATAATTAAGTGGGTAATTTGCATACCCTTCCTCTGCCCTTTTTGTATTTATTAAAAGGCCCTGTAAATATTTTATGTATTTTAAAAACTGTTGGACAAATTGCATGTAACCCCTAAACATTTTGTATATTGCTTTTTAGTCCCGTTAGAGTCACGTGCATGCACACGTTTATCTTGTAAAATTTGCACTGAAGCCCATGCATGATTTTGTAAATGTTTTTCGTATATAAAGTTTTTTTATTTAGTGTTAAAATTTGGGTAAAATTGCATGGTGACCCTACCCCTACGAGGCCAACTATTTCTACGCTTTATTTTTTAGAAATTAAAAATAGTTCACGTGCCCCAAAAGTCACCAAAAAATAGTAGTAGATACCTGGATGCATGCTTGATCACGTTATAAATTTATATCTGTATTTTATGCCCTTTTCCTATTTTCTAAAAATCAATAGGGCACGGTTAGCCTCTGTTTACCTTAAAAAGCCAAAAAAATTATAAAATCACTTCGAAAAATTCCTAAAAATTTATATGTTTTTCTTATTTAGGTACTTTTAACCTTCAGATAAAAAAATTACTAAAAATTACAAAAGAAGACTCTTAAAAATTGAAAAACCCTAAAAATACTTATAAAATCTAAAAAATTCTCTTAAAATCCAAAAAATGTGTTTTCTAGTTCATATTTTCTCTATATTATTATTTATATATAAAAATTAATTTGGAGAAATTTTGACTCTATTTGATATTTTTATCTCCATTTTAATTTCAGGTGTTTAATTAAACTTTAATTTAGGTTATTTTTGACTTTAAAAAAGCCTATAGAAATTAACATAAATTTCTAAAAAATCACAAAATAGTAAAAAATATATAAAAATCCAAATAAATTTATTTCCTTATTTTGATTATTTTTATTATTATTTGTATCTACCCTATCTTATAATGTATATATACTCTATATATAACTATATTATACATCTTTAGAAGAAAAAAATATAAAAATATATAAAAAATGTAAAAATAGAAAATTAAAAACCAACAATACAAAAACATAGTACAAAAAATATATAAAAGCTAAATTAAAAAAAATCAAAACCCACACTATTTGATAAATATTGTGCACAGTTATATATACACATATACTTATATTATGTATTTATAAATAATATATTGTGCTGCATCATGTGCTCTCTGTGTTCGACACCCTACTCCACTTATCACTATATGCATTTTAGTGTAGGGTTTACAATAAATTTTGATCCACTTTATCTTTTTTGCTTAATATTTAATTGTGGGTTGTTTGTTGAACTAGCTCAGATTTTTGTGAGTGGTAACCGCATAGATTGGACATCTCACCTTGTGAGATTTTTAGACCCTCGCGGAAAACCCGTTGTTTCAAATGGTGTCATTACCAGGGAGCAATGGATTGTAGCACATTTTTGTAGATATAGTTGTCTTTTTTATTTACAATTTCTACCACTTATTCTTTGATAACTGTTTGATTGTTCTGACCCAAATTTTCGTGTTAATCTTTCTTGCGAGGAACCGCTTGACGAGGACTATCTCTTAGGAGGTGGGTGCACCCAAGGCGAGCGAAGGTCGGCTTTCTTCTTTTAAGCTGACCAGAAGAGAGCAAGAGAGGAGAACAAGGAAGGAGGAGAAGAGCATCTTTTAGTATTTTCCATTTTTCTAGGAGAGAGAGAGATTTATTTTTTAAAATAATTTGTAATTAATTGGGACATTACTCTCTACATTACACGAGGTCCAGTGTGCAGGATATGGTATAATCCTCAAGCGCATCACAGAAGCGTGAGCATCGTATCAAATACGACGAAGAACGACTAGTCGAACTAGTTGTTCTATGCACCAGAATTTAAAAAATTTCATGTGATGAAACCACACCAAGAACGATTCTCGGATCGTTTCATCTAAAACCACATAAATTATAAAGGAATACCTCTTGTAGTGTGGTTGATCGAGTCTCTACGAAAAGAGACCTCTTGTCTCAAGTCCGATCTTCGGAGAAGACGCTTACGAGCGTGGGGATGAGTCGTGTGATCCTCACAATCCAAGAAGTTGATCCAAGCACGGTGAAATCCTGATCTTGTCGCATGAGATCAAACACCTTCTTCATGAGCGAAGCACTCCAAAGAAGATGATGAACCGAGGAACATCGAGGCAACGACGCGGTGGCAAAGCGACAACGAAGTTTCTCCTCTAGGGTTTGGTGGATGGCCACCAATGGAGAAGAGAGGAGAGTTGGAGTGTGGAAGGAGAGAGAGAGAGAGAGCTTGTTGTATCTCAATAGCATAACCCTAGAGAGCAAGGGCTGCCTCTCTATTTATAGAGTTTTGGGAGTCCATGGATCTCAATCCATGGGACACACCAAATCAATGGATGAGATTGATATTTGTTTAGTCCAATGGTCAAGAATGTTGTTGGTAAAAAACCAACAACTAATAATTTAATTTAGATTAAGTATATTTGATAAATCAAATATAATCCAATCCTAAATCAAATCAATCAAATATGGAGAGATTAGCATGGAGATTACATCTCCCTATGGAATAGGTAGGACGGCTACCAATTTCCATGTAGGACTTGGTAGCCGTCCACCATAATTCATGGTGGAGGCAATCTCATGCAATCTCATGAGATTGCATATCTCCATGAAAATCTCCAATATTTTCCAACAGCTTTTGTTGTGATTTATTCTACAAAAATAATTCAGAATTAATTTTGAGAATATTGCAATCTTGCCATTAGAAATTTGTGAATAGCATTCACAACCCAAAACAAAAAGTAATTTACATTTTCAATTAATTATACAATGCGAATCCAATTCACACCAATAATTAATTAACAAATATAAATCATAATAAGCTCTCTTTAATACATTATAAATCACATTTATAATATATTATGAATAATTAAATATTGCTATCCACATTATTCTTATCCACAATAATTAAATCACATTTAATTATATTGGATAATTATCAACATGCATTAAGATAATTAAATCACATTTAATTATCAATCTCTCAATGCTTAGATATAATTCAACTATGGAATCGTTCTTGAACCCTTTCAAGAATAATGCGCTTTCTTCGCAGATACTTGGAGATAAGGACAAGGTGATTGTATTATTCCACGTATAGTGACTTGGATATTGAGATCACATCTCAAATCCAGATCTCATGGACCTCCCACAGATGCTAGGTTGAATCAAGGCCGTAGACCTAATCTTCTCATTGCATCTGAATCTCATTCAGATCAATGTCCAATACTTGGACTAAGATTAGGTCACTTCTCTACTGAGAGAAGTCACTAAAATCCCAACCTGTTTCATCACTCCCTCGGAATGGAAGCATCATGGTTATACAATCGTTTATGATCACATCACCCTCAGGTATTCCCAAGACCTGCACATCCTGCATACTGGAAGACCTATGACGAAACCCAAATATATAGATCAATTTTATACTGTCTTCTTTAGGGTTTAATCATCAAGTTTCTCAATCTTGGTCATTGGGAATTTGTATCGATCATATGCTTTCCCAAAGCATATATCATACCTTTAAATTCTTGTCATGCTTCCACAGCATGATGACCATGCATGGAATTTGATCAGTCCCAATACCTCATGGGTGAGCTCATGTCTTCCGGTTTACATGTGAACCTGTATGATCCCTTTGAGAGATCATATTACTCATATGTCCTTACATGCACACCAGCTCACCGGTGTGTAGACCTTGATTAGGTCATCAACCTATTGGTCTGCCAAATGTACACACTCAGACATATAGTAACACATATGTATCTGGTCAGAGGATGTGTGCCTATGCTGTGACAGCATTCAACATAGGTCTTTGGTTATCTCGGTCTCGTTAAGTCAACCCTTTGACTCAAATTCTGACACCTCCGAATCTCTATTCCCATGCAAAGGACATGCATCAAGAGGTCGATCAGATATCAGCCTAAATGAGAAAGGATTGCCATCTCCTACTCAGGCTAGAGATCATCTCTCAACAATCATTTGACGGTGCTTGATGAGTCCTCAATCTAACTCTTTAGATATTCATCCAAGCACCAACCTCTATGATTCGATAACTAAATCAACAGCTGTATGATCATCAAGATGGCCATGGTACACGACCCTAATTGTACTAAGGGACCTATTATGCAAATTGGTTATTCTTCATTTCAGATTATGGAATGATATTCACAATAACATTTATTACTTAATGGCTCGCCATGGGATCGCATGTCCAACAATCTCCCACTAGCCCAAAGAGACATTAGTGGGCTAATCATTTAAACCCACACTCATGTGACAATCATAGGCTATTTAGAAAATAGCTAGGTAAGCCGATCAGTCACTATGTTCCCAAGAGACTACGCCAAGTCCTTTTATGGCACTTGCATATCCCAAGGTAACAGTGCCCACATCCAATGCGAAGGTTGCATACATGCAACCAATACTCAATTTTGTCAGTTATAGTGTCCTTGACACTGCAGCTTAATAATTATCATAACCAGTTTTTCCATTATCCTTATCAGAGATACCCTTATTCCTGGAGATCTCTATCTCCTAAGGTATTCGTAGTTAAGACCTTTTATATATTCATCTGTAAAGTCTTAATTCTTGAAGATAAGACTTAGAGATCACTATCTCACAAGTTTTGTCCTCTATGAAGATATAGTTATTACCGTGATCAAGCGTTTTATCACCATAGTAGGATTAGTAACAATTTACTACTCCCACTGCATGGTAGACATCTGTCTTTTGAATACATCTAGCATACACCTGGCTTCTCAGAACTGATGCACAAGGGCTAGCAGTTTTAGCATTCACATCCTCAACTCTTTGAGGTGCTATCCCTTTAGATAGGTCAGTACCATATCTTAAGGGAAAGAAGCCTTTCTTGGAATTTTCCAGAAAATGAAATATGTCCAAGGTGTACCACTAATGTGACGGTCCCAATACCCTCTTTCTTTGCTTCTGAACAACTTCAGAACTATGATCTAAGAGGTATCATTGAGATCATATCTCAACATATGGAACAACTAGTTATAAAACACTTATTATTATTCATATATCATTTAAATGATTAGGATATTATCTACATTTAGCACGATGAATACAATGGAACTTCCACTAAGCTTCACATGGTTCATCAAGATTCTATCTGAAATCATAACATTTATAAGTTCATTAAATCTTATGTTCCAACTATAAGAAGCTTATATGAGTCCATCGATGGAATTCCTCAGCTTGCACGCCTTGCTTTCCTCATCCATGAAGCCATGGGGCTACTTCACGTGAATATCCTCAAAGAGGTATTCATAGAGGAATACAATCTTGACTCGCATCTTGAAAATGCTATAGTCAAGATGTGTAGCTAGGGTTAGCTATATTCTGATGGATTTAAGCATGGTCATTGAAGAGCAAGTCTCATCGCAAGCGATGTCTTCTCTTCGGTGTGTAGCTCATGGCTACGAACCGTGCTTTGAAGGTCTCTACCTTCTCATCAGGTTCCCTCTTTCTCCTAAAGATCCATTTATACCTTAATGGGCCTTACCCGTATAGGTGGATCCTCAAGGGTCCATATACACCACTTGTATATGAAGTCTACATTAGACTTTTATTGCTAACATCCATCTTTCCATGTCATGATCCTTAGGAGCTTCATCACATGAAGTCCGATCATTTTCAGACTTGACTGACACATAGAATACATCCTCAAACTTATTTGAAGAAGTATTAGTGTTTCATCTTCAGATATTCTTTCCGATTTCAGGAGCCTCATTATCTTTTCAAGATTAAATGAGTTCTTTTATTTCATTTTCATCTTGATTCTCAAGAGAGTCATCCTCTGAGAATCACATTATCAGAGATGAGATCTTTTAAGAATCTCGCGGTCATAAATTAGGTATCCAATACCATCCTTTATTTTCCTAATGAAGTAGCACTCTCCGGTGCCAGATTCCAGATTACTTGCATGGAACCTTATTAAGGATATATATTGTAGTCTCTACTACATATATACCTTGGAAACTAATAGATAATTATGCTAATATTCATCATTGATCATATCATGTCACACATGATCCAATTGTATCTCCCTACAACTCTTATTGAGTTTAGGTTTATTAGGAGGAGTGAGATAGAAATGATATTCATATCTCTATAAGGTATTCTATGAATTCATCTAATAGGTACTGACTAGCTAGATTAGATCAAATTTTAATCTTCCTTCAAACTTTGGTTCTAAACAAAAATTGTGAAATCTATGAACATTTTAAAGGTTTCTAAGTGAAGAGAAGAAATCTCATATCACAAATAATCATCAATAGATATCACATATCCACAATGTTTATTCTGATATAATTGATTCACATACATCAATATGTATGAGATTTTGAATACCGTAACATCTTACACCATTCAAAGGAAGGATGTATTGGACATTTTTACTTTGGAATACAATATTCACAAGTATGTAAGATTTGAACCTTTAGACAATCTAAAGTTTCATCTCTTATTAGTCTGTTGATCACATTAACAGACAAATATACAAGGCTTGATGCCAGATCATTGTCAAATGATCTTCATTCTCCTATTGATCTTTTAAGGTTTAATTTCAGTATTAGAAATGTTAATGAACTATTCATTAATTTTTTAGTAGAGTCCACTAGATTTTAGACTACTATTTGAATATATCCATCATAACTCTTTATGATAGATCTATTATAGAATTCATGTTTATTTCCAACATTTAGAAATAAACGATGATTGTATTCTGATATCTAGGTCATAGAGACATTCTCTAAGACTAAGGGCTCTTCCACTGAAATTAACAAGTCCATCTATCCAATAGAGATTGTTGCAACAATTTGCACCAATGTCCATGTGGATGATTATTAAACCTTAAAATCAAATTTTATAGTCTTCTAATACATATGCAACTAATTGCAAGCGTCATTAGAAGAATGATATACAATTATTAGACTTTTATCTTATCCAATAAGAAAGTCAATTTCAATGATTAAATGTAGATTATTCCGATGTACTATCCGAGTCCTTCTCTAAGGATCTAGATAAACTTGATACTCATACTATCTATACATCAGCTTATTGCAGTATCAACATTCATCCAACTATTTGGATGTCATATGGAAGTCACAAAAGTATGGTCAACTCTTTGAGTTTCCTTTTTACTTGGGTCCAACCCATGCTTCCACTGCGCTCCCTTTATCTATAAACAACCATTGCTTTAGATGAAGGATCTCTTATGCTGAATTCAAAAGATTTCAATATAAGAGCATTTCAACATTTTTACATGCTTCATTCAGTTCATACAATATGAATATTCTGAAGCTTCATGAATGACTAAAGTATAGATAGTAGAATGATGACACTCATCGTATCTACATCCATCTAAACTCTTAAAAAAATATTGATTCAGGTAGGTACTCAAACAATTTTGAATACATCATCTCTTATAGAGCTACCATTCTGTATGATACAGAGAACCGCGTCATTCATGATTAAATGTCGAGAGCACATATGTATGCCAGAACACTGATGAATCTCCATTTCATCACCTTTATTCTATCATTTTGGCCTTAAAAACCCCAGCAAACGCATGAAAATAACATCAATTTGTCTATAATAGCATTCATTATTTATTGTATTTAGTGTACATAAAATAAGGTTTTTAATGCCAAAATTATAGAATAAAGAGAACAAAAGGAAAAGGAATAAAATATTGCAAATATTTTATGACCCTAACCTCGAGACCAAGTCCAGAATGGAATTGGTCGACAAGGAATAAAGTAGGGGGAGATAAGGGCCAATAATACAATAAATACCTTATTTATTAATTTATGCATTTATGCATTTTTGACACCTATTTTGTATATAATTATTCATTCATCAAATAAAGAAACTTTGTACACTAAAGTTGTAGATAATAATGTAAATAAAAATACAAAATTGAGTTTGTACAAAAATAATACACAGTGTACATTTTATACACAGAATAAAAAGCCAGAATCTCAACTTCACAGATCCATATATGATCCAGTGACCATGCATGGAATTTGATCAGTCCCAATACCTCATGGGTGAGCTCATGTCTTCCGGTTTACATGTGAACCTGTATGATCCCTTTGAGAGATCATATTACTCATATGTCCTTACATGCACACCAGCTCACCGGTGTGTAGACCTTGATTAGGTCATCAACCTATTGGTCTGCCAAATGTACACACTCAGACATATAGTAACACATATGTATCTGGTCAGAGGATGTGTGCCTATGCTGTGACAGCATTCAACATAGGTCTTTGGTTATCTCGGTCTCGTTAAGTCAACCCTTTGACTCAAATTCTGACACCTCCGAATCTCTATTCCCATGCAAAGGACATGCATCAAGAGGTCGATCAGATATCAGCCTAAATGAGAAAGGATTGCCATCTCCTACTCAGGCTAGAGATCATCTCTCAACAATCATTTGACGGTGCTTGATGAGTCCTCAATCTAACTCTTTAGATATTCATCCAAGCACCAACCTCTATGATTCGATAACTAAATCAACAGCTGTATGATCATCAAGATGGCCATGGTACACGACCCTAATTGTACTAAGGGACCTATTATGCAAATTGGTTATTCTTCATTTCAGATTATGGAATGATATTCACAATAACATTTATTACTTAATGGCTCGCCATGGGATCGCATGTCCAACAATCTCCCACTAGCCCAAAGAGACATTAGTGGGCTAATCATTTAAACCCACACTCATGTGACAATCATAGGCTATTTAGAAAATAGCTAGGTAAGCCGATCAGTCACTATGTTCCCAAGAGACTACGCCAAGTCCTTTTATGGCACTTGCATATCCCAAGGTAACAGTGCCCACATCCAATGCGAAGGTTGCATACATGCAACCAATACTCAATTTTGTCAGTTATAGTGTCCTTGACACTGCAGCTTAATAATTATCATAACCAGTTTTTCCATTATCCTTATCAGAGATACCCTTATTCCTGGAGATCTCTATCTCCTAAGGTATTCGTAGTTAAGACCTTTTATATATTCATCTGTAAAGTCTTAATTCTTGAAGATAAGACTTAGAGATCACTATCTCACAAGTTTTGTCCTCTATGAAGATATAGTTATTACCGTGATCAAGCGTTTTATCACCATAGTAGGATTAGTAACAATTTACTACTCCCACTGCATGGTAGACATCTGTCTTTTGAATACATCTAGCATACACCTGGCTTCTCAGAACTGATGCACAAGGGCTAGCAGTTTTAGCATTCACATCCTCAACTCTTTGAGGTGCTATCCCTTTAGATAGGTCAGTACCATATCTTAAGGGAAAGAAGCCTTTCTTGGAATTTTCCAGAAAATGAAATATGTCCAAGGTGTACCACTAATGTGACGGTCCCAATACCCTCTTTCTTTGCTTCTGAACAACTTCAGAACTATGATCTAAGAGGTATCATTGAGATCATATCTCAACATATGGAACAACTAGTTATAAAACACTTATTATTATTCATATATCATTTAAATGATTAGGATATTATCTACATTTAGCACGATGAATACAATGGAACTTCCACTAAGCTTCACATGGTTCATCAAGATTCTATCTGAAATCATAACATTTATAAGTTCATTAAATCTTATGTTCCAACTATAAGAAGCTTATATGAGTCCATCGATGGAATTCCTCAGCTTGCACGCCTTGCTTTCCTCATCCATGAAGCCATGGGGCTACTTCACGTGAATATCCTCAAAGAGGTATTCATAGAGGAATACAATCTTGACTCGCATCTTGAAAATGCTATAGTCAAGATGTGTAGCTAGGGTTAGCTATATTCTGATGGATTTAAGCATGGTCATTGAAGAGCAAGTCTCATCGCAAGCGATGTCTTCTCTTCGGTGTGTAGCTCATGGCTACGAACCGTGCTTTGAAGGTCTCTACCTTCTCATCAGGTTCCCTCTTTCTCCTAAAGATCCATTTATACCTTAATGGGCCTTACCCGTATAGGTGGATCCTCAAGGGTCCATATACACCACTTGTATATGAAGTCTACATTAGACTTTTATTGCTAACATCCATCTTTCCATGTCATGATCCTTAGGAGCTTCATCACATGAAGTCCGATCATTTTCAGACTTGACTGACACATAGAATACATCCTCAAACTTATTTGAAGAAGTATTAGTGTTTCATCTTCAGATATTCTTTCCGATTTCAGGAGCCTCATTATCTTTTCAAGATTAAATGAGTTCTTTTATTTCATTTTCATCTTGATTCTCAAGAGAGTCATCCTCTGAGAATCACATTATCAGAGATGAGATCTTTTAAGAATCTCACGGTCATAAATTAGGTATCCAATACCATCCTTTATTTTCCTAATGAAGTAGCACTCTCCGGTGCCAGATTCCAGATTACTTGCATGGAACCTTATTAAGGATATATATTGTAGTCTCTACTACATATATACCTTGGAAACTAATAGATAATTATGCTAATATTCATCATTGATCATATCATGTCACACATGATCCAATTGTATCTCCCTACAACTCTTATTGAGTTTAGGTTTATTAGGAGGAGTGAGATAGAAATGATATTCATATCTCTATAAGGTATTCTATGAATTCATCTAATAGGTACTGACTAGCTAGATTAGATCAAATTTTAATCTTCCTTCAAACTTTGGTTCTAAACAAAAATTGTGAAATCTATGAACATTTTAAAGGTTTCTAAGTGAAGAGAAGAAATCTCATATCACAAATAATCATCAATAGATATCACATATCCACAATGTTTATTCTGATATAATTGATTCACATACATCAATATGTATGAGATTTTGAATACCGTAACATCTTACACCATTCAAAGGAAGGATGTATTGGACATTTTTACTTTGGAATACAATATTCACAAGTATGTAAGATTTGAACCTTTAGACAATCTAAAGTTTCATCTCTTATTAGTCTGTTGATCACATTAACAGACAAATATACAAGGCTTGATGCCAGATCATTGTCAAATGATCTTCATTCTCCTATTGATCTTTTAAGGTTTAATTTCAGTATTAGAAATGTTAATGAACTATTCATTAATTTTTTAGTAGAGTCCACTAGATTTTAGACTACTATTTGAATATATCCATCATAACTCTTTATGATAGATCTATTATAGAATTCATGTTTATTTCCAACATTTAGAAATAAACGATGATTGTATTCTGATATCTAGGTCATAGAGACATTCTCTAAGACTAAGGGCTCTTCCACTGAAATTAACAAGTCCATCTATCCAATAGAGATTGTTGCAACAATTTGCACCAATGTCCATGTGGATGATTATTAAACCTTAAAATCAAATTTTATAGTCTTCTAATACATATGCAACTAATTGCAAGCGTCATTAGAAGAATGATATACAATTATTAGACTTTTATCTTATCCAATAAGAAAGTCAATTTCAATGATTAAATGTAGATTATTCCGATGTACTATCCGAGTCCTTCTCTAAGGATCTAGATAAACTTGATACTCATACTATCTATACATCAGCTTATTGCAGTATCAACATTCATCCAACTATTTGGATGTCATATGGAAGTCACAAAAGTATGGTCAACTCTTTGAGTTTCCTTTTTACTTGGGTCCAACCCATGCTTCCACTGCGCTCCCTTTATCTATAAACAACCATTGCTTTAGATGAAGGATCTCTTATGCTGAATTCAAAAGATTTCAATATAAGAGCATTTCAACATTTTTACATGCTTCATTCAGTTCATACAATATGAATATTCTGAAGCTTCATGAATGACTAAAGTATAGATAGTAGAATGATGACACTCATCGTATCTACATCCATCTAAACTCTTAAAAAAATATTGATTCAGGTAGGTACTCAAACAATTTTGAATACATCATCTCTTATAGAGCTACCATTCTGTATGATACAGAGAACCGCGTCATTCATGATTAAATGTCGAGAGCACATATGTATGCCAGAACACTGATGAATCTCCATTTCATCACCTTTATTCTATCATTTTGGCCTTAAAAACCCCAGCAAACGCATGAAAATAACATCAATTTGTCTATAATAGCATTCATTATTTATTGTATTTAGTGTACATAAAATAAGGTTTTTAATGCCAAAATTATAGAATAAAGAGAACAAAAGGAAAAGGAATAAAATATTGCAAATATTTTATGACCCTAACCTCGAGACCAAGTCCAGAATGGAATTGGTCGACAAGGAATAAAGTAGGGGGAGATAAGGGCCAATAATACAATAAATACCTTATTTATTAATTTATGCATTTATGCATTTTTGACACCTATTTTGTATATAATTATTCATTCATCAAATAAAGAAACTTTGTACACTAAAGTTGTAGATAATAATGTAAATAAAAATACAAAATTGAGTTTGTACAAAAATAATACACAGTGTACATTTTATACACAGAATAAAAAGCCAGAATCTCAACTTCACAGATCCACATATGATCCAGTGACCATGCATGGAATTTGATCAGTCCCAATACCTCATGGGTGAGCTCATGTCTTCCGGTTTACATGTGAACCTGTATGATCCCTTTGAGAGATCATATTACTCATATGTCCTTACATGCACACCAGCTCACCGGTGTGTAGACCTTGATTAGGTCATCAACCTATTGGTCTGCCAAATGTACACACTCAGACATATAGTAACACATATGTATCTGGTCAGAGGATGTGTGCCTATGCTGTGACAGCATTCAACATAGGTCTTTGGTTATCTCGGTCTCGTTAAGTCAACCCTTTGACTCAAATTCTGACACCTCCGAATCTCTATTCCCATGCAAAGGACATGCATCAAGAGGTCGATCAGATATCAGCCTAAATGAGAAAGGATTGCCATCTCCTACTCAGGCTAGAGATCATCTCTCAACAATCATTTGACGGTGCTTGATGAGTCCTCAATCTAACTCTTTAGATATTCATCCAAGCACCAACCTCTATGATTCGATAACTAAATCAACAGCTGTATGATCATCAAGATGGCCATGGTACACGACCCTAATTGTACTAAGGGACCTATTATGCAAATTGGTTATTCTTCATTTCAGATTATGGAATGATATTCACAATAACATTTATTACTTAATGGCTCGCCATGGGATCGCATGTCCAACAATCTCCCACTAGCCCAAAGAGACATTAGTGGGCTAATCATTTAAACCCACACTCATGTGACAATCATAGGCTATTTAGAAAATAGCTAGGTAAGCCGATCAGTCACTATGTTCCCAAGAGACTACGCCAAGTCCTTTTATGGCACTTGCATATCCCAAGGTAACAGTGCCCACATCCAATGCGAAGGTTGCATACATGCAACCAATACTCAATTTTGTCAGTTATAGTGTCCTTGACACTGCAGCTTAATAATTATCATAACCAGTTTTTCCATTATCCTTATCAGAGATACCCTTATTCCTGGAGATCTCTATCTCCTAAGGTATTCGTAGTTAAGACCTTTTAGATATTCATCTGTAAAGTCTTAATTCTTGAAGATAAGACTTAGAGATCACTATCTCACAAGTTTTGTCCTCTATGAAGATATAGTTATTACCGTGATCAAGCGTTTTATCACCATAGTAGGATTAGTAACAATTTACTACTCCCACTGCATGGTAGACATCTGTCTTTTGAATACATCTAGCATACACCTGGCTTCTCAGAACTGATGCACAAGGGCTAGCAGTTTTAGCATTCACATCCTCAACTCTTTGAGGTGCTATCCCTTTAGATAGGTCAGTACCATATCTTAAGGGAAAGAAGCCTTTCTTGGAATTTTCCAGAAAATGAAATATGTCCAAGGTGTACCACTAATGTGACGGTCCCAATACCCTCTTTCTTTGCTTCTGAACAACTTCAGAACTATGATCTAAGAGGTATCATTGAGATCATATCTCAACATATGGAACAACTAGTTATAAAACACTTATTATTATTCATATATCATTTAAATGATTAGGATATTATCTACATTTAGCACGATGAATACAATGGAACTTCCACTAAGCTTCACATGGTTCATCAAGATTCTATCTGAAATCATAACATTTATAAGTTCATTAAATCTTATGTTCCAACTATAAGAAGCTTATATGAGTCCATCGATGGAATTCCTCAGCTTGCACGCCTTGCTTTCCTCATCCATGAAGCCATGGGGCTACTTCACGTGAATATCCTCAAAGAGGTATTCATAGAGGAATACAATCTTGACTCGCATCTTGAAAATGCTATAGTCAAGATGTGTAGCTAGGGTTAGCTATATTCTGATGGATTTAAGCATGGTCATTGAAGAGCAAGTCTCATCGCAAGCGATGTCTTCTCTTCGGTGTGTAGCTCATGGCTACGAACCGTGCTTTGAAGGTCTCTACCTTCTCATCAGGTTCCCTCTTTCTCCTAAAGATCCATTTATACCTTAATGGGCCTTACCCGTATAGGTGGATCCTCAAGGGTCCATATACACCACTTGTATATGAAGTCTACATTAGACTTTTATTGCTAACATCCATCTTTCCATGTCATGATCCTTAGGAGCTTCATCACATGAAGTCCGATCATTTTCAGACTTGACTGACACATAGAATACATCCTCAAACTTATTTGAAGAAGTATTAGTGTTTCATCTTCAGATATTCTTTCCGATTTCAGGAGCCTCATTATCTTTTCAAGATTAAATGAGTTCTTTTATTTCATTTTCATCTTGATTCTCAAGAGAGTCATCCTCTGAGAATCACATTATCAGAGATGAGATCTTTTAAGAATCTCGCGGTCATAAATTAGGTATCCAATACCATCCTTTATTTTCCTAATGAAGTAGCACTCTCCGGTGCCAGATTCCAGATTACTTGCATGGAACCTTATTAAGGATATATATTGTAGTCTCTACTACATATATACCTTGGAAACTAATAGATAATTATGCTAATATTCATCATTGATCATATCATGTCACACATGATCCAATTGTATCTCCCTACAACTCTTATTGAGTTTAGGTTTATTAGGAGGAGTGAGATAGAAATGATATTCATATCTCTATAAGGTATTCTATGAATTCATCTAATAGGTACTGACTAGCTAGATTAGATCAAATTTTAATCTTCCTTCAAACTTTGGTTCTAAACAAAAATTGTGAAATCTATGAACATTTTAAAGGTTTCTAAGTGAAGAGAAGAAATCTCATATCACAAATAATCATCAATAGATATCACATATCCACAATGTTTATTCTGATATAATTGATTCACATACATCAATATGTATGAGATTTTGAATACCGTAACATCTTACACCATTCAAAGGAAGGATGTATTGGACATTTTTACTTTGGAATACAATATTCACAAGTATGTAAGATTTGAACCTTTAGACAATCTAAAGTTTCATCTCTTATTAGTCTGTTGATCACATTAACAGACAAATATACAAGGCTTGATGCCAGATCATTGTCAAATGATCTTCATTCTCCTATTGATCTTTTAAGGTTTAATTTCAGTATTAGAAATGTTAATGAACTATTCATTAATTTTTTAGTAGAGTCCACTAGATTTTAGACTACTATTTGAATATATCCATCATAACTCTTTATGATAGATCTATTATAGAATTCATGTTTATTTCCAACATTTAGAAATAAACGATGATTGTATTCTGATATCTAGGTCATAGAGACATTCTCTAAGACTAAGGGCTCTTCCACTGAAATTAACAAGTCCATCTATCCAATAGAGATTGTTGCAACAATTTGCACCAATGTCCATGTGGATGATTATTAAACCTTAAAATCAAATTTTATAGTCTTCTAATACATATGCAACTAATTGCAAGCGTCATTAGAAGAATGATATACAATTATTAGACTTTTATCTTATCCAATAAGAAAGTCAATTTCAATGATTAAATGTAGATTATTCCGATGTACTATCCGAGTCCTTCTCTAAGGATCTAGATAAACTTGATACTCATACTATCTATACATCAGCTTATTGCAGTATCAACATTCATCCAACTATTTGGATGTCATATGGAAGTCACAAAAGTATGGTCAACTCTTTGAGTTTCCTTTTTACTTGGGTCCAACCCATGCTTCCACTGCGCTCCCTTTATCTATAAACAACCATTGCTTTAGATGAAGGATCTCTTATGCTGAATTCAAAAGATTTCAATATAAGAGCATTTCAACATTTTTACATGCTTCATTCAGTTCATACAATATGAATATTCTGAAGCTTCATGAATGACTAAAGTATAGATAGTAGAATGATGACACTCATCGTATCTACATCCATCTAAACTCTTAAAAAAATATTGATTCAGGTAGGTACTCAAACAATTTTGAATACATCATCTCTTATAGAGCTACCATTCTGTATGATACAGAGAACCGCGTCATTCATGATTAAATGTCGAGAGCACATATGTATGCCAGAACACTGATGAATCTCCATTTCATCACCTTTATTCTATCATTTTGGCCTTAAAAACCCCAGCAAACGCATGAAAATAGCATCAATTTGTCTATAATAGCATTCATTATTTATTGTATTTAGTGTACATAAAATAAGGTTTTTAATGCCAAAATTATAGAATAAAGAGAACAAAAGGAAAAGGAATAAAATATTGCAAATATTTTATGACCCTAACCTCGAGACCAAGTCCAGAATGGAATTGGTCGACAAGGAATAAAGTAGGGGGAGATAAGGGCCAATAATACAATAAATACCTTATTTATTAATTTATGCATTTATGCATTTTTGACACCTATTTTGTATATAATTATTCATTCATCAAATAAAGAAACTTTGTACACTAAAGTTGTAGATAATAATGTAAATAAAAATACAAAATTGAGTTTGTACAAAAATAATACACAGTGTACATTTTATACACAGAATAAAAAGCCAGAATCTCAACTTCACAGATCCATATCTTGCAAATAAAAACTAAAATCACCCAAAATCACTTTTAATTGTATATAGATTTTCACGAGCTATCTAATAAAATTGGATTCATAATTTTTGGAGTTAATCTGTGAAAGTTAGGTTTTTGGCCCTCATTGTACAGTCTGCCTTATTAAAATATTCATTATATTCATTATTTCTATAAATTTATATTTTTAGAATTTTGTAAATAATGTATATAATACATGTGCATATTGAAATTAGAATAAAACCAAAAAGGATTTGTAAAATAAAATAAGTCTATGTAATACATAGGCAAAATGCCTATGTTATGTATGTATATAAATAATAGGGGAATACATTCTTTAATTATTTAATTATTTCATATTTTTATAATATTGTAAATATTATATATAATTTACTAAAAATACAAATCCAAAATTAAAACCAGTAAAATAAATTAAATAAATAAAATATGTATAAAATACAGGTAAAATACCTATAAGTATACCTACCTAATATATAAACCTATTTATTTAAAAATGTAAATAAAATCATAAAAATTAAATAAAAATATATTTATACTCACAAAAATAATTTATAAATTTATAAAATAAGAAATAAAATAATAAAATAAAAATACACAAAATAAAAATAAATACATATAAATATACTTATAAATACATCATTAAAATAAACCCATAATAAAATTCATCAAAAAAATAAATAAAAATCATAAATAAATAATACATTAATTAATAAACATTTTTTATTTTATAAATAAAATTTAATTAAATCATTTATTAGGTTAAAATAATCAGTCAACTTCTCGCTGACGTGGCCCAATCTGGTTCCAGCATTCGTTGACCGCCTGGTCAACTCGACCCCCAGGCGGCTGATTTGACGCGCCTGTCTTTTCCAAGCGTCTTCTCCCTTTATTCGTGCTCGACTCGTCAACCTTCTGACATCGCCGCCTTCACAAAACTTGTCCCTCGTTCATTGTACATCTTCGCCCTTGCATTTGTCCCCTTGTACATAGCTTTGATTCGCTGCTACGGGCCGGTCAATAAGGGTGCTTCTGTCGTTCATAAATAAAGAACCTTCGTCTCTTACGCAATTTTGGTCAGCCATTACGCGTCTCCCCTCCTCGAATTCAGTCCTGGAGGTATTCCTTGTGACCGAAGGAGCCTCCGGCGCTTTAAATCGGTCGGAGAAGGCGGAGGTTGCACCCAAGGTCGCCGTCGCCGGCGACCTCTGCTCCTTGGCCCCCCAAGCCAGATATGAGCTGCGTTCTTTCGTTTATTTAGCTTAGAATTAGCAGTAGATTTTATTTATCGCTTTTTATTGCATGTTTTAGTTGATTACTTAGGTGGAATCGCCCAACCCGTAGTTCGCCGGAGCTCCGCTCCGGCGAACATCTCCACCCGCCTTTTTGTGCTGATGCAGCTTCAATTTCAGTCGAGGGATCTCCCCTCGAGTCGTGTGAGCATTTTCCTGCAGGTTAGGAGCTAAGAAGTGCTCCAGGAGGCCCATTCAGACTTCACCGGAGGCACCTGGAGCCCCTCGACTTCTCTGACGTCGTGGTGGCGCTCCGGTGTTCCTCCGCCCGATCCAACACCTCCAGCAAGTTCAGCCACCTGCCAGGAAGCTGGTGGGAGCCTCAGAAGCCTCGAAGGACGCCAGGGAAGCCAGATCGAAGGAGGGGAAGTTCGGCCATTTCGTCCTTCTTCCCTGTTCTTTCACCTTGCCACTCCGCCGTCGGATGAAGGAGGTCTCCCCAGGTCGAGCCCCAACCGTCGGATCCGCAAGAGCTTCAGCCGTCCGATCACGCCAGATTATCTAATCATGCCCGTGGATCCGCGAAACGTCATCGGCAAACGTGGAGGCGTCACGTGTATAAGTCACGCATATCAGCCGTAGGATGGAGCGCCTTTGGGGGTAAATTGCAAACCTAGCCCCTGCCTTTTTTGTATTTAATTTTTAATTCTGTAAATCGATTTTCACGTTATAAAATAAGTGTAAATTTTGCAGAAGGACCCATGTACTTTCCTTAATTACTTTTTGGTCCCTCCGCGCCTCACGTGCAGTCTCAAGTGAGGCGCGTGAAAATTGCACTGTAACCCTGGTGCTTTTTTTAATTGTAAAATAGTTCTTAAAAATAAAATAAATGTTTATTCTGTTGGTATATTTGCACTGTGCCCCCTGCAAGTTATTTTTATTGCATTTATACCCCTGTCAGGCTGTTTAATTTTTGTGACTTTTATGTAATTATTAAAAATACCTATGTTGCTCCTAAAAATCCACAAAAATTAGGTTAGATGCTTCATGTAGTGTACTTTCACGCCCACACTTTAATTTGCATTTTTTGCATTTAACCTGATTATTAAAAATGAAAAAGAAGCTATTTTGACACTGTCTAAATTATAAAATACCAAAAAAATATAAAATATTTTGAAAAATTACAAAAAATTATATATGGTATATTTATATATATATTGAGTATCATAAAGCTCTAAAATCCAACAAAAAATATAAAAACCCTAGAAAAATACCAGAAATATATTTTTCTCTTTTATAATTATCTATATATTATTATTAATGTATTAAAATTAATTTGGGTAATTTTTGGACTTATTTGATATTTTTAAAACCCAAATTACTTTCGGCCTATTTAATTAGTCCCATATCAGGGACATTTTTGAAATTAAAAATACATAAAAATTAGAAAAATTCCAGAAAATAGCAAAAAATTATAAAAATATAAAAAGATAAAAAATACTATATGTAATATATTTTGAGTATTTATGTATATATATCCACATATTATATTACTTCTCTCTCTTCTCTTATATTTCTCTCTATATATCTATTATATAATTAAAAATATATAAAAAATAAAAATAAAAATTATGAAAAATAATATAAAATAAAAAATATAATAAAAATTATAAAAAAACAAAAATAAAAAAACATAAAATTAAAAACCCACAAAAACAATAAAGACTTGGACATGAATCATTGAATTGAATAATTGCACAGTCTATTCCATCACACAACCATTCGCCTCCCAGTGATCGACCTCTACTCATGCTTACACCTATACACATTTGCATGTAGATTATAATAAATTTTAATTCCACATTTTTGATATTTAATTGCATATATTCTATTGTGGGTTAATTGTTGATTGATATGGGATTCTGTCTGAGGTCAACTCAGCGACTGTCGATCCGCCTTGTGGAAAGACACGACCTCGGCAAAATCTCTTTCATCAAACACCTTCTTAGAATTTAATAAGAATTATTTGACAATTACGATCATCATCGACATGTCACTTCCAAAGTACATACAAACCCTAGGGTTGTACTCTTATTGTCTATTTAATTGTCACTCCTCATTATTATGAGGAAACTTGCACATCGCAACCACATACAATATGTGTCTAACTGCAAGTACAATATCTTAATCATGGATCCAATCCATGATATTTTACTAGTTATTATTGAGTATAATATTGAGTGGGTTTAATGAAGAATTATCTGAAATAAGAAATTTGCATAAGTGTATATATTTATATATGTACATATTTTACTTTGATTTAGGAATTTTTATATCAAAGTTGTCTTGTCTTGTCAACAATGAAAGTTTATTCCCTTAATCACTTTCAATGTAAGAGATATACTTACCAGTATATCTCAAGCAAGATCTGGGATCTCCTTCCTATCTTTGTCACATCCCAATAATATGAGGACCTGTAACTCGGATAAAAAGAAGCAGGAACACATTCTGCCTTGCAAGTCCAACTTGCATCTCTCAATTCGGTCTTTAACACCCGGGCCCACCACCCCTAAGGTGATGTTGACCCGTCATTAATTGAACCAACCATCAACAGGAATACAACTCGCTATGTGCAATCCAATATCGCTCCAATAATATGAGGACCTGATATTGGGGTCACTACGCATACGTCCTTACTCTTTCGAGAAGCGTTGAGCCCGATCCAAATGGATCGTATGCAGGAGCTGTCACTTCGGGCATGCATCTCCTACATATAATATCTGGCGACGGAACCCTTCGCCTTGACGGGAGACCATGGATGTCACTTATGTGATCCTCCACCTCATATTTAAATTTTTAACTAATTTTCATGAATCATATTCATATAATTAATTCTTCCAAGGGAAATACACATCTATTCGCAATAGAGTGTTTTTATTTGGATAAAATTAACTTAATCACATTAAATTAATTATCAATCCAATTCAATCAACAAACTTGATTTTACTTGAATATATGGTATTATCTCAAAGTAGTATTAATTCGAATTTTAATAATTAGAAAATACATCATGATATCTCAGGCATCATTCGTTCCCTACCCGTTGTCATGGCCAGTACCGGCGGGAGTGGGACGGACCGCAACCGGTGCGACCCGCTACCCCAGTGCTCCCCGACTAGACACCATATCCGCATCGAGAAAAAATAACGTTGAGAAAATCACTTTGTACTTGAGATGATCATCGGTTCTTCAACTGAAATTATACCATATAGTAATAATCAAAATAACTTTGATTATAAGGAAATTTGCTAACCAAATTTTCAATCCTATTCAAGCAAGTTGTTTGTTGATTGTGTTTCCAATTATGATATAGATCAAATCTAATCATTTTACTGGTTGAGGCCAAGTCAATTAAGGAAATAATCATCATTAAATATTTTTCAAATATTTTTCATAATTATTTCATGAAATTAACAATTAATTTCACTAAATGACAATCACATGGTTCTTGATTAGGAATGTAATTTCAGCAATGATCCCTACTTACTAGAATTAACATATCTCAATCAAATCAAATCCAAATTACGCAAAATCAGTTTCCTAAGATTGCTAATTAGATTTATGACCGAAACTAAGTGATATTTCTTGTCTTTCAAGGCACATCAAAACAATAATTAACTCATTAATCATGTTAAGATTCGCAGTTCCCGCAATAGTGAATACATGTTCATTAAAACAACCATATCTCGAGCAAACGGAATCCAAATTACATAAACTCAGATCCTATGGTTTACTTATTTAATGGAGAACAAGATCCAAGTCATTAATTTGTATTTAAACATTTTAAATAGGGCCGAATTTATTCACTAAATAGAGGTGCGAAAAATGAAATGCGACAAAAAAATTTTCGCAACCTCAACGAACCCAAGTCGTCCTAGGTTTACGGATCGTTCCAAAACCTTCGACCTAAGGATCTGATACAACTTGCGGGATATGGTATAATCCTCAAGTGCATCACGGAAGTGTGAGCATCGTATCGAATACGACGAAGAACGACTAGTTGGACTAGTTGTTCTATGCAGCGGAATTTAAAAATTTTCATGTGTTGAAACCACATGATCCAAAAACGATTCCCGGATCGTTTCATTTAAACCCACATCAAGTATAAAAAATACCTCTTGTATCTTGGTTGATCGAGTCTCTACAAAAAGAGATGTCCTGTCTCAAGTCTGATCTTCGGAGAAGACGCTTGCGAGCGCGGGGATGAGTCGTGTGATCCTCGAAATCCAAGAAGTTGATCCAAG
Source organism: Ottelia alismoides (assembly GCA_037367405.1). Classification (NCBI taxonomy): domain Eukaryota; kingdom Viridiplantae; phylum Streptophyta; class Magnoliopsida; order Alismatales; family Hydrocharitaceae; genus Ottelia; species Ottelia alismoides. The sequence continues at coordinate 409,885 of JAZKJV010005072.1, read as the reverse complement.
CACAGTGAACTCCTGATCTCATCGCACAAGATCAAACACCTTCTTTGCGAGCGAAACACTCCAAAGAAGATGAAGTACCTGGGAACTGATTTAGCCTAAATTCGCGTGGTCTAAAAGTGGTGTCTCACACAAGGCGGAGACGACCGTCGCTGTGAGGACTCACGATAAATCTCGAACTAAAGTCAATAATTAACCCACACTAAAGATCAATAAATTATTTTTAACTCTGCACAAACGGTGTATAGTGACAAGTATGCAGAGAGTTCGAACACAGGGAGCAAGCAGGGTAATTCAAACAATTGTGCTCAAGTGGATGTGTGTGATGTGTCTACACTAAGCAAGCAAGGAAAGGAAATTTTTGTGGGTTTTTAATTTTTAATTTTTTTATTTTTTTAATTTAATTTTTAGTTGTGTATTTTGATTTTTAATTTTCCGATTTTTATAATTTTAGATTTTATATTTTTTTCTTTTTTTTATATTGGAATTTAAAAACAAGGTAATAAAAGACAAGATGAAATATTTACAAAAAGGTGCAAAAATAACTAAAAATTTAGAAACTAAATTGTTTTTAATATTTTTTAGGATTTTTTACTGTTTTTGTGATTTTTGGGGATTTTTCAAGGTGTTTTTGGTATTTTTAAAGACTGAAATAAGGCAAAACAGTGGAAAGAGGGCTGGCTGTGAATAAAATGCAAGTTAAAATTAACATACAGCAACCTGAATTTTTCACACTATTTTTCAAATAAAAAGGACAAAATAAAGAACAAACAGGAACTGAGTTTGCTATTTTTGGATTTTTCTACTATTTTATATAATTTTTTGAAGTTTTTGAGTGTTTTTAAATTTTTAGTGTTTTTCTTTTGAGATTTTTAATGATTTTTGGACTGACACTAAAATAGGATAAAATAGACACTAGGTAATTTTTTTGGAATTTTTGGAGAGGTTTTAATATTTTTTTGGCATTTTCTAAGCTAGACAGTGCATAAAAAGTAAGTTTTTGATTTTTAATAAATATAAAAGTAAAATAAAATCAAAAACTAAAATGATGGCGTGGAAGCATATGTGTCCAGAAGCTTAAGTCCATTTTTGTGGAATTTTTGGATTTAAAATGATAGGTTAAATAAATACAACAAGCATCCAATCAATACACAGGCCTGGCAGGGGTATAAATGCAATTTAACATACATCCAGGGGCATACATGCAATTTTCCACAAAATATTTAACTGAATATTTAATTTATAGCACCAAAATACAATTACAAAATCCGCCTGGGTACGCTAGCAATTTTACCACCAGGGCGCGTGACTCGCACGCGCCTGGCGAGGACTAGAACGCAATATCCAAGAACTCAGGGGGCTTCTATGCAAAATATCCAAAAATATAACACTTAACGTCACAGTTTTGGTACTAAAACAAAATACGCAAACAACCAAGGGTATCCTTGCAAAATGCCCACCCCCTCACGTGTACAGGTCACGTGAGGTGACGTGGCGAAGGACCTGGATGCAAATATTGAAAGCTTGGGGGTCTCTATGCAAATATTACAAAATATTTAAACTACACAACGAAGTTTTTGGACTGAATAGAAATTTCAAAAATAGCAGGGGTTGACTGCAAAATACCCTCGCTCGGGCGCTGACGAACGGTGGGATGAACCCCACTTATCCACGTGGCGGGTCCTGGCGCGCCGATGACGGTTCGCGGGCGGAGGGCTGAGATTAGATCTCAGCCCTTGATCTGACGGTGCTGGTGATCCGCCATCCAACGGCTGCTGCTGAAGGGGAAGAACGGCCAGAAGATCAACGGCGCGCGAGATGGCAGGAAGAACAGAAGATGAACTCGCCCGGGGCGAGTTTGGATCAGGTGGCGTGGGCTCCTCCGGCCTCCTCCCGGGCTGTCGATGGGCTCTCCGTCTTCCTGCAGGTGTCCTCTGGTCGCCTGAAGCCTCGGAGGGTGGCGGCGGCCACCAGAGCTCGCAAGCGAAGGGAGAGGAGCTGGAGCTCCAAAACCACCTCCGGCGAGCTCTCAAAAGGGCTCCAGGATCTTGATAGGTGCTGCTACCTGCACAAAAAGGGGTGATATGATCGGGGGCAAGTTGCCCCGATCACGTGGCGCAAAAGTTAGTGGTGTGCGGGGACGGTTGACAGAAAGAGTGACGGTGGCCGGAGGTGTCTCCGGCGACTGATCGATTTGGCGAATCGATGCACGAAAGGAACGAATGAACGGGGGAAATGAAGCGCGAGATGATGAGGAATGAAATGCAAACGAAATTATAGGCGATAAAGCTGCCTCAAGCCCAGATTGGGAGAGGGAAGGGGGTACCTCGACGGCGTCGCCGGAGGTTGGAACACGCCCCAAACTTGGCTGGTCCACCCCCCTGACGAGCGCTCCACGGAGCTGTCACCTCCGGGAACTCCAAGCAAGGTCAAGGGGGGAGGTTTGGCTGGATTTTGCGGTTCGAATTTTCAAAAAGGATTCAGAAGAGGTTTTAAGGGGTTGACGGTCACGGTGGGAAGAACGAGGTGCGGAGGTTGATTCAACGCTCGAAAACCCAAATAATCATCTGGGCGAGCATGAGGGGTGATAGCAGATCAAGGTTGCAGAAGGTGGAATCACCAGAAGATGAAAGATGCATCCTCGAAAAATCCGCAAAGGCGGACAAAAAACGAGGTAGCAGGAGTTACAGGGGGTAGGGCGTCCAGTTGACCGCGGTCAACTGTTGACTCCTCCTGGTTGGTCCACGTGGACCAACCAGGAAAAACCCTGGAAAAACCTCTTATTAATTCATTTTAAAATACTAAATGGCCGAATTAATTAAAGGTTATAAAATAAAAAATGCTTAAAATTTTATGTAGTATTTTATTCTGATTTTTATTTATTTTTATGAGATTTATTTTTACAAGTTGCCTTTTTAACCCTATATAGGTATAATACCTATGTAGTTTAGTATTTTATTTTTATTTTGTGTGTTTTAATTTCTTTAATTTTGTTTATAATTTTATAAAATTATAAAATACTTTTATACACATAAATATATTTTTATTTTATTTTGTTGATGTATTTTGTATATTTAATAAAATCTAAGAGTATTCTGTACAGGTGTAGATATAGGCAGTATACCTATGTAGTCTTTATACAAGTATTTTTATTTTTATTTTTTCTTTGCATTTTATTTTAATTTTAATGCACATATATATTATAAGTAATATTTACAAAATTATAAAAAATATAAAAATATAAAAATATAAAAATAATGAATAAATAATAAATTGAATATTTTAATCAGTACACTTATACAATGTGGGTCCAAAACTCAACTTTGCAGCTCCGCCAAATGCGAAACCACCACCATTAAATAGATTATTTTATTCTATATACAATTAAAGGTGAGTTTGCTACATTTGGAGTTGTCAATTGTGAGATACGGGTCTGGGAAGTTGGGATTTTGGATTCTTATTCAGACCAGAACTTTTTATCTGTACATTCTTTTTCTGTGAAATCAATTTTGTATTTTTCTTTATAAAATTATCTACAACTTTCATTTACAAAGTTTCTTTATTTGATGCACAAAAAGTGGAACCAAAAATAGGTCCCAAAATGAATAAAGAATGAGTAAAAACTATAGGTATTTTATCTGTATTTTGGCCCTTATCTCCCCCTACTTTATTCCTTGTCGACCTATTCATCAAGATGCCTAGGTCTCGGGGGTTTTGGGTCATAAAATATTTACAATATTTTATTCTTTTTCTTTTCTTTATTTATTCTATAATTTTGGCCTTAATTACAGTGATTTATACACTGTTGAAATGCACATGCATGGATGCTAAGATGCTTTATTTAAGGCTATTTTCAAGCATTTGCTAGGGTTTTTGATGCCAAAATGATATAATAAAGATGATGAAATGTGGATTCATCATCCCCCTATACTTTACCTTTGCTAGTCCCTAGCAAACACTTATGCAATAAGTGCAAAAAGAAAAGAAAGAAAAGAAAAAGAGGAACTTGGATTTTATCTGATTATCAAACTTGTCTTTGCAAAATCAAAGTTTGGAGCTTAAGTCGGACCTTTGGAATTTTAGTGCGGGCGGAACCTTATTGAGAACCGAATTTGAAATCCAACAGTCCCTGAGAATCCCAAAACTCTGTCCAAGTCTCCTCAATAGCCAGGTCAGAAATATTTCAATTCATACGCAAACTCTTACGACTATGAATCTGACTTGTACAGTGTAAGTGATGGTGGCTCTCCCCAATTAGAATGACAAAGAAACTGACTTCTCCAGTACGGCAACCCAATGATTCCCCAATCCAACAACTCCATCCTCGAGGAGCGGGGTATTCCCTTCTAAGTTCAAGTGGCAACCAGCTCAAGAGGAGGGGGTGAAGAGAAGAATGGACGGTAGCCAGTGTAGCTACCTATCCTTGGATGCAAGACCAGTGTAGTCAAGTCATCCTGCTGCAGGCTCACATGATATGACTTTGGAACTCAAGCTTGCTTATTTTCTTTGTACATACTTGCAGGCTTTTTATTTTTGTACATGCCTGAACTTTTTTTTTTTGAATACTATATACAGCAGCATTTACATAAGGAGTTTTTCCTCTTGAGCCAGTAGACTATCCCTCTTTTGAAGCTTTATCGCAACCCACAGCCTCCTGTCTTTAGACTTCCTACTCACTGGACGGGTTGGGGTGCACTTCCCTCCCTAGAGGAGGACAAATGTTTCCACTTGTGTGCGTCTCATACCGGCAAATCCACTCCCCTCACCACTCCAACTGAGTTGAGCCATGTGAAAGGTGCAGGTGTCCAAGTTAGGTCATTATCAACAAGAATCGTGCGTGTGCTCCGAAATACTCTACTTAGGCAGTCAAGAATCCATTGAACCAAGTCCCGTGATTCTCAAAGAATTAAGTCAACTAGACCTGAAGTACCTCAAACCTGGTTCCTATAAGGTTCCTGTTATTAGGTAAATTATAAGGTCCAATCAAGCTCCAATCTCCGGATTTTACTTAGACTTGTTCAACCATCAAACTCAATCCGAAAAATGCGAATGCTATGCAATGCAATGCAGAAAATATTTTTGTGATGCAATTTTCAAGATTTTGAACTTTTTATGGATTTTTGAAAAGATGATGATGATGCATATGCAATTTTGTTTGTATTTTTCAAAAAGATTTTTCAAATGTTTTTGGATTTTAGCTTTGCAAATGTTTTTGGGAGTTTTTGAAGACAAAAATATTTTGGCTAAAAACTAGGTGAAAATATGTACACGGGAGTGCTTCTTCATATAAACAAGAAATGGATTTTAAGAATTTACAAGGGTAAGTGATCAATTTTATACATATATACATATAGTGGATTTTGGTGTGATGTGTATATTCCTCAAACTTATAATTTACACACAATTTTTGAAAACTATAGTCCAAGATAGTTTTTACAAACATTTTACACACATTTGAAAACATTTTGCAAAGGCTTTCAAAATAGTATATATAGGTTTTTCAAATCATTTTTGCAACCATTTTTTCAAACCATTTGCAAATCATTTTTCAAACATTTTATTTCACACAAAGAAAATAAGTTTTTACAAACCACACATTTTCACACAGGTTGAAAACATGTAACAAAATATTTTCAAAATAGTTTTCAATAAATGTTCACAAAGATTTTCAAACTATCTTTCAAACATTTTGCAAAAAACATTTTCACCTGATTTATTAATCAGTAAATACAAACAGAATTTGAGGAATAACCACATCTTTTTATTAAGGATTTTTAATGAATTTTAAAGAATTATTATCCATATTATTAAGAAAATATGAAAGTACGAGTTATGGCTAAAGTATATACGCAGTATATACGACCCCCCTATACTTAGCTTGAGCTATGTCCTCATAGATCGGAGAGAAAAGAGAAGACATGACTCGTACTAAGTATAGACAAGTCTAAAGGATAAAGAAATAAATGAATGAAAAGTTGACCGTCCCCCCTATACTTAGGATCAAATAATCCTAAGTATAGCAGACTGTACACAACGCAGGGAGGGTCAAGGGTGGGAATGAACGGATCGTACTCAGATTGTCTCCCCCTATACTTAGGGTAAGATATCCCTAAGTATAGACAAGAAGAGGAGACAATGGAGAGGACCGAAATGAAAATGAAAGAAACTCGGGGTGCCAACCCCCCTATACTTAGGACAAAGTACGCCCTAAGTATGGAAAACTGTCTACAAGGGCGGCACCTTTTTGATAGATGAAGAAGATAGAAATGGAAAAGAAGAAAAGAAGAAACGAAGAAAATAGATCAACAATTGAAAGTGATATGAACAGGTGGATCTGTACAGCGGGGAATAGAGTTGATTACCATATATGAGATGCAGATGATCAGAATCAAAGGAAACATCTCATACCAGAAGAATGGGGGCAACGTCAATGGTCGGCGGATCATGATCAAGATATAGTTTCAGGCGTTGACCATTGACGCGGAAGGTAGAGGAAGATGATGGTTCGGATATATCGATGCTGCCATTGTCATGTACCTTCCTGACCACATACGGTCCTTTCCACTTGCTCTGCAATTTCCCTGGGAATAATTTCAGCCTGGAATCAAACAACCATACTCTCTGATCTGGCTCAAACTGTTTATGGATGATATGCGAATCGTGCCATGTCTTTACTTTCTCTTTGTACTGTAAGCTGTTCGAAAAGGCTGTATCTCTAAGTTCCTCCAGGGCTGCCAATTCAGCTCTTCTTTGGTCTCCTATACTCTCGGGATCTAAAAGCAACTCAGTAACTGCCCAAAAAGATTTATGCTTGGTCTCCACTGGCAAATGGCACGGCTTGCCATAGACGAGACGAAAGGGAGATGTCCCCAATGGATTTTTGAAAGAAGTCCGATAAGCCCATAAGACCGAGTCCAAAAGTTGTGACCAATCCTTTCGGTCTGGGCAGACAACTTTCTGCAAGATAGTCTTTATCTCCCTATTCGATACTTCGGCAAGACCATTAGTCTGAGGGTGATAAGGAGTGGCAACCCGATGGTCAATGCCGAACTCGTCTGCAAGGGCTCTGACTTTGTCATTGATGAAGTGAGACCCCCCGTCTGAAATCAAGACTCTAGGTACCCCGAACCGTGAAATGATATTTTTCCTCAAAAATTTGCAAACGGTTTTAGCATCTGCAGCTCGGGCGGGGATGGCCTCAACCCATCGGCTGATATAATCCACAGCGAGCAAAATATACTCGAATCCCTGACTTTTAGGAAATGGGCCCATGAAATCAATCCCCCATGCATCAAAAACCTCACAGAAGTGAATGGGTTGCATGGGCATCATGTCTCTCTGTCCGCAGGTTCCCATTTTCTGACAGTCAGTACATCTCTTCATGAACTCCTCTGAATCCTTGAAGAGAGTAGGCCACCATAGGCCGGAATGAAGCACCTTCTGTGCTGTCCTTTTTCCAGAATGATGTCCTCCTGCCTCAAGCTTGTAGCAGTATGTGAGGACGCTGTGCTGCTCTTCTTGAGGAATGCACCTCCTCCAGAAACTATCCCCTCCTTCATGATAAAGGACGGGATCCTCCCAATGGTAAAACTTGGCCTTAGCTAGGAAGGTCTCAAGTTTCTGCCTGGGCCAACCCTGAGGGACTGTCTTGGCAACAAGATAGTTTACAAAGTCAGCATACCACAGGAGTGAGGTGACAGCCAAGATCGCCTCATCTGGAAATGTCTCTGTGATAGGTGCGCTGGGTTCAGATTCCTCAAGATTCTCCAATCTAGAGAGATGATCCACCACCACATTCTTGACTCCAGGCTTGTCCTTAATCTCAATATCAAATTCCTGGAGTAGAAGGATCCATCTGGTGAGACGTGCCTTGGCATCCTTCTTAGCCATTAAGTACCGGATGGCGGTATGATCAGTGTAAATGGTAACTCTAGATCCGAGAATATATGATCGATACTTATCAAGAGCGAAAACTACGGCCAGCATCTCTTTCTCAGTCACAGTGTAATTCCGCTGCGCGGCATCCAAAGTCCGGCTGGCGTAGTGAATGGCAAAAGGTAATCCATCCCTCCTCTGTCCGAGCACAGTCCCAACGGCAAAATCTGAAGCATCCGTCATGATCTCGAATGGGAGAGACCAATCAGGTGGCTGAAGGACAGGAGCTGAAACAACCATATTCTTGAGAGTTTCAAATGATTCAAGACACTTATCATTAACAATAAACTCGGTGTCTTTGGTCAGCAAGTCAGTAAGCGGTCGGGCAATTCGACTGAAGTCCTGAATGAACCGTCGGTAGAAACCGACATGCCCCAGAAAAGACCGTAGCTGACGCAGATTGGATGGCGGATTGAGTTTTCTGATGATGTCCACCTTAGCCGGATCGACCTCCATGCCCCTGTTGGAGACGATGTGACCAAGGACCGTCCCTTGAGTCATCATGAAATGACTCTTCTCCCAAGATAAGACAAGATTAACCTCAATGCAGCGCTTGAGCACACGGTCTAGGCAGTCAAGACAGGCGTCGAACCCGTCGCCATAGACCGAGAAGTCATCCATGAAGACCTCTAAACAGTCACCCACCATGTCTGAGAAGATGGACAACATGCACCTTTGGAATGTCGCCGGAGCGTTACATAGACCAAAGGGCATCCGTCTAAAAGCATAAGTCCCAAACGGACAGGTGAATGTCGTTTTCTTCTGGTCTTCGGGCGCAATGGCCACTTGATTGTATCCAGAGTACCCATCGAGGAAACAATAATGACTCTTCCCGGCTAACCGCTCGATGATCTGATCAATGAAGGGTAGCGGGAGGTGATCCTTCTTGGTGGCCTCATTCAATCATCTGTAGTCCACACAGACCCTCCAAGAAGTTGGTACTCTGGTAGCGATCTCCTCTCCAGACTCGTTGACAACTATAGTGATACCCGTCTTCTTGGGTACCACATGTAGCGGACTTACCCATTTGTAGTCGGAGATGGGATAGATGAAATCGGCGCTCCACCACCTTGAAATTTCTTTCATGACTACGTCTCGAAGATTCGGGTTCAGCCGTCGTTGGAACTCACACGACGGCTTAGCGTTATCCTCAAGATAAATGTGGTGAGAGCAAAGATTTGGGCTCAGCCCCTGGAGATCAGCTATACTCCAACCGATTGCCTTGCGGTTTCTTTCAAGAACCTCCATCAGACGAGATTCTTGCTCTCCAGTCAAATCTGCTGAGATAATGACTGGGTGCATTTCTTGCTCTCCAGCAAGGAATCTGTACTTCATCGACTGCGGTAGAGGTTTCCGTTCTGGACAACTGGGAGGCGGCAGATCTGGCTTCTGATATGTCTGTGTAAATGCTACCAGGTCTGCATGGGAGAACTCTCGCTCTGCATGAATTTCTGACGAAGAACGGCCTGCTGAATCATCAATAAACTGTACTGGCTCGCACTCTGTCATGGCTGCTGGCTCAGAAGGAATCAGACAAGGCAAATAATCATCAAAGTCATCCCAGTCAATGTCTGAATCCGAGGGATCTGAAGAAGATGAGCATGATTGAAATTCCTCAGCACCACTCATCACAACACTGTCAGCCTCAGAGATATCCTCATCCAGGCATGTGCTCTCCCGGCTCTCGACTGCCATGAGCTTGAGATACAGTAAATCTGTAGGCAAGGCGAGGGTCGGTGCTACGGGATCTGTCCAGTTGGATTCATCATCAGTCATCTCAAAGTCACAAACCTGGTGGATGTCTAACTCCTCCTCTGTCATCTGCGCTGCTTCACTGGACTGCTCGGAGCACTCTAACTCTCTAGCTTTGATTTCTTCGATCGTCTCTATTTGTATGGTTTCGTCCTCTACACGAAAGCATACCTTCCCGCTATCATGGTCGGTCACCGCCTTGGCTGTGGCCAAGAAAGGACGCCCGAGAATGATGGGGGCATCAGTTACCGCCTCAGGGATCTCCATGTCCAACACAACGAAGTCCACGGGGAATTTCAGGCCCTGAATGGTAACGACCACGTCTTTCAATAACCCCTTCGTCCTCTTAATCGACCTATCAGCAAACTGAAGGATCGTTCTGCTTCGAAGAAGAGGGCCAAACTCGAACTGCTTGAGTAAGGCTGCTGGAAGGAGGTTAATTGAAGAGCCGCTGTCTAATAGAGTACGATCAAACTGCTGCTCCTGAATCTCGCATCTGACATAGGGAGCTCCTGCGTCTGGTCACTTGGCTGGCAGCTTGTTCTGGATGATGCAACATGTGTCATGAGTGAGCATATGGATTTGATCTCTGTACCTCTTCTTCCTTCGAACAGTAGTTGTCTCTTTCAAGTTCTTTTTGAAGAAGGGGATATGATCAAATGCTTCCCGTAGAGTCAGCTGAATATGAAATCTGTCAATCATTTCGTTGCCGAACTCTACCTGTTGGCTCTTTTTTGGATTTTCTTTTTTATTCCCCTTCGCTCGGCGGAGTGCCTCAGGGAAGGGGATGGTATGGGCCTCCTCAGATGGAGGACGAGGAATAGGTCCCTGTGCCTGTGAAGACGGAGAATCCATACAATTATCATCATTCATCACATATGGATCCGCAATTTGAACAGAAACCTTTCCTTTATTCATATTTTTGTTCTTGTTTTTGTTCCCACAGTTTCTAGGTACAAAATGTGGTAACATCACAGTTGGTGGCTCAACAAAAGTGGATGTGGTGGCCTCCACACCACCACTAGCACCGGTCTTCGCGGCATCAGCACCGCGCTCTGGTTCATCATCCAAAATGGTGGCATCAGCACCATCGTCTGCATCTGGTATCACGACGGCGTCAGCACCGTCGTCCTGGACTCCATCATTGGTGGCATCAGCACCACCGTCTTCAACATCATCATGGGCGGCATCAGCACCGCTCCTCTGCTCCTCTGGCGCTCCTGGTTCAACATCTGGTTGTCGCTCAGAAGAGGCGCCGCCGGCTGGCATCCTACCGCTCCTAGTAGTCACAAAATCAGCATCATTCAAAGAATAAGACATATCATTCAAATCGTCACTAGGAGAGGTATCCTCTGTGAACTCTACCTGCTCAGATTTTCTTTTTAGGTTATTGGGATTAGGTTCGATCTGAGCGGGTATGGCGGCTTTGCCTTTGATGATATCCCGCATCTCCTGCCGGAATTCATCCATTTCTTGCCTGAAAGATGCTCGCTGTTCAGATAGCAAGCGGGCAAGATCATCGAGGGCTGGGTTCTCATAGGCTGGACCCTGAGAACCAGATGTCTGTCCCTGCTGGAAATGGGGCTGCTGCTGCTGGTGTTGCTGCTGATACTGGGGGGAAGGCTGGTGATAAGACTGCTGAGGCGGCTGGCGCTGCCTCCACTGTTGTCCCTGATAGGTGGGACGAGGACCATTGTGATATTGCTGCGGCTGGGCATACTGGGGCTGCTGGTTATGCTGTTGTGTCGGCTGGCTGTTCTGCTGTCCTTGGGCAGGAGGATGCTGTTGGGATGAGGATCCACCATTGCCCCAACGGAATCCGGGGTGATCCCTACGAATTGCGGGCTGAGGGTATCGGTCATACCAAATCCCATTGACTTCCATCAATGGTTCCTGCTCAAAGGAGGGTGGAGGAAGAACTGCCAGTGGCTGCTCTGGCTGATAAACCACCATCTGCGTGTCCGAAGATGGCGGTTGCTCTGAATGGTATTGCAGCAATGGAACCGGCTCCGCCTGGATATGGTTCACCTGGCGGTATGAGGTAGAGGCCTGGTTGGAATTGCTGCTGCTAGAAGCAACCTGTGACCTGGGAGGCTGTTGGGAATGGGCTTGTTGTGAAACCCCCGAAACCCGAACAGGGACTAAAACGCAAATCTTTACTGAGTTTGGACTTGATTGTAAAATCTGTACTTGTCCAGTGATCAAAAAATTCGAGTAAGGAGTCCATTGCATAGGGCTCGTCGATAGCTTTCCAACGAGTCCTAGAACGTTAAAATCCGACTTCGGGAGCTCAAGTTATGGTCATTTTAGCAAGGAGGGGTACAAGTCACTTTCAGATCCGAACCCGGATCCGAATCCGGGTCGGACCCGTATATTCCGCCCTCCCTCCCTTCGCCAACCTCGCCCAAATCGCCCAACCTCTCCTTCTCTCGACCTCCAGCTCTCCCCTCCTCCATTCCTCTCCCCTCTCCTTCACCAAGGGCCGCCGGAGCGCCTTGGATCGACGACCCAAAGCCAGAAGGTACGATGCTCCTCCTCCTTGCTGCGGTTTCCACATAGTTTCTAGCCCTATATTCAAAAGTCATTAGAGCCTTACATGTGTTGTGCTATAAAATTTTGGGGGAGGACTTTGTTGATCATTAATGTGATTCACTTGGATATTGTTGAGAGTACAAACAACCTGGATGTTGGTATTGCTGCAATGATCAAGACTGTCCTTCGAACATTCAAGAGGTTTCCCGTGAGAGGGGTCACATTTGGTTCTATTTACGTGAGAACAAAATGGAAAAGCCACATTTCTGGGTTAGATGTCCTCACATTGCATTCTGAATGCGGGCATTCTGAACAATGTCACATTGCATTCTGAACAAAGCCGCATTATATTTTGTTCTATTTATGTCCAGGACCCATCTGGATGTTATATTTTGTTCTGCCATCTGATGATCAGGCCCGTGGGTGGTAGGGAGGATAACTTCGACTTTTTTTTACAAGAAACCACTAAGTAAATGTTGATTAGATAATAGGATAGTGAATTGCATCCCATGTTTCTACCTATTTCACTGGACCTCACGGGTCAAATAAGATGATGTATTTGCAGGGAGCTCGTATGAGAGCAGATGGATAAGTGTGTTCCATATCATTCTAGTTTACCTGATATTAAGTGAGATGGCGAGTTTAATCTCGATGTCCATTGTCGACATTAGTGAAATGGACCTGACTGTACTTTTACATGTCATTTTCTGTCTTCAATTGAAAGAAAAAAAAATGATCATGTTTATCACTGTTGATTTCAAGCTAATACTCGAAGATGTTATGATCTGTTGAATGCCTCATTCATGGTCATAAAAGATAATTCGTACGTGGGCACAAGAATCAAAGTGATGCATACAATGCAAAGGACAGGTTCCTGCAAATCACATGAGGCTCATAAGATAAGATTGCCCAGTAAATTGCATGCATGGTATCATGGGCATACTGGTTCCTAATCCTCGAATTACTACCCATTTATTCTACATTCTTGCATCTGTTGCAAACACCAACTCCCTTATGATGCACACATTTTCTCTTCATCATTCGTCCCTCAACTAGGTATTCAAGGTCATAAATCACAGTATTGCGACATGCAAACTAAACTATTTGGAGAATGGATAACCTGAGAGTGTAGAAACACACAGGGGCCCATCTGTGTTTCGTGTATTGAAACATGGGGGTTTCTCTTTGTTAAATTATATTATCCTCTTCACATTCAGGGAGTAGGAATGTTTCAGCTATACAACTGAATAAGATCTAAATAGGTAGATGAGATCTCATGATGAACGGGTAAATGGAGTAGGCACCTCAAGGGAGGGGCTACACCCTTGGGGTTCCGGGTAGAAGCCTAGATGACCACGATCCCAACTGCTATTGTAGCTGCGATGGTTGGGGGACATGTTGCTTGGCACACCGAGGTGCTAATCTGACGGTGTTGGCCTCGCACTTGTGTGCTTTAGCCCGGTGCTCGAGCGCGGGCCAAGTAGTCATGGTTGGTCGGCTAGTGTTTCACTTGTCACTTAGAGTTAACACTCGTGTACGGACCAATGTAGGCCACATTGGTCAGTATTCCGAGTGGGAGCGCTAAGAGGGGAGTTCCGAGAAATGTGGTTAATGAAGTTGGGAATGCGATATAAATCTCCTGTGTATAAGGAGGATCGAATTCTCGCGATAAATTGCGGGTTGGAATCTAATTTGTGAATCGGAAGTATCATTGGGAAGTGAAGCTAAGTGGACGTGTTGGGAACTTAGTTAGGATGCATTATACCCCACCGCATGCCTACGAAGGCACCCCAACCCTAAGGTGTTTTCTTTTACCTTAGAGTCATAGTGTGAGGTCTCATCTAGACCAAGACCACAGACTATCCGTGAAGCTTGGTTATTCGTATCCATATCCAGATCAAATAATAAAAGTAAAAAATGTAATTCTTTGTGAGATCAATTACCCTGTTTCTTTCTCTTTTGCACACATTTATCCTGCATTTCTTGTTGTGTAGTTTGTTTAAATCGTATTGGGCAACTTTGCTCATAACGTACCTACGTGTGGATCCGCAGGTTCGCAGCAGTGATTGTTGGAGGCACCACCACTTTTTGTGCAACGTCACGACACTTTTTGTGGTATAGTTGTCAGTAGTTTTACTATCCTTCTTTACTTGTATCATTTTGTTGAGAGACATGGCATGTAATATGTATAATTGTGGACATGTTATTTATGCTTACATGTATATTTTGTGGACATGGAATGATCAATGAAATGTGATTATGAACAGGTCATGAATGGAAAAAGAAAATTTTTATATTTCAGTAAATTGTGTTATTTCTCCTGCTTATGTGTATGTCATTAGTATTCGAATGTGGAATGTATGTGCGTGGATTGGTTTGCCGAGTACCCGGATCCTAAGGGCGTCACAGAGTGGTATCAGAGCCGTGCTACTCTATTCCCTTCCATGTATATTATTCCTTATTGGTATTCGAATATTGGATAGTGTTGAAGTCTTCTGACCCAACATGAATCCATAGGAGAATAACACGATTCAACCATGTCCACATGTCTCTCATAATGTCTCTCTTAAAAAAAAAAGCAAGTACTAATGCCTTAGTTCTTTATGCAGAACCATGCCGCCACGCGTAGACCAGGATGTGGCACAACAGTTGGCTCTCCTTGTACAGGCGGTGCAAGGGATCCAACAGCGCCAAGAGGCACTTGAGCAACGACTCCAGCAGCAGGACTCCTCCTCCTACCGTCCCTCTCACGATGGGGAGGAGAGCGTCGACTTGTCGTTCTCTATGGATCCTGAGCGGCCAGAGGATACAGATGCTTTGCAGAAGTATCAGAGCACTTACGCAGCGTACCAACGGGCGGCGGTACCAAAGTTCTTCGGCACTACCACCCCTGACGATGCAGAGCTTTGGATGTCAGAGGTGTCCAAGGTTCTGAGGATGATACATGCACCCGAGGATACTTGGGTATCTTTTGCTGAGTACTCTCTTGCTGGGTATGCTGAGCGGTGGTGGAATGCCACCAAGGAGCACTTGATCGAGCCCATCACTTGGGAGATCTTCTTTGACGAGTTCCGTGCAGAGTTCTACCCGGACCATTGGGTGGAGGATCAGAGGAGAGAGTTTGCTGAACTGACACAGGGGTCGATGACGGCCCAAGAGTACATGATCCGATACACAGAGTTGTCTCGCCATTCCCCTGCTACGACTGCTTACCCTCAGGAGAACTTGCAGAAGTTCATCCGAGGGATGCGCGAGGAGGTTCAGGACAGACTTTCCACCTTGGACCTTACCTCCATTAAGGAGGTTACTGCGAAGGCGACAAAGTGGGAAGCTACACAACGTCGATTGCATGGGGGTCAGTCGCAGTTACCTCCACCCCAGCCTAGCCGAGTTGCGCGTCGGGACTTCTCTCGGTTCCGTAGAGACCGTCGCCACCACCCGACAGCGGGACACCATCCACTAGCAGATTCGCACCATCGCCTACCTTGGGACAAGCCTTGGCAGGACGAAGTTCAGTTTCTTCTCATCCCCCTACGCAGACACAGAGCCGTGTACTTGGGGGTGGCAGTTCCGCTTTTGGTGGGGGATTGTCACAGGCAGGCAGTCGTACTTGCTACCTTTGTAGACAGCCGGGCCACTTCAAGGCCCAATGCCCTTTGCGTACTAGTAGCGTAGGCGCGCAGCAGCAACAGAGTGGAAGACCAACTGGGTCTTCCAGCCAGTTTCAGAGATCAGGATCCCGTCGAGGATGACGTGACTTCCAACGAGCCCCACAGCAGACAGTTAGTGTTGCAGGATCTAGTGCACCACGACGAGGACAGCTGAATGCCGTAACACAAGAGCAGGCCCACGCTTCTGGATCGGTCGTCAAAGGTATGATTTCAGCTCATGGGATGTCTTTACATGCACTGTTTGATTCAGGGGCTACACATTCCTTCCTTGCACATCATATGGTGCCCACATTGGGTAAGTCAGTGATGGAGGTTACTTCCCCGTACTACATCAAGGGTCCAGGGGGCCAATTGTTCATTATCCGCCAGGCAGTGGAGGATGTGTGTGTACAGATAGGTGGACATGAGATGCTTGCATTCTTGTTGTTGATACAGTTAGAGGATTTTGATATCATCCTGGGCATGGACTGGTTAGAGAGGCACCATGCGTGCGTGGACTGTTTTGGGAAGACGGTGGTCTTCCACTTACCTGGAGTGCCTCCATTCCAGTTCGATGGGTGCTTATCTGAGGGTGGGATTGAGTGTATCTCCGCATTGAGGGCACAACAGTTCCTTACCCAAGGTTGCGAAGGCTACCTTGCCTACGTGGTAGACTCAGCGACACAGGATCAGATGATGGAGGATGTCAGAGTTGTGCATGAGTTCCCTGATGTATTTCCAGATGAACTGCCTGGATTACCGCCAGTACGAGAGATAGAGTTTGAGATCACGCTATTGCCAGATACACAGGCGATTTCTATCCCTCCATACAGGTTGGCCCCAGCTGAGCTCAAGGAGCTCAAGGTACAGTTGCAGGAGCTATTGGAGAAGGGTTTCATCCGCCCCAGTACGTCACCATGGGGGGCCCCGGTCCTGTTCGTGAAGAAGAAGGATGGATCCCTAAGGCTATGCATAGACTACAGGCAGTTGAACAAGAGAACGGTCAAGAACCGTTACCCACTCCCCAGGATAGATGATCTATTTGACCAGTTGTAGGGAGCAGCAGTGTTCTCTAAGATTGACCTGCGATCAGGTTATCATCAATTGAGGATCAAGGAAGCCGATGTAATGAAGTCTGCATTCCGCACCAGATATGGCCACTATGAGTTCTTGGTAATGCCATTTGGACTCACGAATGCACCTGCTGCATTCATGGATTTGATGAACCGGGTCTTTCGTCCTCATCTGGACAGATTTGTGATTGTGTTCATTGATGATGTTCTAGTCTACTCTCATGATGAATACGAGCATGAGTCTCATCTCCGCGCCGTACTAGAGACGCTCCGAGAGCACCAGTTGTATGCCAAATACAACAAGTGCGAGTTTTGGCTTTCTGAGGTGGCGTTTCTTGGCCACGTGGTTTCTGGAGCGGGGGTGTCAGTTGACCCCGCCAAGATAGAGGCAGTGGTGTCTTGGGAGCGACCCAAGACGGTTACAGAGATTCGCAACTTCCTTGGCCTCGCTGGGTACTACAGGAGGTTTGTTAGAGGGTTCTCCCAGTTGGCTCTACCCCTCACCCGGTTGACGCAAAAGGATGTGCCATTTGTCTGGAGTGACAAATGTGAGCTGAGTTTTCGAACGTTGAAGGAGCGATTGACTTCTGCGCCCATCCTCACCCTTCCTTCTGGTACCTTAGATTTCACCGTGTACACGGATGCTTCCAAGGAAGGCTTGGGTGCAGTGTTAATGCAACGTGGACAGGTTGTGGCATACGCATCACGACAGCTGAAGAACCATGAACGCAACTACCCCACTCATGACTTGGAGTTGGCGGCCGTAGTCTTTGCATTAAAGATATGGCATCACTATTTGTATGGGGTGACATTTGAGATCTTCACAGACCATAAGAGCCTCAAATACATTTTTGATCAGAAGGAGCTAAATATGAGGCAAAGGTGGTGGATGGAACTGCTAAAAGATTATGATTGTACCATCTCCTACCATCCTGGTAAGGGAAATGTGGTAGCAGATGCCTTGAGTAGGCGACCATACATTGAGGGTTCGGCAGCCTGGTTGCAGACTTGGGATGTGCTCACTGCACTTAGTGAGTGGCATCCATTTGAGGGCACATCCGATGCAGTGACGGTGCCAGCCAAGTATCACAGCTTGTGGGATAGGATCGTTCAAGGGCAACAGACAAATCAGAGGATCCAAGACTTGTACCATAGATGCTTGAAAGATGAATTCGACGGATTTCGAGTCCGTGAATCCATCGTATGGAAGGGGGACCGTGTGTGTGTACCAGATGACAAGGAGTTGAGGAGAGAGATCCTGGATGAGGCGCATAGCTCAAGACTTTCCATACACCCAGGTGGCACCAAGATGTACAGAGACCTCCGCCAACACTTTTGGTGGGAAGGCATGAAGAAGGACATAGCCGAACATGTTAGCAGGTGTCTTACTTGTCAGATGGTGAAGGCAGAACACCAAAGGCCTCCTGGTTTACTGCAGCCTCTCCCCATTCCGGTATGGAAATGGGAGAGCATCTCCATGGATTTTGTCACATCATTGCCGCGCACCCCTGGAGGGCATGATGCGATATGGGTCATCGTTGACCGGTTGACCAAGTCAGCACATTTCATCCCAGTCAACATGACACATACACTAGTGCAACTAGCCAAGTTATATGTTCAGCACATCATTCGGTTGCATGGGATACCCAAGGAAGTAGTGTCAGATAGAGATTCCCGTTTCACATCACACTACTGGGGAGAGTTCATGAGAGCCTTGAAGACAGAGCTACATATGAGTTCAGCCTACCATCCACAGACAGATGGGCAGTCTGAGAGGACCATTCAGACCTTGGAGGATCTACTACGAGCCTGTGCGGTTGAGTGGAAGGGATCTTGGAAGGATCACCTCCCACTAGTTGAGTTCACATATAACAATAGCTACCATGTCAGCATAGGCATGGCACCTTTTGAGGCGTTGTACGGGAGGCGGTGCACCACTCCTTTATGTTGGCAGCAGGTGGGTGACAATGCCATGTTCACCCCACAAATCATTGAGGAGACATCTAGGGTGGTGGATACTGTTAGAAGGAAATTGCTGACCGCACAGAGCCGTCAGAAGAGTTACGCCGATCGGCGGCGTAGAGACCTTGAGTTTCAGGTATGTTGCAGTATATTCGTGCCCTGATGGGTATAATTCTTAGGCAGTCCTATGTATCTAAAGAATTTTTCCACAGGTCGGAGATTTCGTGTTCTTACGCGTGTCCCCAACGAGGGGCGTACAACGTTTCGGTGCAATAGGCAAGCTAGCACCGCGTTTTGTGGGACCGTTCGAGATTTTGGCCCGTGTGGGGAAAGTAGCCTACAGGGTAGCCCTTCCCCCACACCTCGAGGGCATCCATGACGTATTCCACGTGTCGAATCTCAGAAAGTACATCCGAAATCCTCGACATGTGATCAGCTACGAGGACTTGACGGTGGAGCCAAACTTATCCTTCCCAGAAGAGCCGGTGCAGATTTTGGACCACGCGGTCAAGAAGTTGAGGCGGAAGGAGATCCCTTTGGTCAAGGTTCTGTGGCGAAGTCAAGACGTTGAGGAAGCGACGTGGGAACCTGAGTCGGACATGAGGGAGAAATACCCTCAATTGTTCACAGGTACGAAACTGAAGCCGTAGTCGAGTTCTTTTGTGATTTTTATGGGCTTTGCTCTCTTTGAGATTTTTATGGGCTCATTCCTCGGTGAGGCTTGGACACAAGGGGTTCGGACATTGAAATCAACTAGAGTCATATTAAGTCTCGGGGACGAGACTTCCTTTGAGATTTTTATGATGTGAAACCCCCGAAACCCGAACAGGGACTAAAACGCAAATCTTTACTGAGTTTGGACTTGATTGTAAAATCTGTACTTGTCCAGTGATCAAAAAATTCGAGTAAGGAGTCCATTGCATAGGGCTCGTCGATAGCTTTCCAACGAGTCCTAGAACGTTAAAATCCGACTTCGGGAGCTCAAGTTATGGTCATTTTAGCAAGGAGGGGTACAAGTCACTTTCAGATCCGAACCCGGATCCGAATCCGGGTCGGACCCGTATATTCCGCCCTCCCTCCCTTCGCCAACCTCGCCCAAATCGCCCAACCTCTCCTTCTCTCGACCTCCAGCTCTCCCCTCCTCCATTCCTCTCCCCTCTCCTTCACCAAGGGCCGCCGGAGCGCCTTGGATCGACGACCCAAAGCCAGAAGGTACGATGCTCCTCCTCCTTGCTGCGGTTTCCACATAGTTTCTAGCCCTATATTCAAAAGTCATTAGAGCCTTACATGTGTTGTGCTATAAAATTTTGGGGGAGGACTTTGTTGATCATTAATGTGATTCACTTGGATATTGTTGAGAGTACAAACAACCTGGATGTTGGTATTGCTGCAATGATCAAGACTGTCCTTCGAACATTCAAGAGGTTTCCCGTGAGAGGGGTCACATTTGGTTCTATTTACGTGAGAACAAAATGGAAAAGCCACATTTCTGGGTTAGATGTCCTCACATTGCATTCTGAATGCGGGCATTCTGAACAATGTCACATTGCATTCTGAACAAAGCCGCATTATATTTTGTTCTATTTATGTCCAGGACCCATCTGGATGTTATATTTTGTTCTGCCATCTGATGATCAGGCCCGTGGGTGGTAGGGAGGATAACTTCGACTTTTTTTTACAAGAAACCACTAAGTAAATGTTGATTAGATAATAGGATAGTGAATTGCATCCCATGTTTCTACCTATTTCACTGGACCTCACGGGTCAAATAAGATGATGTATTTGCAGGGAGCTCGTATGAGAGCAGATGGATAAGTGTGTTCCATATCATTCTAGTTTACCTGATATTAAGTGAGATGGCGAGTTTAATCTCGATGTCCATTGTCGACATTAGTGAAATGGACCTGACTGTACTTTTACATGTCATTTTCTGTCTTCAATTGAAAGAAAAAAAAATGATCATGTTTATCACTGTTGATTTCAAGCTAATACTCGAAGATGTTATGATCTGTTGAATGCCTCATTCATGGTCATAAAAGATAATTCGTACGTGGGCACAAGAATCAAAGTGATGCATACAATGCAAAGGACAGGTTCCTGCAAATCACATGAGGCTCATAAGATAAGATTGCCCAGTAAATTGCATGCATGGTATCATGGGCATACTGGTTCCTAATCCTCGAATTACTACCCATTTATTCTACATTCTTGCATCTGTTGCAAACACCAACTCCCTTATGATGCACACATTTTCTCTTCATCATTCGTCCCTCAACTAGGTATTCAAGGTCATAAATCACAGTATTGCGACATGCAAACTAAACTATTTGGAGAATGGATAACCTGAGAGTGTAGAAACACACAGGGGCCCATCTGTGTTTCGTGTATTGAAACATGGGGGTTTCTCTTTGTTAAATTATATTATCCTCTTCACATTCAGGGAGTAGGAATGTTTCAGCTATACAACTGAATAAGATCTAAATAGGTAGATGAGATCTCATGATGAACGGGTAAATGGAGTAGGCACCTCAAGGGAGGGGCTACACCCTTGGGGTTCCGGGTAGAAGCCTAGATGACCACGATCCCAACTGCTATTGTAGCTGCGATGGTTGGGGGACATGTTGCTTGGCACACCGAGGTGCTAATCTGACGGTGTTGGCCTCGCACTTGTGTGCTTTAGCCCGGTGCTCGAGCGCGGGCCAAGTAGTCATGGTTGGTCGGCTAGTGTTTCACTTGTCACTTAGAGTTAACACTCGTGTACGGACCAATGTAGGCCACATTGGTCAGTATTCCGAGTGGGAGCGCTAAGAGGGGAGTTCCGAGAAATGTGGTTAATGAAGTTGGGAATGTGATATAAATCTCCTGTGTATAAGGAGGATCGAATTCTCGCGATAAATTGCGGGTTGGAATCTAATTTGTGAATCGGAAGTATCATTGGGAAGTGAAGCTAAGTGGACGTGTTGGGAACTTAGTTAGGATGCATTATACCCCACCGCATGCCTACGAAGGCACCCCAACCCTAAGGTGTTTTCTTTTACCTTAGAGTCATAGTGTGAGGTCTCATCTAGACCAAGACCACAGACTATCCGTGAAGCTTGGTTATTCGTATCCATATCCAGATCAAATAATAAAAGTAAAAAATGTAATTCTTTGTGAGATCAATTACCCTGTTTCTTTCTCTTTTGCACACATTTATCCTGCATTTCTTGTTGTGTAGTTTGTTTAAATCGTATTGGGCAACTTTGCTCATAACGTACCTACGTGTGGATCCGCAGGTTCGCAGCAGTGATTGTTGGAGGCACCACCACTTTTTGTGCAACGTCACGACACTTTTTGTGGTATAGTTGTCAGTAGTTTTACTATCCTTCTTTACTTGTATCAGTTTGTTGAGAGACATGGCATGTAATATGTATAATTGTGGACATGTTATTTATGCTTACATGTATATTTTGTGGACATGGAATGATCAATGAAATGTGATTATGAACAGGTCATGAATGGAAAAAGAAAATTTTTATATTTCAGTAAATTGTGTTATTTCTCCTGCTTATGTGTATGTCATTAGTATTCGAATGTGGAATGTATGTGCGTGGATTGGTTTGCCGAGTACCCGGATCCTAAGGGCGTCACACTTGTGCCTCCTGAATACATAGAATTTGAGTCTTCAGGTCACTCATGGTTTTGGTGAGAAGGTCCATCTGGGCTAGACCTTGGTTCTGCTTCTTTTCAAGGATCTCCATGCGGTCCAATTTTTCACTAATAATGCCCATGTCGGCTGCTGCTGATTCGGCTTGGGCTGCGGCTACCGACGGTGTGTTGGGACCGGCATCGATGCGGGCGATCCTCTGAAATGATCCTGCTCCTTGCGGGGGCTTCTGCTGAGTATAGACTCGGGCCTGGGTCATCACTGTGGAGTTTTCTGCCATGCCTTCATAGATGGCCCAGACGTCGTCTTCTTCCTTGGAGAAATAGGACCCACCGCAAGAGGCGTTCACAAGCCCCTGTAGCTCCGGTGTCAGCCCACAGAAGAAACTCTGCACCAAGTTGGGCTTGGATATATCGTGATGTGGACACCGGTCAATGAGCTCTCTGAATCGATCCCAGGCTTCATGGAACTGTTCGTTTGGGATCATGACGAAATTGCTGATCATGGCTCGAGCTGCGTTGGTCCGGCCGAGAGGGTAATACTTTTTCAGGTATGCGGTCCGGAGATCTGCCCAAGTATCGACGAATCGCCCAAGATGTTTGAGCCAATATGCGGCTCTATCAACCAATGAGAACGGGAAGGCGATCATCTTAATGGTGTCCTCGGTCATCAACCGATCATGGATAGTACTGCATATCATTTCAAATTCTTGGAGGTGGAGGTGCGGCTCTTCGGTCGGCAACCCATGGAACTTGGGAAGAAGCTGGATCGTATGGGGCCGAAGCTCGAAATCTCCGTGGATTGGCGGGAGTCTGATCCACCGGTGAGTGAGGGATGCAGCTGGGTTGTGCAGCTCCCTCATGATGGTCTGCGGCGGTCGCTCAGCGTCTGGATCGCCTCCTCCTGCATCGGGTCCTCCTCCTCCACCTCCGCCACCGCCCCCAGGTCGGTTCTCTCTCAGCTGTGCTATCTCCCTCATTAGATCACCCATGAATGTTCCCTGATCACGGATCTGTCTCTGCATATTTTCCAGGGACGCTAGCAAGGAATTGTTGATGGCCACTTGATCAATTATGAATGGAGGGTGATCGTGGTCATCTGGGTGCTCGCCTCTGTCTGCCAATGCTGGATTTTCTGAAAAAGCAAAAGAGGCCATCTCAGGTGCTGTCGAATGAGCGGAACTCTGTGATGCACTGAATTCTGACACAATTGGACTGAGAGAAGGAGAATGAGAAGGGTGGTCGAGGGGGAACAGGGTGGATGTGAACTCGGGCTCGGAGAGCGGACTCTCCGAGGCATTCCTAGATGAGTAAGGAGGAGTGCTAGATAGCGGTGCCGACAAAGTCGGCCTAAGAGATCTCCGTCCCATCATCTTGATTATTCGAGAAGAGTGGGGATAATGCAAGAGAAGAAGAAGATGATATGCAACAAAATTGTGCACAATTGTGCGGTGTTTTTGATCTTGACCTAAATAAATCTAGCAATCAAATGCAAAGCAAGGGTGAATTCACCAACTCAACTCGTGAAGCCGTGAAGGTTCGGCTTTTATCTTGTCAATTTTAGCTTGTTTCAGGTATTTATCTTTTCACGAGTCCTTAGAACGCTACGCCTATAGGAGCGAGAGTACTGCCAGGAAAGTGTCCCCGTACTTGTCCTCCTCATGTGTAACCTGTAACTTGCGCTTTTTGAGGTCCTTGTAACCCTTCCTGGATCCCTACTCAGCCAAAGAAATAGAGGGAGGAAGCCGATAGGCGAAACCGATACTTCGGACCTCGCTCGCAACGGAATCACCCGTGAGCGTACAAGGTCCTACTCGGACGCAGCCGGTGAGACAGACACACCCGTGAAGGCGTGGCCTAAGCTCGGTACTTCGGACAAGGTCGGTGCTCACACAATAGCGAGTCACCAATGGCGACCAAGCCCTACTCGGCTACGTACGATAGTAGCGCCAATACTTCGGAAATCCAGGCGATACACAAGGCAGCCACAAGTTGGGTTTTGGGCTCTAATCCTTACGAAGCGCTCACCTCACTTGGAAGGAAACCTTCCCATGCAACCTGAAGACAAGTGAGGGTGTTACTCTCCCCAAGCAATGAATCCGATTACCGATTTTATTTTGGTCAAGTTTTCTTTAGCAATCCTTTTTTTTAATTTTTTTGGTGTTATCGCTTCTTTTGAGTAGATTCAAACAAGCGCCTAACGGTTTTTGTCTTTTTCCTTTATCCTACTTTGTTCCAAAAACAGAGGGAGAATAGAGTCGGAAAAAGCCGTGCAAGTCGACACCAAGGTGGAAATCTCACCTTTGTGCCTAAATGATGCATGCAAAGTAAGAAGACTTACAGCGAATCCCAGCTCTCTCCATGCGGGATGCAAAGCAGAATTTTTAAACCTAAGCTATATGGCGATATGCAAGCGGAAATCGTCCTAGAACAGGCAACTGCTAGCGTGAAGAACCACAAGCTAACTATTAACTCCTAATCTGAGTGTCCAGTCTAGGCTCACCCCTCCTCTGCTCAACACATTTGAGTTAGGAGAAAGCGCTTGTTCGGGTGTGAGCTCGCGGCGCGTGGATCGGAAGCTACTAGCTAACTGTTTAATTAGTCTAAGTCCAAATACGAATCTATAGGAGCATGCAAAGATAATTAGGTGTTTGGACCTATTCTAATCGAATCAAGCAGGACCTAGAACTAAGAGCTCAATCCACAAAAGAAAGTGAAAAATGAAAACAAAACCGAAAAATGACGGCGATAAAAACTCGATAAAACTGCGGTGAGCCCCCGGGTGAACAAACACCCGGAAATTAGGCCCGATAGTCTGAGTGTCCAAGTCCAAGTGTACCTGTATTATTACAAATTAATAGTCTCTCTCTCACAAAAATAAATGTAAGCTAATCTAATCACTCTCCCTCACTCCTCCTGCTCTCTCCTGCCGGCGTGACCTAAGAAGGCCGGCTCCGCTTCCCAAGGGTGCTCCGAATCACCTAAGCAATCCGCCTCGCTCCGCGGTCCCTCGCAAGAAGACAAGAAAAGAGACGGTCAGATAGCGCAACAAGATATATCAAAAATGTAAGAGATGGAAAATAGTGCTATGGTAAACAATCACACAATCAAACAAAAGGTGAACTACTCGCTGTTGTTCCCCGGCAACGGCGCCATTTGATTTAGCCTAAATTCGCGTGGTCTAAAAGTGGTGTCTCACACAAGGCGGAGACGACCGTCGCTGTGAGGACTCACGATAAATCTCGAACTAAAGTCAACAATTAACCCACACTAAAGATCAATAAATTAGAACTAATGTGGAGTTAAAATTTATTTTTAACTCTGCACAAACGGTGTATAGTGACAAGTATGCAGAGAGTTCGAACACAGGGAGCAAGCAGGGTAATTCAAACAATTGTGCTCAAGTGGATGTGTGTAATGTGTCTACACTAAGCAAGCAAGGAAAGGAAATTTTTGTGGGTTTTTAATTTTTAATTTTTTTTATTTTAATTTTTAATTTTGTATTTTGATTTTTAATTTTCTGATTTTTATAATTTTAGATTTTATATTTTTTTTCTTTTTTTTATATTGGAATTTAAAAACAAGGTAATAAAAGACAAGATGAAATATTTACAAAAAGGTGCAAAAATAACTAAAAATTTAGAAATTAAATTTAATATTTTTAGGATTTTTTACTGTTTTTGTGATTTTTGGGGATTTTTCAAGGTGTTTTTGGTATTTTTAAAGACTGAAATAAGGCAAAACAGTGGAAAGAGGGCTGGCTGTGAATAAAATGCAAGTTAAAATTAACATACAGCAACCAAAATTTTTCACACTATTTTTCAAATAAAAAGGACAAAATAAAGAACAAACAGGAATTGAGTTTGCTATTTTTGGATTTTTCTACTATTTTATATAATTTTTTGAAGTTTTTGAGTGTTTTTAAATTTTTAGTGTTTTTCTTTTGAGATTTTTAATGATTTTTGGACTGACACTAAAATAGGATAAAATAGACACTAGGTAATGTTTTTGGAATTTTTGGAGAGGTTTTAATATTTTTTTGGCATTTTCTAAGCTAGATAGTGCATAAAAAGTAAGTTTTTGATTTTTAATAAATATAAAAGTAAAATAAAATCAAAAACTAAAATGATGGCGTGGAAGCATATGTGTCCAGAAGCTTAAGTCCACTTTTGTGGAATTTTTGGATTTAAAATGATAGGTTAAATAAATACAACAAGCATCCAATCAATACACAGGCCTGGCAGGGGTATAAATGCAATTTAAAATACATCCAGGGGCATACATGCAATTTTCCACAAAATATTTAACTGAATATTTAATTTATAGCACCAAAATACAATTACAAAATCCGCCTGGGTACGCTAGCAATTTTACCACCAGGGCGCGTGACTCGCACGCGCCTGGCGAGGACTAGAACGCAATATCCAAGAACTCAGGGGGCTTCTATGCAAAATATCCAAAAATATAACACTTAACGTCACAGTTTTGGTACTAAAACAAAATACGCAAACAACCGAGGGTATCCTTGCAAAATGCCCACCCCCTCACGTGTACAGGTCACGTGAGGTGACGTGGCGAAGGACCTGGATGCAAATATTGAAAGCTTGGGGGTCTCTATGCAAATATTACAAAATATTTAAACTACACAACGAAGTTTTTGGACTGAATAGAAATTTCAAAAATAGCGGGGGTTGACTGCAAAATACCCTCGCTCGGGCGCTGACGAACGGTGGGATGAACCCCACTTATCCACGTGGCGGGTCCTGACACGCCGATGACGGTTCGCGGGCGGAGGGCTGAGATTAGATCTCAGCCCTTGATCTGACGGTGCTGGTGATCCGCCATCCAACG
Organism: Ottelia alismoides; assembly: GCA_037367405.1. Taxonomy (NCBI): domain Eukaryota; kingdom Viridiplantae; phylum Streptophyta; class Magnoliopsida; order Alismatales; family Hydrocharitaceae; genus Ottelia; species Ottelia alismoides. The sequence continues at coordinate 382,488 of JAZKJV010005072.1, read as the reverse complement.
GCTGCTGCTGAAGGGGAAGAACGACCAGAAGATCAACGGCGCGCGAGATGGCAGGAAGAACAGAAGATGAACTCGCCCGGGGCGAGTTTGGATCAGGTGGCGTGGGCTCCTCCGGCCTCCTCCTGGGCTGTCGATGGGCTCTCCGTCTTCCTGCAGGTGTCCTCTGGTCGCCTGAAGCCTCGGAGGGTGGCGGTGGCCACCAGAGCTCGCAAGCGAAGGGAGAGAAGCTGGAGCTCCAAAACCACCTCCGGCGAGCTCTCAAAAGGGCTCCAGGATCTTGATAGGCGCTGCTACCTGCACAAAAAGGGGTGATATGATCGGGGGCAAGTTGCCCCGATCACGTGGCGCAAAAGTTGGTGGTGTGCGGGGACGGTTGACAGAAAGAGTGACGGTGGCCGGAGGTGTCTCCGGCGACTGATCGATTTGGCGAATCGATGCACGAAAGGAACGAATGAACGGGGGAAATGAAGCGCGAGATGATGAGGAATGAAATGCAAACGAAATTATAGGCGATAAAGCTGCCTCAAGCTCAGATTGGGCGAGGGAAGGGGGTACCTCGACGGCGTCGCCGGAGGTTGGAACACGCCCCAAACTTGGCTGGTCCACCGCCCTGACGAGCGCTCCACGGAGCTGTCACCTCCGGGAACTCCAAGCAAGGTCAAGGGGGGAGGTTTGGCTGGATTTTGCGGTTCGAATTTTCAAAAAGGATTCAGAAGAGGTTTTAAGGGGTTGACGGTCACGGTGGGAAGAACGAGGTGCGGAGGTTGATTCAACGCTCGAAAACCCAAATAATCATCTGGGCGAGCATGAGGGGTGATAGCAGATCAAGGTTGCAGAAGGTGGAATCACCAGAAGATGAAAGACGCATCCTCGAAAAATCCGCAAAGGCGGACAAAAAACGAGGTAGCAGGAGCTACAGGGGGTAGGGCCTCCAGTTGACTGCGGTCAACTGTTGACCCCTCCTGGTTGGTCCACGTGGACCAACCAGGAAAAACCCTGGAAAAACCTCTTATTAATTCATTTTAAAATACTAAATGGCCGAATTAATTAAAGGTTATAAAATAAAAAATGCTTAAAATTTTATGTAGTATTTTATTCTGATTTTTATTTATTTTTATGAGATTTATTTTTACAAGTTGCCTTTTTAACCCTATATAGGTATAATACCTATGTAGTTTAGTATTTTATTTTTATTTTGTGTGTTTTAATTTCTTTAATTTTGTTTATAATTTTATAAAATTATAAAATACTTTTATACACATAAATATATTTTTATTTTATTTTGTTGATGTATTTTGTATATTTAATAAAATCTAAGAGTATTCTGTACAGGTGTAGATATAGGCAGTATACCTATGTAGTCTTTATACAAGTATTTTTATTTTTATTTTTTTCTTTGCATTTTATTTTAATTTTAATGCACATATATATTATAAGTAATATTTACAAAATTATAAAAAATATAAAAATATAAAAATAATGAATAAATAATAAATTGAATATTTTAATCAGTACACTTATACAATGTGGGTCCAAAACTCAACTTTGCAGCTCCGCCAAATGCGAAACCACCACCATTAAATAGATTATTTTATTCTATATACAATTAAAGGTGAGTTTGCTACATTTGGAGTTGTCAATTGTGAGATACGGGTCTGGGAAGTTGGGATTTTGGATTCTTATTCAGACCAGAACTTTTTATCTGTACATTCTTTTTCTGTGAAATCAATTTTGTATTTTTCTTTATAAAATTATCTACAACTTTCATTTACAAAGTTTCTTTATTTGATGCACAAAAAGTGGAACCAAAAATAGGTCCCAAAATGAATAAAGAATGAGTAAAAACTATAGGTATTTTATCTGTATTTTGGCCCTTATCTCCCCCTACTTTATTCCTTGTCGACCTATTCATCAAGATGCCTAGGTCTCGGGGGTTTTGGGTCATAAAATATTTACAATATTTTATTCTTTTTCTTTTCTTTATTTATTCTATAATTTTGGCCTTAATTACAGTGATTTATACACTGTTGAAATGCACATGCATGGATGCTAAGATGCTTTATTTAAGGCTATTTTCAAGCATTTGCTAGGGTTTTTGATGCCAAAATGATAGAATAAAGATGATGAAATGTGGATTCATCAGGAACGTCGAGGCGGCGGCACGGTGGCGAAGCAACGACGAAGTTTCTCCTCTAGGGTTTGGTGGACGGCCACCAATGGAGAAGAGAGGAGTGTTGGCGTGTGGAAGGAGAGAGAGAGAGAGAGAGAGAGAGAGAGAGAGAGAGAGCTTGTTGTATCTCAATAGCATAACCCTAGAGAGCAAGGGGCGCCTCTCTATTTATAGAGTTTTGGGAGTCCATGGATCTCGATCCATGGAACACACCAAATCAATGGATGAGATTGATTTGTGTTTAATCCAATGGTCAAGATTGTTGTTGGTAAAAAACCAACAACTAATAATTTAATTTAGATTAAATATATTTGATAAATCAAATATAATTCAATCTTACATCAAATCAATCAAATATGGAGAGATTAGCATGGAGATTACATCTCCCTATGGAATAGGCATGACGGCTACCAATTTCCATGTAGGACTTGGTAGCCGTCCACCATAATTCATGATGGAGGCAATCTCATGAGATTGCATATCTCCGTGAAAATCTCCAATATTTTCCAACAACTTTTGTTGTGATTTATTCTACAAAAATAATTCATAATTAATTTTGAGAATATTGCAATCTTTCCATTGGAAATTTGTGAATCACATTCATAACCCAAAACAAAAAGTAATTTACATTTTCAATTAATTAAACAATGTGAATCCAATTCACACCAATAATTAATTAACAAATATAAACCATAATAAGCTCTCTTTAATACATTATAAATCACATTTATAATATAGTATGAGTAATTGGATATTGCTATCCACATTATTCTTATCCACAATAATTAAATTACATTTAATTATATTGGATAATTATCCACATGTATTAAGATAATTAAATCGCATTTAATTATCAATCTCTCAATGCTTAGATATAATTCAACCATGGAATCATTCTTGAACCCTTTCAAGAATAATGCACTTTCTCCGCAGATACTTGGAGATAAGGACATGGCGATTGTATTGTTCCACGTATCGTGACTTGGATATTGAGATCACATCTCATATCCAGGTCTCATGGACCTCCCACAGATGCTTGGTTGAATCAAGGTCGTAGACCTAATCTTCTCATTGCATCTGAATCTCATTCAAATCAATGTCCAATGGACTAAGATTAGGTCACTTCTCTACTGAGAGGAGTCACTAAAATCCAAACCTGTTTCCGGAATGGAAGCGTCATGGTTATACAATCGTTTATGATCACATCACCCTCATGTATTCCCAACACCTGTACATCATGCATACTGGAAGACCTATGATGGAACCCAAAGATATAGATCAATTTTATACTGTCTTCTTTAGGATTTAATCATCAAGTTTCTCATTCTTGGTCATTGGGAATTGGTATCGATCATATGCTTTACCAAAGCATATATCATACCTTCAAATTCTTGTCATGCTTCCAAAGCATGACGACCATGCATGGAATTTGATCAGTCCCAATACCTCATGAGTGAGATCATGTCTTTCGGTTCACATGTGAACCTGTATGATCCCTTTGAGAGACCGTATTACTCATACGTCCTTACATGCACATCCGCTCGCCGGTGTATAGACCTTGATTAGGTCATCAACCTATTGGTCTGCCAAATGTACATACTCAGACATATAGTAACACATCTATCTTTGGTCAAAGGATGTGTGCCTATGCTGTGACAGCATTCAACATAGGTCTTTGGTTATCTCGATCTCGTTAAGTCAACCCTTTGACTCAACTAATCTGACACCTCTGAATCTCTATTCCCATGCAGAGGACCTGCATCAAGAGGTCGGTCAGATATCAGCCTAAATGAGAAAGGATTGTCTTCTCCTACTTAGGATGGAGATCATCTCTGAACAATCATTTGATGGTGCTTGATGAGTCCTCAATCTAACTCTTTAGATATTCATCCAAGCACCAACCTATATGATTCGATAACTGAATCAACAGTTGTATGATCATCAAGATGGCCATGGTACATAACCCTAATTGTACTAAGGGACCTATTATGCAAATTGGTTATTCATCATTTTAGATCTGGGAATGATATTTGCAATAACATTTATTGCATAATGGCTCGTCGTGGGCTCGCATGTCCAACACAATGTCCGTGTGTTTGTTCACCTAGGGGCCTCATACTGGATTTTCAAGTTCTATCGCCTTTGGTTTATTTGTTTCCCGTGATTTGAGCTTTCTGCCTTTGTTTTTTTTGTTTTCTGTGAGTGAGACCTTAGATAATAGGTTGTTTGACTTGGTAGGTAGGTCCAAAGCGCTAACAGCATTACATGCACCTATAGTCTATCTTGCTTGGACTTAATCAAAAATTAATTTCAAATTACTTAAATTTGGAACCACGAGCTGTGAGAGACCTCATACAGCACTTGCAGGACCCATTGTGGCAGGCACCTAGAGGTCTCCAAGGCCGGACACTAGGATCCATTTTTGAGTGATTAGCATTTGATTCTTCCCGATAATAACAGCTACTATTTAGGACATTTTCTCGCTTTTGCATACCGCCATATAGTGTAAATATTTCAATTCTGCCTTGTATCCCGCATGGAGAGAGCTGGGAAGCACTGTAAGTAATTCTATCTTTGCATGCATCATTAGTCACTAAGGTAAGATTTCTACCTTAGTAATGACTTGCATGGCTTTTCCATCTCCTCTCCCATGTGTTTATATCACTTAGAACATAAAGGAAAAATACAAAAAATTGTTAGGCAGATTGTTCTGAAAATACTCAAAAATTTTGAAAACCCAAATAATAAAAAAGGAACTGCTAAATAAACTTGACCTCAATTAAAAGTAAAAAACCATTCATTGTTTGGGGTTCATAAAGCCCATATTGTGAGGCACGACCCGCTAAGGATAAGAGCCCAAGTCCTTATCTGTGGCACCTTGGTTATCACCTTGGTTGGCGAAGTAGTGGCACTTCTATCGTACGTGACTGAGTAGGGCCTAGTCGAGCATGGTGTTCCCGCCTTGTGTGGAGCATCCGACTTGGTCTGAAGTACTGTGCTTAGACCACGCCCTCACGGGTGTGTCTGTCTCATCAGTTTGCGTTCGAGTAGCTCCTTGCACGCTTACGGGTGATTCTGTTGAGAGAGAGGACCGAAGTATTGGTTTCGCCTATTGGCTTCCTTTCTATTTCTTTGGCTGAGAACTGCCTAGGCACGAGATCAAGGACCTTTAAGCACACAGATCATAGGTTACAAAAGGAGGTGGAACAAGTACGAGGCAGCCGCCTGGCAGTACACACACTCCTATAGGTCAGTGTACTTAAGTCTTGTTATAAGGTTACCTGAAAATAACAACCAAATTAAAAAGATAAAAATAACCAAACTCTTACGGCTTCACATGTGTTGAGTGGGTGAACCGATCCTTGTTTTGTGTTTGTTTGAATTAGATTAAGGTCCAAAGATCAGTCCTGCACAGTGTGTGCGTTTTTCTCACTTTCTTTAATTCCCTATCTGACCTCCCGCTAATTTTGAGCCTTCTATTGTTTTACACTCCTTTTATTTCTTGTTTGACCTTCGTATCATTCTTCCAATCTCGATATCCTCTTGACCTCCGAGATGGCGACACATGGATGGCTTAGTCGGGACCCCATCGACACCAACATCGATTCCATATGCTCGCCACCTCCAATAATTTAGGGTGATTCATGAGAATCCGGTTCAGACTCTGTGAACCGATCTCCAGACTCCCCGTCTTCTTCAATAAACTGGGATCACTCTCATCCCAAAACCTGCCCATTTTGGATGGTGATTGATTTCACTCCATACACACGACCATCCTTAATGAAATTCTATGTTAATCTTAACATAGATCGATTTGCTACTTATGATGCCTCCACACAATTTGATCAGGGCATTACTCCATTTGCAGATCAAGAGCCCAATCTGGAGCCAGAAATTATGATAGAGTCGGACGTAAGATATGAGAGAGAGATGGCTCCTAGAGGAAAAGGGAAGGGACCACAACCACCACCTCAGCCATATCAGAGTCCGCAACTGGATTAGAATGTAGTGAATGCTCAAATCCTTATTCTATTCAAGCAATCCAGCAGCATCTCACGGATCAGGCCTTAGAACAAGTCTCCTTCCAAGACATGCTCAATGACTTGAGGAGAAGGGGAGGAAACCAAGGAGGATTCGAAGAAAATCCTGAAGGTGGATGCGATAGAGACCCAGATGAGCCTAGAGTAGAGTGACCCAAGCCAACTCTAAAAGAAACATACAATCCCGGGGTGGGACAAGTTATTGAATGGGTATAGATTCCTGCAATCCATGACCATTTTGAATTGAAGCCTTAGCTACTGGCGCTCCTACCCACGTTCCGTGGAAATGCCAATGAGGAACCTACATTCATCTACAACAGTTCAGGCGTATCTGTGGCACAACTCACTGCCGTGGCATACTCTTAGGGTAGTGAAGATGACGACATTTCCCTTCAGCCTTCAAGACAATGCACTTCGTTGGATCAACCACTTGGGGAAGGTCGTCACTACTTGGGAAGAATTGAAGTCTGCCTTCTTGCACAAATACTATCCTCTTGAGCGACTCAATCCGATGTGTGCCTGTATAGCAGACTTCACCCAAGCTGCGCATGAATCCATTCATGAGGCTTGGGAGAGGTTTATTGAGCTACAAAAAAGTGTCCCAATCATGAGATTCCTAGGACCAGCCTGGTCCACCACTTCTTCGGGGACTTACAATAGAAAGTCAGAAGCTTGTGGATGCATCATGTGGCGGCTCCCATTTCAATAAAGATGAGGACGTCGTCTAGCGGATATTTGAAGAAATGGTTGAAGGAGAGGCCGCTCTATCATCGTACCGTGCCTATCAACACCAGCAGTAAACCGTTCAAAAGCATGTGCATATGGAAGCATCCCATGAGCCGAACAGGGATGAGAGCTCCAATCTGAGAATTATTGGGAGCCACATGTCCAAGGTAGACATCATTGAAAAACGATGATAGGACCTGGAGAAACTTGCTATGATCAAACAAAGAACAAAGAACCTGGACAAGCTAGATCAAATCACTAAGCAGTTGGAGCTGCCGGTGAGTACAATCAGCTGCTGCAACTCTATGTCTGCATTGACCTCCACTCCAACTAAGACAAAGGAACTTGAACAATCACAACCTCCTCAACTGAGTCAGCCCCAACCAGCAGTTCAACACATCTATTACATGCAAGCCCCAAAACCAACAACTCCCCATTAGTCATAACAGCAACTGGTTGTGTACCAGCTGGAGACCCAGTACATTCTGGATCAGTTCTCCCCTCCACCACCTCTTATTCAAGAGGAAAATGGTGTATGGTCCAATGACATGCAGCCGACCCATCCAGGCGGACCTCAGCAGGGTTTGGTTGCTAACTCTCGCCAATTCCCTAAACATGTCGACAATTCCATGGCAATAGGAGATAGAACCAATATCAACAACTGCAGTACAAACAATATCAACAAAACCAACAGTTTGGGGTTGTGTCCTATCAATAGCACCCTCCTCAGCAGTATCAACAGCATCACCCTTCTCCTTAGTATCATCCTCAGTGCCCCAACCAGCAGTCTCAGCACCATCAGCACAACCAGTGTAGCCATCACTCTGAGATATTTAAGGTTGCATCTCCTATGAACCCATCCTTGGACTACTTGGCCCAGCTTGTCAAGGGCCTTGAAGATCTCAGCCAGAATTTGGATGATTTCACAACTACGAAGACCTCCAATCCCGTACAAGTGGAGGCAAACCCCAATAATTTCAAGAAGAAAGAGCAGGTAGTCTGTGAGGTTCCCTCCGATCTTACAGAGTCATATATGAATAAATTGTTTTTATCTAATGATGTCACTCTCAGGAGTAGTAGGACTTTGCAACCATCAGCCACTTGCAATAGAAAGAATAAAGCAATCACAAGGGAGTCGTCATCTTCTTCTGCATCATCCAGACTAGCAGCCGAGCTAGGTGAGGAAGAAGAAGGAGAAGCACCACCAAAAACAAAAAAACCAACAAATGCAAAAATGCTAAAAAGTTAGCACCGGCAGCAGCAGCCGAAGCACCATCCATCCAGCCTTGGAGGAAGCCGCACATGCAGTTGATTCCATGACAGCTGATGTAGCCTCTCTTGAAGATTTGGGATGCCCTCCTTTCTTGGATGACCTAGCTCATTTTAGTCATCCACATGTACAACCTGATGTGGGCACAGATTTTGTTGTAAATAAGAACACTATTTCCACTGTTGCTTTTGATTCTGTAGATATTCCATTTCCTGATGCAATGAGAAAATCCAAAAGAACAAAAATTTGAAAATTCCCTTATGTGATCCTGATGTAGTGGAAATAATTCAGAATCTTGTTCCTGAAATGCCTCTTCTCAAAGCCATCAAGTACATGCCTAACATCAAGAAAGGTCTAAAGGAGGCATGTACTTCGAAGAGACAGCCATGTAAAAATCATGATAGAAATGTGAAACACATCCTCATTGCAACTACACTAAAAGCAATCAGCAATCTCCTGACAAAGAAGAAGGATATGGGAGTTCCTCTCATCAAATGCTAGATGTTTGATCATGAGTTCGATAGAACTCTACTTGACAGTGGATCCTCAATCAACCTGATGCCTACTTCATTTCTCAAAGAATTTGGGTTGGGACCGCTCAAATTCACAAGAATGATTCTGCAGTTTGCAGATACATCCATTAAGTGGCCCCGATGAATTTTGGAAGATGCAGTCGTCACCATACATGGAATGCAATTCCCCTGCGGATTTTATAGTTCTGGATATGGACACTCCAGTTCCTCTTCTTCACACGCCGATAATCCTTGGATAGTCGTTCCTTCGAACAACCGAAGCGGTAGTGAACTATGGCATCGGGAAGATAACATTCTGATCAAACAGTGACAAAGTGTCGATTGAGACTATCCAAGTGTCTAAACCTGCAGCATCTGCATCAGACGAGAGTGAGCCAGCAGAGCAGTGAACAGAAGACTGACTTTTTAGCCAAAATCCGTGATACAAATTTGTTCATGGATGATATCTATACCTAGGCATTCCTCTCCACAGAGATAACCCTGTATAGCAAAGTCGAGTTCCCAGGTATCCTTGACGATGAGACTTTTGCTGACGTGCCTGATATAAACATTCATGGCACCTATCCTTGGCGGATCAAGAGGACATCATTGAAAATTTCTACGAATAAGATTTAATCATTGAATAATTTTGTGCAGCACTGCACTCAGAGCCTACAACGCTAATGGTGGACACACTATAGATGAAAGATCCAACACCATCACCCTGCGTAGTAGCAGAAGTCACCACTGAGCTGAATCAATTCCCACATAAGCTCAAACCACTTCCAACAAACATGAAGTTTGCCTTCCTTGCGGGCGCACCAAACATGTTCCTTGTAATCATTAATTCACAGCTAACCGAGGAACAAGAATCTCGTCTGCTTGAGGTTCTAGAAAGAAACTGCAAGGCCATAGGCTGGAAAATTTCCGATCTCCATGGGATAAATCCTTCTCTATGCTTGCATCACATATACCTGGAAGAAGACAACAAACCCTCTCGCGAGTTTCAGCGCAGATTAAATCCTAACCTACGGGAGGTAATGATGAATGAGATAATAAAATGGTGCGATGCGGGATTCATCTATCCAATTTTCGACTTAAAATGGGTGAGTCCCCTGTATGTTGCACCCAAGAAGTCAGGAATCACAATGGTCAATAATGACAAAGGAGAGGCGATCGCAACCGGAGTTCCGACATCATGGCGCGTCTGTGTAGATTACAGACGTCTGAATTTAGTAACCAAGAAAGATCATTTTCCACTCCCCTTCATCGACCATATAGTCAAAAGACTGGTCCCGAAGGAATATTTCTGTTTCTTGGATGGATACTCTGGTTATAATCAAGTTGCAATTACTCTTGAAGATCAAGAGAAGACAACCTTCTCTTGTCTATTTGGGACGTATGCCTTCCACAGAATGTCCTTCGGATTGTGTAATGCTCCATCGATGCATGTTGGTAGTATTTGCAGATATGGTTGGGAGTTTTCTTGAGGTCTTCATGGATGATTTCTCAGTCTACTGAGACAACTTTGATCAGTGTTTATCTTATCTAGTCCGAGTTCTAAAAAGATGTTGTGAGGTGAGCCTTGTTCTCTCGTGAGAAAAAGAGCCATTTTATGGTGACTGAAGGTATTGTGCTTGGTCATGTCATCTCAAAACATGGCATGGAGGTTGATCCTGTGAAGGTGGAAGTAATTTCAAAACTAGAGCCTCCTACAAATTTGAAGTAGTTCATGTCATTCTTAGGGCACGTCGTCTTCTACTGACGATTCATCAAGGATTTCAGCAAAATCGCCCGACCCCTGACCGAGCTTTTAGGAAAGGAGGCTGATTTTATTGTTGATGACAGTGTCCTTTAGGCCTTTACACATTTGAAAGAAATAAACACTCAGGCCCATGTCCTTCAACAGCCAGATTGGTCTCTACCATTTGAGATCATAACTGTTGCCTCTGATTATGCTATTGGGGCAGTTCTGGGACATAGGAGAGATAATATTCCATTTGCTATTCACTGTGCTAGCAAAACTCTCGATGAAGCACAAAGAAACTACACTGTCACTGAAAAAGAGCTGCTAGCGGTAGTATTCACCCTGAAAAAATCTAGATCCCATTTGCTTGGATCCAAAGTCATTGTGTATACATACCACTCAACCATAAAATATATACAAGCTAAGAAGGATGCCAAACCACAGTTAATCAGGTGGATCCTTCTACTCTAGGAATTTGATCTTGAAATCCGTGATAAATCTGGAGTTAAAAATATGGGGGCCAATCACTTGTCAAGATTGCCGAAGCCAGCCACTCCTGAGCAGAGCCTATTCCCGATCACATATATTTTTCCATATGAATCCATATTGTCAGTAACCTTGCTCCCCTGGTTCGCCGATATTGTGAACTATCTTGTATCCAAGAAAACTCCACAAGATTGGCCTAAGCTGAAAAGAGACAAGTTCTTGTCAGAAATCAACTCCTACTAGTGGGAGGATCCATATCTCTTTCAAGAGGGGGTAGACTACATCTGGAGAAGATGCATTCCTCAGGAGGAAGTCCACAGTGTCCTCGAGTATTGTCACTCCAGGGAATCCGGAGGACACCACTCTGGACGAAGAATGGCAACGAAAGTTCTACAATACCGCATTTTGTGGCTAACTTTATTCAAAGAGGCAGAAGACTTTATCAAGCATTGCACTGACTGTCAAAGATTGGGTAGTACCATTAGAATAAGAGACACAATTCCTATTAAGTACATTAAATTTCTGACGTATTTGATGCTTGGGGCATTGATTTCATGGGCCCGTTCCCTAACAGTCAAGGTTTTGAGTATATTTTTCTCGATGTTGGTTATGTAAGTCATTGGGTGGAGGCTATCTCATCCCGAGCTGTCGATAGTCATGTCGTCTGCCAGTTCTTAAATGATCACATTATTGCAAGATTTGGGATCACCAAAATTCTGATATATGATGGGGGCAGTCACTTCGTCAACAGAGAGGTGAAGAAGCTGACACAAGAATTTTACATAGAACATCGTGTCACCTCTTCGTACCACCCACAATCTAATGGCCTGGTTGAATGTTCAAATAAGGAGATAAAGATAATATTGCAAAAACTCGTACGCAACGATAGGAAGAATTGGTCACAATTGCTAGACTCAGTACTTTGAACCTATCAGACCACATACAAGTCACCGTTAGGAATGTCTCCCTACCACCTAGTATATGGCAAGCCATGTCATCTGCCCGTGGAACTTATCCACATGTCATTAGAGGCAATTAACACATGTAATTTGGATTACAAAAAGGGAGGACAGAACAGAAAATTGGATCCGAATCAGCTCCTTGAATTCTGCAAGTATGCATATGACAACAACCTAATGTACAAAGAAAAGGTCAAAAAGTGACATGACAAGCACATCCACCGCAAAACCTTCGAGCCAGTACAGGAAGTTTGGTTGTTCGATGCAAAGCTCAACCTATCCCAGGGAAATTGAAGAGCAAGTGGATAGGGAAGTTCACAGTAAAACAGGTGTGTGATAAAGGAAGTATCATCATATCCGGTCTGTCAACTGACACACAACCATTTGCGATCAATGGTAAATCCTTATCTTGAACATGACATATTTTGTCCGTGGTCAATTCAATTCAAGTGGTCCACGACGAAGAACTCACATCCACAACACCCATTCACGTAAATGAGGCCAGCAAATATATTTTTGAATAGTTAATCATTTTGTTCTTTTCTTCTTTTTCTATTTGTTGATTCTTCCGAAAAGTCGTATTCATCCCATACATCACTGTTATACTTAGGATATACTTCATCCTAGGTATAGGGGGGATGAATACATTCAGGTGCTTATTCCTCGATCCCTCGCATGTCTCCTCAACTTTTGACATTCTTTCTATACTTAGGGATATTTTACCCTAAGTACAGGGGGAGACAGGATGAGACGTTGAGCTATTCATTTATTCATTTCCCGCCCTCGACCCTCCCTGCATTTGTATATAGACAGATATACTTAGGATTAATTGATCCTAAGTATAGGGGGACGGTCGACTTCTGATTCTTTATTTCATTGTAGTATAGACTTCTCTATACTCAGTACAAGTTATGTCTTCCTTTCTCTTCGATCTATGAGTACATAGCTCAAGCTAAGTATAGGGGGGGCAATATATACTTTGTTTATATTTAATCCATAACTCATACTTTTGTAATTTCAATCAATAAGGCTAAAACAGATTACATATACAAATTCATTTAATATATATGATGTTTATTATTTCTCATTTTTTTGTACATACTGATTAATAAATCATGCGAACATATTTTTGCAAAATGTTTGAAAAATAGTTTGAAAATACAATTGAAAATACTTTGAAAACTATTTGAAAAATATTTTGTAAAATGTTTTCAACATTTATAAAATATTTTGTAAAGTGTTTTCAACATTTATAAAATATTTTTTTGTAAAATTTCTTTTTGTTGCATGAAATAAAAATGTTTGAAAAATGATTTGCAAATGGTTTAAAAAAATCGTTGCAAAAATATTTTGAAAATTCTATCTATACCGTTTGAAAACCTTTGCAAAAATGATTTTCAAATGCATGTAAATGTTTGTAAAAATTGTTGTAAAAATTATTTTGGACTATAGTTTTTAAAATTATTTGAAAAATCCATTCAAATAAGTTTGAAGAATATATACATCAAGCTAAAATACTTTATTAAACTGTATATAAATATCTATAAAAATGATCACTTAACCCTTTTAAATTCTTAAAAAACCCTAATTCTTGTAAATATAATATGCATCCCAATGTAAATATTTATACCTAATTTTTATCCAAAATATTTGGTTTGCAAAAACCACAAAAACATTTGCAAAATCAAAATACCAATAACATTTGTAAATTCAAAAAATAAACAATGCATTTGCATCATCTTTTCAAAAACCCATAAAAAGTTCAAAAGTCTGAAAATTGCATAACAAAAATATTTTTGCATGGTACATCATGCGCATTTTTTGTGGTAATCTTGGCAATTGAACAAGTCCGAATAAAGTCTAAAGATTGGAGCTTTATGAAGACCTTAATACATTTAATTTCAGAGGAACCCATTAATAACTGGAATCGGAGATATTTCAGGTCACCTTGACTTAATTCTTTCTATTCCATAAGACTATGTTCATGAGCCAATTCAATGTGCCTAAATAGAACCCTTATCTGTACGACTCTTGAGATAGTGACTTGATTGAAAACCTCGCACTTGACACTTAGCTCAACCTAGATGTTCTGTTGAAAAATCTTGAGGTCTAAGTCGGGACGATGCAAGGCCGCTTCGTTAAGGGTGGCTCAGGAACCATTCTTGAGGATTGCTGACACCAATACTCTAACCCACTTCTTCTGATAACAATGATATCTAAAGACTGGAGATGGATTTAAACAATGCTTCTGATGGGGGATGGTCTACCGGCGTAACTTTTTCTAAGACCTCAAAACAATGGATGGAACAAAAGATGCTATATCCACCGGGGCACAAACAAGAATGCATAATCTATGCAATGTCAAAAAATATATTCAAAGAAGCATTCAACCAAAAATTCCACAAATATGAGATTCAGAAAAAGCCTTCTTCTTGGTGACGATCTGGTTACAGTGACCGATTTCACAGGAGAATGAAGACTACACTGGTCCATTCCCACGTCTCTTCCCATTCTTCTATCTTCTTATCCCATTCGGTTGTGAAGATCGGAAGCACCTGACCTTAGAAAGAAATATCTGACTCCACGAGGACGAGTTATCAGAAGAGCAAACAACTTGGTAGTTCAATGGTATTGTCTTGGGAGAGCTAAACAATTTCATACACATGGTTCTATCATTTCAAGGTAGCAAGAGTACACGACTGAGAGGATGGTTTTGACATGGCTATGAAATGGACTGGATAATAGGAATATGGAACCTAAAGGCTATTCTGTCACAAATCCTAATCTCTAAGTGGTTCCGAACACATCTTTAATCTAAAGGTTTTCTCCGAGCTCCAAACTTTGACCTTATTAAGACAAAATTAAAAGTCAGAAATTATTCCAAGTTATTTCTTTTTCTTTTCTTTATTTTCTTCTCCGCACTTATTGGCATAAGTGTTTGCTAGGGACTAACAAAGGCAAGTATAGGGAGGTGATGAATCTCCATTTCATCACCTTTATTCTTTCATTTTGGCCTTTAAACCCTAGCTGAATGCATGTATATATCATTATTTATCAAAATAAATGTTCATTGAATTGTATATAATATTGTATGAAATATTGTACGCCAAAATAAAAGAATAAAGAAAAGAAAAGAAAAAGAGTAATGTGTCGAGGACACTGAGGTGACCCTTGCCCCCGAGACTTAGTCATCATGATGACTTAGTCGACAAGGAATAAAGTAGGGGGAGATAGGGAGGCTAATTGTACATAAAATGCAGAATGAACCACTCTATAAAATAGGCCAATAATTGCTTTTTGATACCTATTTTATTCTTTATTATTTACACCTCAAATAACAAAACTTTATATATGAAAGTTGTATATAATAATCTATAGAAAAATACAAAATTTATTTCACACGAAAATAATATATAGTGTACATGTTATACACAAAATAAAATTCCAAAAGCCAAACTTCACAGACCCATATCTCCTAAATAAAAATTCAAAATGTATCAAAATCAACTCTAATTGCATATAACTTTTAATATGCTATTTAATGAAGGTGGTTTCATATCTTTTGGAGTTAAGGTGTGAAAGTTAGGTTTTAGACCCCTATTGTATAGTATATCCGATTAAAATAATCATTTTATTTATTCTTTATAATTTTTGTACAAAAATATGGTGCTGCCACACCCCATTTTTCGCATTTTTTTTATTTTTTTTGAAAAATATCACCATCTTTATTCATCCCTATATCCCTCCTATGTGCCATTCGAATTTCGTCAGAAACGAAGACTCCTACGACCTCCATCCAGACAATCATTTTCTAACAGTCACGGGATTTTTTAAATCGACACTATCTGGATGGAGGCTGTAGGAGTCTCCATTTCTGCTGAAATTCGATTGGCATATAGGAGGGATACAGGGATGAATATACATAGCGGTATTTTCCAAAAAAAATAAAAATAAAATTAACGAAAAATGAGGCGGGGGTAGCCACATATAACTTTTTTGTAAATATTATTTATAATATATGTACATGTTAAAATAGGAATAAAACAATAAAGAAAAAACTAAAATTAAATATGTATATAAAATACATAGATGAATTGCCTATAATTGGACCTATACAATTAATATATCTATTTTGTTAAGTGTATATAATATATCAGAAAAATATAATAAAATAAATTTAAGTATCTAAAATAAGTTATAATTATAAAAAAATAAAACTAAATTAATAAAATCAAAAATATAAAATAAAAATAAAATACCTGAAACGTAGGTAAATATACCTATATATGTATCCTAAAAAAATAACTTATAAATAAACACCTCTAAAAAATAAATAAAAATGCACATAAAATACTATAGAAAATTAGAAACATTTTCATTTTATAACCTAAAAATAATAAAATCAAATTCTATTTAATATTCAATTTCCAAGGCATTTTTGCCTTGAAATTTCCTGGTTGGTCCGTGTGGAGCAACCAGGCGCGTCTTTTTGTTGACCTTGGTCAACAGTCCGACGTACCTTCTGATTCTTGTTAGAAGGTCACAAGGGTGCCACTTCTCCCATTTCTCCATACCTCTCCATTCACTAATTACATTCGAAACCACCTCCATCCTGTAGCCCCATCGTCCCTCATCCACGCCTATCCTCGCATCTCCACCTACCCCCGATCGATCGCACGCCATCGTCCCATGAAACTTGATCAAAAATCACCTATAGATATCTTCCCTTCTTCCATTTTGACTTTTTGATCCATTTTCTTCGAGCTTTAGCCCCTCAAATCTCTTCCTTGAGTTTCGCCATGGTGACAGCAAGGTGAAGCTCACGATTTGCGGCGAGGAGAGCGAGCGGAGAAGGTGTATCCACTCCACCGTCGGAGCACCGCCAGCCAGTTATGCTCCTG
The DNA here is from genome assembly GCA_037367405.1 of Ottelia alismoides. Classification (NCBI taxonomy): domain Eukaryota; kingdom Viridiplantae; phylum Streptophyta; class Magnoliopsida; order Alismatales; family Hydrocharitaceae; genus Ottelia; species Ottelia alismoides. The sequence continues at coordinate 365,677 of JAZKJV010005072.1, read as the reverse complement.
GCCCCTCAGGCCGGTTGATCCATTTTCACCATCATCTTCAGATAATTCTCTAGTCTAATTTTCATTTAGCATCATTAATTTGTAGTTAGGTGCATCGAATCACATTTAATCTAAACATCCCCAAATCCTGGACGTTAGGGTCCAGGTTAAAATCGACGTGATCCAACCCTTGATTCACCTCGATTACACCCCATTTCAATCCCTTCTGCATTCTCCATTGATATCTCACTTCATTCAATCCAGATCCCTTGTGAAATTGGAAATTGAGCTCCCTCTGCCGCCACCTCGTTGGAGATCCACATCCATTCCACTTCCCCCATCGTTTGGTTCAACTCCTGGGTAGAGGACGTAGCCCTCGCACCAATGAGCATTTTGATTGCGATTTGCAGGGTATCGAATCCCTTGGGACCTCCACAATCACCTAAAGTAGCTCCAAGTAGTCTGACCTCACTAAAGCATCTCGAGCCCCCTCGCCTTCATCGAACCCTGCTGCTGCATGCAGAGGAGGCCCAACTACCTGTTGGGCTTGTCGGAGGAGAGATCGACCGAAGGAGCACCACGAAACGACAAATTAAAGCTCGTAGGAGTGTTGTTCTTGAGAGTTCTTCTAGTGCCCTTCCCCGTCGTTCGATCAAGAACAACGGTCCAGATCTAATATGGATCGTTAATTTCCCACGAAGGGGTACGCAATGAAGGCAACATGATCAGATATGTGGCGACCACTGCATGCTTGGATACAGGCACTTAAGTGAGTAATTTGCATACCCTTTCTCTGCCCTTTTTGTATTTATAAAAAAAGCCTAGTAAATATTTTATGTAGTTTAAAAAACTATTGGACAAATTGCATATAACCCCATGAACATTTTGTATATTGCTTTTTAGTCCCCATCAGAGTCACGTGCAGGCGCACGTTTATCTTGTAAAATTTGCACTGAAGCCCTCGTGTGATTTTGTAATTATATTTTCCTAAAGTTCTTAATTTAGTGTTAAAGTTTGGGTATTGCACGGTGACCCCCGAAATTTATTTATTTGCAATTATACCCCTGATAGGCCAACTAATTTTGTTCTTTATTTTCTAGTTATTAAAAATAGTTCTTGCCCCAAAAATCACCAAAAAAATAGGAGTAGGTACCTGGATGCATGCTTGATCATGTTATAAATTTAGATCTGCATTTTACACCATTTTCTTATTTTCTAAAAATCAATAGTGCGTCAGCTCCTGTTTGCCTTAAACAAGCAAAAAAATACAAAATCACTTCGAACAATTCCCAAAACATTATGCTTATTTAAATATTTTTAACCTTTAGAAAAAAATCACTAAAAATTACAAAATAAAACTCTTAAAAATTGAAAAACCCTAAAAATACTTATAAAAATCTATGAAATTCTTTAAAAATCCAAAAATTGTATTTCCTATTTTATATTTTTCTCTATATTATTATTTATATATAAAAAGTTAATTTGGAGAAATTTTGACTCTATTTGATATTTTTATCTCCATTTTAATTTTTGCTATTTAATTAAACCCTGATTTAGGGTATTTTTGACTTTAAAAAGCTATAAAAATTAACAAAAATTTTTAAAAAAATCATAAAAACATTAAAAAATTTAAAAAACCTCAAAAGATTTTATTTTCTTTACTTTGATTATTTTTATTATTATTTATATCTACCCTAGCTTACATTGTATATATACTCTATATATAGCTATATTATATATCTTTAAGAGAAAAAATATAAAGATATAAAAAATATAAAAAGAATTAAAATAGATAAGTAATACAAAAATATAATACAAAAAATATAAAAAAAGATTAATTAAAAAAATTAAAACCCGCATTATATGATAAATATTGTGCATAGTTATATATACACATATACTTATACTATTTATTTATAAATAATATATCATGCTACATCGTGCGTTCCCTGTGTTCGATACCCTACTCCACTTGTCAATATATGCATTTTAATGTAGGGTTTATAATAAATTTTGATCCACTTTGTCTTTATTGCTTAATATTTAATTGTGGGTTGATTATTGAACTGGCTCGGATTTTTGTGAGTGGACACTGCACCGATTGGACATATCACCTTGTGAGATTGCTAGACCCTTGCAGAAAACCCGTTGTTTCAATATTACAAAGTCTGCATTCCAGAATGCACCTGTCCCACATAGAAGGAACACTACCAGCACATGGCTATTTTGGCTTTTCTGGGAGGACTTGATTGGGGCTATCCTATAGCCCGTGACCAAATGATTACTGCCATCAGCCTTTTCTACTATTGATGAGGCCTATAGTACCCCAAGCTATCTAGTTTCTTACACCATCAACACTAGTACTGAGGAACAAGGACATATTACCACACTCATAGCTCCATCTAGATGGGGAGGACGTGGCTATAAAGAAATCATGGTGGGGTCACTCCATTTCAGGATGAGGATGGAGCACCATTCAATGCATATTTTGTCATAAGTCTGGAGCACACTAAAGCCGTGTGCTACAACAAGCATGACTATCCTTTTCTTATTGTTCATATCATCAATATTTAGGGTGATGGACCACTCGTCCTTGTCCCCATAGGGTACTTTAAAGATTCGATGAAGCCCTACACATGCTCTAAGAAGGAAATACTACACAATCACACTAGAGTGGTCTTCTAGATATTGGTGTTGTCGCCCATACAATGATGAATCATCGATTCATTACCTTTATTCTTCCATTTTATCTAAAATACTTGGTACAATACTTATAAATATAATGTAGAATTAACACTTACTTCTACCAAAGTAAAAGAACAAAAAAAGAAAAGAAGAAAATAAGAAGGATATATGTAAATATGCACATGTCGATCCTAACCCCAAGATGAAGCCGATATTAACTTAATGGGCAATAGAATTAAGTAGGGGGAGATAGGGTTCTTAATATATAAAAATATGAAAATACATATCATCAAGTGTACATATGTATCTTATTCACTGTACAAATATTTTACTATTTCTTTATAACTAAATTAACCTCAAAATCAAATTATTTCCTCTTTGAAAGGTGTCCATATAAATGCATACTAAATAATAAAAATATATATATGAAATTGTATCATGCACAGATATCATGGTACAACAAACCGATTAAAACCTTTATATCTTCTCTATGTGAACTCAAAATTCATCAAACTCACTTTCCTGCACTCAACATAAAATTTTATTTAAAATGGGGCTAGTTTCATTAAAATTAGAGTTATGATGTAAAAATCAACTTTTTGGGATATTGTTGGTATATGTACAACTATAAATTGGCTATTTATTTTTCTATTTTCTATTCTATATATTTTACTCGTTTTTGTGATTTAATATCTATTATTTTTATATACTATTATATATACAATGTTAATAAACATAATAAAATGCAAAAAAAGAAATATAAATATTTAATTCATATGTATAATGTACATATATTATATATACATGTATTTATCTAATCTTGTGAATATCCTTGTAAAAATATAATAAAAATATATTTAAAGTTATTAAAATGTGTTTTAATTAATAAAATAAAAAAAATAAAAAATGTGAATCAAAATAATAAATAAGAATATGTATATTTAATATATAGATATAATGTACCAATATTGTACGTATATCAATTTATTTATACTATTAATAGAAATTAAAAATGAAATGGAATTTACAGTTCTTAAATATTTTATTAAAATAATAAAATATAAAAATAATTTATATGTAAAATTATTATAAGAATGTTATTATTGTATTTAGGTAAATTATACTTATAATATAGTTTTTATTTAATTTAGCTATTTACATTATATTATTTAATTATTTAAAATTCACCATAAAGTAGTTTATAAAGTTCATACACATATCTCATTTTAATTTAGTTTAATTTAAATAATTTTACTATTTATAATGTATTTTACATTTATTTTTAATAATGGTAAAAAACTTTGCCTTTAGTGCTGGAGAGGTTTGACTTCCATGTGTAAAGATCATATCAGCCCACTCAGACATGCTGACCATGGTCAACACCTCTTCCTTCCTCATTTCTTCTTCTTCTTCTTCTTCTTCTTCTTCTTCTTCTTCCTCCTTCTCCTTTTTTTCTTCTTCTTCCTCCCTTCTTCTCATCCCCTTCCAGAACTTTCTTTCAATAGATTTAACCATCTGTTCATTGGCCTAACTGTCTGTGATCCCTACTATTATTTATAACCTTCATATCCGAGCACCTTTTCCTTTAAGCACCCCCTCACCTAAGTCCGAGCCGAACATATATATTTCAAACCAGTGTTATCCTCTCTCTAACTCCTTTAAACGAATCAAACCTTTCCTATGTGATCAGGTCGCATGCCCTTCCTCCTCTCTTCTTGTTCTTTCAAATCATCGTGTCGTTCTCGTAATCGATCTTCGTATCAAATGTGTGACCTAAAGACCTCAGAGAGAAGAAGGGTGATGGTTTTCGAGGGAGATGGAGGGTTAGAGACATGTTTTGATGGTAGAGGGAGAGAGAAAGAAATAGTAAGAGTTGTTTGGGTTAGAGACATGTTTTGATGGTAGAGGGAGAGAAAAAGAAATGTAAGAGTTGTTTGGGAGATGAAGATTAGGACGGTGGGAGGGGGTAATTTCGTGGTGATGGAGCGATTGGCAAGTGGAAGAGTACTATATGCAAAACATTGCTCGCAAGGGGATTCAATAATGGATTTCAAAAATGGTGTCTAATGTCACTTTTAAATCTAACAAAATGAATTTAAAAAAGATGAACTTGTGCTCTCTCTCCATGGGCCTTCATATAGTACTAGCGTATTTCCTTTGCATTGCACATGTTGTATTGTACATGTATTGATGAGATAAGAAAATATAGCATGAAGTAAATAATGGACTTATCATTATAATAAACACTTTTCTTATAATATGAATATCATGCAGAACATATCCTAAAACCAAGAAAATCCAAGTTGTTATGTTTAACTGTAGGAAAATTATACTTAAAAACTAATGCAGTTGTGACCATTTTGTATTAAGTAATATATAACAACTTCTATGACTTTTTCAAATATAAATTATGTCTTATTATATGTTTCATGTTGATATTTGATTATTTTATCATATGGTCAAGATTTATTTTATAGTTCAAATAAATAAAAAATTTAAACAAAGTTACCTACAACTTTAAAATTTCATATAAATTCATAAAAGTTCTATAAAAATTATATTAATAGCTTATACTACATATTAATAAATATCAAAAAAATCAATTAGAAATATGAAATAAAAACCTTTCATATATACATCTAAAAATTAAAAAATTATATAAAATCACACAGAAATCCTATGTAAACCGACCAAATGTCATTTTAAATATTTTGAAATATTCTATCCTATAAAAAAACAAAAAAGTTTCTTCTTTTAGTATTTTAAAATCAATAAAAATGTTCTCTCTATATATGATTCACTATTTTGAGATTTAAACTCTATATAATAATCCATAAAAATATTAAAAATACTCCAAAATTAGCAAAAATCAAGAAATATATATATGTAACTTAAAAATAGGTTCATCAAAATATTCGAAGAATGTTACATATCTTTAAACATACAAAAAGACTCTTTCATTCTTTAAATACATGCTTAAATACTTTATTTATTTTTAAATATTAAAAATCTATAAAACATATGAATAAAAATAATATGAAATCAAAAATATAAAAATACAAAATCAAAAATATAAACCACACAAAAAACATAAAATGTATTGATGAATCCATGATTCATCTACCTTATTCAATAATCTTAGCTCATTTCCCAAGACAATTCAATCAATAAACCCCTTAAAAATACATAAATAAATAATTGATATATTTAGAGCTAACTGTTTTATACTAAATTCCTAATAAAAGTCATATACTACTTTTTTATATATTTACTTGTATATTTACCAAAATTTACTTATTTTTAAATAAATTATTCTAACTCCAAATTAAATAAAATCAACTCCCTTGTATACGTATCATTAACATTGATAATGAAAAATAATAAAAAATACTTACTTATGTATTTGTGAAATAAAACAAAGACCTAATTCTGAGATTAAAAGCCGTAGATGTGAGTATCTCTCATATACAACCACCTATGAACACGTACTCACTTTTGAATTAATGTAGATTTATACAGCTGCAAACACTACAAAAAAGATGAGATTGGCATGCACATGATGGCTCGTAATGTGCACGCCAACTGCACGCCATGTGCACGCCTGTACACTAGGCGAGCACATGTGCTCGTTCAATGCGTGGTCGCCGGTACGAGAGTCGCCCGAGCAGGTGGGGCGAGCACATGGGGACGCTATGTCCTTGCCCGCCTGTAGGCGTGTACATATGTGCTCGTCGAGATGATCGCCCCTAAAAAACAACGATCGTTTACGGAGCCCCTGGCGAGCACATGTGCTCGCCCAAACTGAAGTGCAGAAAAAGTGTTATACAGGTTCAGCGGGGTTTAGACGCCCCGTCGAACTTGTATAGCCTGCCAATAAACCATTGCAGGTGCTTAATAGAGTCGATAAGAGTATGTATAGTATACCGGTTCGTCAACTAAATTAACTAACATTGACATGTCGAACTCACACAATATACATGAACTTAGAAACTAAACATTCATATTTAAGAGCTAAATACTACAAATAAATGTTCGAAAGGATCCACAAATAAAATTACAAGAACTTATACTATAAGTTCATATAAATTGAAAGACGTGCTAAAAGTTCAACAACAAAATAAGCCAGTAGCAACAAAAATCACTTCTTCTTTGATCTAAAAATTTTAGATATTAAACCCTGCTTTGCTTTCTTTTTTTCCTTCTTCTCTTTGAACCTAGCATACTTGTGTGCCTCTTCTTCAGGACTTCAGGGTCGTTCTCTTCCTCCTCTTCGTCATCCGATTCAATCTCCTCAGGTTGAGATACACGCCCTTGTGACCTATATTATATATGGAGGATGTATACCTGTTATTTGCATTTTGAAGATATAGAAACATAAAATTACTACTCATTCTAAGTAGAGTACTTACATGTACGCCGTGAAATTTTCTCGGAGCTTCATCACCTACTCCACCATCATCGCCATCTGCAACTCCATTGGCAATGATGGTTGGAACGAATGTGGTTGTGTGTACGATGGCTGGGAGTACGCAGAATAGTAATGACGATGTTCCTCCACAGAGTATGGAGGAAGACCACCAAGTGTCTTCTTCCTGTTCGCCACAACGTCCCTCTCCTCCAACACCTTATAAAAATTTCATTGTTTAATATGAAATTATATATAAAAAATGAATATAGTAAATTAATATTTGTCTATACCTGCTTCCAAACTACTTTACAAATGGTGGTTGCTCTCCAGTTGGATCACCGCCCCATTTTTCTGCAGATAGTGCCAAATAACGATCCTGAAATATAAAATAAAATAGAGAAGAATAAGTTATAATATATCTTTAAATTGCAACTAAATTAAAAGACATACCAATAATTCTCCTGCTTCAGGAGTGGACCATTGTGACTCTCCTTCTTTCCCACTCATGTGAGACCTAGACCACCACTCTAAAATGAGGGTTCTCTTTCCAACCTAACTGCCTGAAAATTAATTTTAAAATGTAATAACAACATGGCATTATATTAAAGTAGATTTGAAAAATTAATTTTTATATTGTAGTACCATCTCCGCTCTAATCTGATTGTAGCTTTTAGATCCACTTGTCGATTTAATCCTTTGTTTTTGACGGTTTGTCCTTCCCGCTATGGATCTCCTTCCAAACTCTACATCCGCAACGAATGCATCACAGAAACCCGCCCATCTGCAAGGAATAATTATAGTTATTGATTATTTTATAAAGTATATCATAAATTATTTAAGAAATACAATACCTACTCCGTACACCATGCTGGCGGGAACCTCTTCATCTCTCCCAAAAATCATCTCCTCGCATCCTGTCTTCGCATGCGAGTCTCTCCTAGTCTTGAAAAATGTATCGCTCATTCTCTTCTCCACCAAAATAAATAAATGCTCGACGATAAGCCTCCTTCCCCAGACCCAGAACTAGGCGATACCTACTCTGAAAATTATTACAAAATATTAGAAGAAAATGTGACAAAAATTTCTATATCATTTCTTAGAAATCATCCTTACCAGAAACATCTCAAACAGTCTCTCATGTTCTGTAGCAGGGATGCGACACCACTAAATTGCATGCTAGTCAAGTGTGTCTTGATTATTGTGGTTATCTCCTTTTCCACCCTGTTGCTATTCAAAAAATCCATGCATTTGGTAAAATTTGTAAACTTGTACAATTTATTTATTTGGTAAAATTAAAATGATAAAATTTATTAAAATCTTACCTCCCATCCGCCGTAACCTCCAACATGGGTAGGACGCCGAAGTCTGTCCAGCTCCAGTAGGTAAAGTCATGGAGGTGCTCGGACGTCCAGAAGAAGGAGAATCAGAATCCATCGATGTCTGTGCAGGTATCGGGACCGGCACCGGGAATCCAGCATGAGAGGCTGAGGTAGATAGCTCTCCATAGCCGCCCACATAAAAGGATGGAGGAGGATAACCAAGGGACTCCTAGTAGGCTATGACCTGCCGAACCTCGTCGGACTATGAATCTAAAATAACATCCGGGGTTGGCTGCCTACTGGACGAAGGTGTGTCTGAGGAGGATGGACGATTGGATCGATGTGATCCATGAGACCCACCACGTCCAAAACCTACCATGACTGTAATGATGATGTAATAGTTAATGACATGGTTATTACTGAAGATTTAGCCATTCGATTATAATAATGTAATAAAACTTACAGCTAATCTTCATCATTTATTTCGGTGGGATTACATGATATTTCTTCATTTTTTGAGTTTTCTGAATCATCGTTTGTGAAGTCGGAATTATCTTATAGGTCGACACATAACACCTCATTATCAGCCAATCGAATCGCATTCGATGATGGGACTTCTTCTGTTACGTTTATTCGTTCATGTGTTGGTATTAGTGCTTCCTCTATGTCATCTTCATGATGAGTGTAACCATTAGAAATATAGCCTCGAGAATTTATCTTTACAACAGTTAAAGTTTCAACGCTCTTTCTCTTCTTTGACACTTGCGGGAGATAACAAACTTGGTCCGCTTGAGATGCTAAAACGAAGGGTTCAAATCTTTGTATAAATTTTCTTGGTACCACATCGACAATATTATTTCTCCTATCGAGTACTACACCTCCATTGGGTCCGCACCAATCATACAAAAAGAGAAGAGTTTTTACCCGACAGACCCTATAAACTTTGTCAATTACCTCTACGACCTTTGAAAGAACATAATTCCTCCCTTGACCCTGTAAACTTTTCAACTCTTACCCCATGAACACTCCAGGTAATCTATTTGAAGCCTATGAGGGTTCTTGGGATAATTTTTAGGGTCGATGGGGGTAATTACGGTTGTGCAAAAGGTTGTAGAGGTAATTTAAAAAGTTTATAAGGTCTGCAGGTAAAAATCCCAAAAGAGAACTATTTTATTAAAAGCTTGGAATATTATATTCTACATCTAGTATCTCCTTTAAAATTGCATAATAATTCATATAATCTTCCTCATAATAAGATCCACGAAACATCACTCCATGATTCTGAGTTGTTAAATATTTACCGGGATTGGAAGGTATGAAAATGATAACCATTGATGCAGCAAGAGTTGTAAGATCGGACCTTATAAAAGGTCTTCTCACCAATATTTTAAAATATGAGTATAATAACCACCACCTTCCAACTGTTTTGAGCGGTCTTTAAACTAAGCTGGAAATTGATTACTATAGATGCTCAGAACTTCGTCATATGAATACATAGGATTTTCCTCGACAATTTTCTTTCCTAAATTCCCTAAAATTAGTAAAAGAAACATCAGAATTACTTGAAATTGAATTTGCATATATACATAAAGTAATACAAATACTTACTGAACATATGGTTTTATTTCCTCGCAATTATCTAATACGTATAACTCTGCAGCATCCTTCTCCTGTTTCGATAAGAAACGTTCGGTTGCCTTTCCTATGAGCTGAGTGGATTGACGAAAGATACTGATACAAAGTTCTTCATCTGAGTAAATTGTCTCATTCCTCCTAAATCTGTTGTGGATTGTCTCCACGTCTTCTTGAAGATACCTAGCGTAGAATGTTGCGACTTTCTCATATATATTGTGAACTTATTGATCCTTCAACTTTACTTTTATTTCAGACCTTTCTTATGAGAAAGAACATAAACCTATATGGAAATAGGTAAACATTTTATTCAAATATTAAACTATTCAAAAAGATTATAATATTTATAAATACCTTTCAAATGGATACATCCAACGATATTTTATTGGCCCTCCAACTTTTGCTTCATATAGAATATGAATCATCAGATGCTCCATGAATCAAAAAATGACGGTGGAAATATCTTCTCCAAATTACACATAATCACATGAATATTTTTATGAAGATATTCCATCTCCGTGCGGTGTATGCGTGACGAACATAGAACTTGAAAAAATCTACTAACATATGAAAGAACATCGACAACATTTTTTGATAACAATCTTCTGAACACTAACTGTAGCAATCTTTCCATGAAAAATGACAGTCATGACTTTTCATTCCCTTAAATGAAAAATTATTTAAATCGATCAAATTGGAAAAATTCGATGCATATCCGTCTGGAAACTTCAACTTACTTGTCCATTCGCAGACAAGCTTCACTTGATTTCTGTCTAATGTATACTTCGCTTTAGGAAGTTCAACCCATCCATTATCATGTTCCTTTATATGCAACTCTGGCCGATTGCATATGATTTGTAAATCACGGTGAGACTTTACTGTATCTTTTGAGCGATGGGTTACATTCATAACAATATAGAATATGATATCAAAGACATTTTTCTCTATATGTATACCATCTAAGTTGTGTCGTATCAATAACTTACTCCAATATGGTAATTCTCAAAATACACTCTTCTTAATCCAATTATGACTATCACCAAAACCAGGAAGATTTTTTGTTTATCTCCATTCTCTTTGGATGATTTCTCCAATTCTTCCAAGCTTGATAATATCGTATCGCCTGTCTTAAATGGTGGCAGATCTGTAAGATCAATTGTATTCTTTTTAAATGACTATTTCTGTCTTCGATATGGATGATTGTTTGGAAGAAAACGCTTGTGACAATAAAAAAACATGGTTTCTGACCATGTTGAAGCTGGAATGATTTAGTACCCTCCATACAATATGGACAACTTTTACATCCATACGTACTCCATCCAGATAACATTCCATATGCCACGAAGTCATTTATCATCCAAAGTAGAGATACTTTTATGTTAAATGTTTGACTTTTATTTTCATCATATGTATCAAATACATTGACCCATAACATTTTCAACTCATCTATAACAGGACGTAAATAAACGTCGATGTATTTTTCCGGATGTGTAGGTCCTGGTACCAACAACAAAAGAAACATAAACTGTCGCTTATTACATAACCACGGGGGTAGATTGTATGGTATTGTCATTATTGGCCAGCAAGAGTAATCTTTACTTCTTCCATGAGGATTGAACCCGTTTGTACATAAATCTATAACACGATTCCTCTTTTCTTCAGAAAATGTAGGAAAAGCTGACATCAATACTTTCCAACAATCAGATTCGGATGAATGCTTCATGTACTCATCGACTTTATGTTCCGCATGCCATATCATATGCTTCGTCGTTTCTTTGCAATAATATAATCGTTTCAATATTGGCGTTAACGGGAAATAACGTAAAATCTTTCTTGAGATTTTTGTCTCACTTTTACTGACTTCCTGATATCTTGGCTCGTCACATTCAGGACACCGTTGTAAATGCTGGTGTTCACCGTAATATAAAATATGGTGATTTATACAAGAGTCTATTTTAACTCTCGCTAAACCTATCTTCCGCATCATCTTTTTCATTTTGTAATAATTAACAGGTAATTCTGTATTTTCTGGTAATATTTTTCGTGATAATCCTAAGCATTACATCAATATTACGATCAGTCATATTATACTCCATCTTCATTGATAGAAGATCTAAAACCTTAGAGAGTTTTGAATATGTCTTGCAACCCAACCACAATGGCTCTTCTGCTTTTTTCAACAACTCGTAGAATTCTGCAGACTCTCCATATGGTTCCTCATCAACTAAAAAAGTAGCATTAAAATCTGGACCCGCAACGTCCATAACCATATCTACAATTGATTAATATTGTCCACTTCTTCCGCCTCATTCATCTTGTTCTCGTAATCCTCACCATGCCTCCACCAAATCTGATATCCTTCCATGAAACCCATTTTATAAAGATGTAACTGAGTTTCATCCTTAGATCTCTTCCTCATCAAATGATATTTTTGACACAGACACAAGATAGTTTCATCTGAATCCACAACACGGGAACCTTTAGCAAATTGTATAAATTCCTGGACACCTCTTTGAAAGGTATCTATTACACGTCCATCTACTACACGGTTATACATCCACTCTCTATTAGTCATATTGATCAACCTGAATGAAATAATTTATATTGTCAAATCTAGGAAAATATGTGAAGAATAACTAAACCTTACCCATCGTTGACATAAAAGATAAGAAGAGAAGTGTCTTAATTATGTTATCACTTCAGCCCGTCCATAAGGATTTAAACTTACTAAAAGATTCCCGTTGTCACAAGCTTGCTTATTTCTGACGAAAATTCGGCAGCATAACCCTGCACCTCTCCTGTATACCTCAAAAATCAATCGTAATCAACTTTCAAAATAATCATATTAGTGATTATTTTGATAGTAAATTATGATTGATTTGATATACCGAAGAGGAAGGGGTTATGGAACTGAATTTCCATCAGAAATAAACAGCTTGTGACAACGATCATCTTTTAGTAAGTTTGAATCCTTACGGACCCCCTTAGTCTGGGATCTCCGAACTAAGGAAAGCTAACATAAATGTAATACTTTAAGATCACTTTATGTCATACATTTGTACGTGCTACAAATGATACTATAAAATAATCTTGAAATATTTATTCATTTATGCTAGCCGGGTATTTACGTAAATCGGGCATTTACGTAAATTTGGTTGGTTAACGATGGAGATAGGGATAAGTATGATCCTAAATTAGTGCCTAATAATGTGTTTGGCTCAATAATATTAGATGGGTACCTACAAAAAACCGAATTTTACACCTGCAAACATCAAAATCCACGACCATTAGTCTAGGATAAACATTCCAAAGTGTGTCCAATAGTGATGTGAAACAAAAAAATATAACACAGTTGGAGGTGATCAAATACTCCAATGTGTTGCACACGCCTCCCGGTGTGCAGGGCCACACACCACCCGGTGTGGAGAGACGCACTGTGTGAGAATGATTTTGTGTGATTTTATAATAATTAATGGTTAGTGTTTTAGCCTTATCATTAACCTAGCTATAAGTTAATGTGATATACTTGATCACATTAACTAGAATTTAATGTGATAACAAAATATCACAGAAGAAATATTTGTGTTTATAGTTATCGTCACGCTCCAACAATTTTGACTTAAATCAATGAATAATTTGACACCCGTTATTTAGTTCTTATTCCCAAAAGCTTTCTATCTCTCATCCCCTCTTTCAATGAACCATTTCTAACCCTACTTCAAATTCAAGTTCAATACCACAAATATATCCTTTAACTCCTTCCCATGTGTTTGTTCTTTCATTTTCTCATATCAGCATTCATCTACTTCTTTATTTTTTTCCACTTCTAACTGCAATCCTAAAATCCCAAGACATGAACCATTGTGATGAAACTAGTGTTATGGTATAATTCAATATTCTCTATTTCTATATCAACATTCACCTACTTCTCTATTTAAGCACTTTACTTGCTGTGACATTTAATCAAACACTTGACATGCCTATGATATTCCATCTATATTAGACAAATATATACTCAAATCTAACAACAACTACATATTAATCAACTATATGAAGTATAAGCAACAAATTTAAGAACTAGTAATATTAAAAATAACAAGAAAATAATCAACAATATCAAAACCCTAAACCATGAAAACTAGATTGAAATGTAATGAAATATGAAAAAATGAGAGAAAGGATGATAAAATATACCTAAACAAGGGCGTGTGTGATTGAATACTCAAACGGAGGTCGATCGAGGCGGGGATGATCGGGCACGGATCGCCGGAGGGGAAGAATTGAGAAGGAAATCGCGCGGAATGAGGAAAAGAGAATGCTCGACGTTCTGTTTACATGCGCGGGTGAGCACACTTATGTGCTCGCTCATTGCTCTCCAGGTGCTCGCCTGAATATTGACATGCGTCGGTCCAGCCGCGCCTTGAATTTCAAATGGTTGAGCACCCTGGCGAGCACTTGTGTTTTTCAAGTGCTCGCCCATATACAAATATATGTTGCACCTCCAGATACAAAAGGGTGATCAGCCATGCGAGCACATGTGTAACCTAAGTGTTCGCTAGGGTATGCGTGAGCACATGTGCTCGCCAAGTGCACCCCATAATGTGCACACCAATCGCTCTTTTTTTGTAGTGAAATCAATACCAAATTTAAAAGAAATGAAGTTCATATGTGAAATTTGGATTTTGGGATCACATTGTATGTTGTACATATTTACTAACATGGACTTGTCATTTTATGGACATAATTAACGATTTTTAATTTGTTTATTTTTCATTTATTTTCTTTGATTTGTATTTTAATGAAGTGTGCAAAAATTCAATTTCAAATCACTTTAGAAATCAAAGAAAAAGAAATGTTTTGAGTTTGTATATAGAGTTTATACATGAGTTCCTTTTATTTTATTTATTTATTTTTTCAATTATTAAAAACTCTAAAAAATAGATTAATGTGCAAATATTTTATTCTATTTTATTTTATTTTATCTTAGATAAAAGATTGCAAAAAGAAAAAATATAGTATTTTATATGCGTAGAATACAACCAAAAATTCCACTTTGTACATATGACGTTATTTGGTTTCGATCCTTTCATAAAAGTTCTAAATCTCGTCAAGATGAGCAATGTTCTCGAAGAAGACTTTTTAAGTTGAGGTATTATTTTATTTTATTTTATTTTGAATTTTCTTTTTTTATTCTGATTTTCTAATGTTGACACGTAGCTTACCCATAACTCGACACATGTCCCCTTCCTCTCATCTAGTTGCAATCAATCACCACAGTTGGATCAAGAGTGATCCAATAGTGCTCTCATTCCCACCTCACAAAGCACCTCACAAAGCACCTCTACTAAAAGACAAAGAACAAGCCACTGTGGCGAATTGTGGCTTAATGTCATATTACCGTGGCCTAATAGAATTGGCCACGGTAATATTACCATGGTTTATACCACCGTGCCTTATACTTTACCGTGACCAAATAGTGTACTCTTTAGCCACGGGGAACTTATTGTGGCTATGTTGTTTTGGTCACGGTAAATATCCCGATGAAAAAATATTTAGGCCTCGATTAAATAGCATGCCAAACCCATTCAGGCCATGGTAACTAGAACATGGCTAACACCATCTTGCCAAAGAGTATAGGCTTTTAACAACAGTAAAATAGTTTTTTTTGATGACAAACAGTAAAATAGTTGTGGCAACAGAGATTTTGCAATGAGAGTTGTACCGTGACAAAAATAGCAGACTTTAAAAAAAATTCCTATGCAGGTGTCAATTAATCTTTTAACAAAATCTCATATTGCATACACATGATATTCGGTGTCCATTCCCTGTACTATCACAATCACATGATGAACATGCATAAACATGATAAATCCACATAAAAGCTAACATACAAACTTATGCTAAACATAAGCACACATTTTGAAAAAGTGTATAAATAGAAGATTTTTAACAAAATAAGAGGTAAGTACGGTCCAAATAGCTGATAGAACATTAGAAAGTATCTGAACTTTGAAATCTAATAATCTTAGTTATAACATAAAGACCAATCCAAAAGTAGCTGCTACTCATCTAAAGCGAAGTCATCAAAATCTGCATAATCTTCTAAATCTCCATCATCATCTCTTCTTGGACCCATGCCTATGCTCATTCCAGATGATGAACAATCTCTTTGTGATGAACGACTGCCCTAGATGTCTCTTGTGCTCTAGTAATGACAACAATTAATTTTGCTACCTCTGCTGGCAGAACCTCTAGTTTCGTGACGTGATCATGTAAGCTACGATCTCGTTGTCCTTTATATCCATAGTACTTGGATGGATTAACACCCCCACATACTCCTCGCATGTGCCTTGGAAGTTCAGGCCCGGTAGCTTGTAGACATGCTACGTTTGGGAAGATAGCAGGAGGCCCATCACTAGGATGTTGAAGTGTCATCATGTGCTCCTAAAGCAACAAAATAAAAAGAATTCAATTTAATACGTACAATTAAATTGAATTTGAAAAATAATTTAATTAACTTACATGTTGCTTTTGTAATTTCTTGTCATGCCACACTCTTGAGCCATCTTTGCCTTCTCTACTTTTTGAGTATATAAAAGATTGCATCGATCGTTATCAATACCTTTCTTCACCTGAATTTAACTCTATAAATATATATACAAGCTAATGCATAAAGACTACTTAAATTACATAAAATGTAATTACATACCAACTCGCGCTCTAACTGTCAGGTGTGTTTTTGACCCGTGCAATGAGATGCATGCATCAACTTTGATCGATTATTTGTATTTCTACAATGCATTGCCTGCAACAATATATTCCTAGAATTAACACTTATTATGTATGGTTTATGTTTTAATAAGACATCGAAACAACGTCAAAGAAATAATCCAATAATACATGTTGTAATAATCTAATATTCCTAAAATTACCATAGAAGAGTAAGTTAGCCAAATCCACATTAGCATCGCATAATATATGACTGTGACTTCTGCTAGAAACTTATTGTAATAATCCAATAATAAAAATGATACATGTTGTACTTTCTTACCATTCTTCGTATTATCATTTTTACGTTGACCCCTAAAATTGGACTAACGATTCGTATCTCAAGAGCAACTGAAGCGGTAGAGCTCCTTAAGAGGGTCCAAAAAATTATGCATAGCAATGTTATGGTTTCTAGGTCTATAGATGCCGTGTTTCCATGAATTGGATTCGCCATCCAAATGGAATTGACGGCACATCTTGTTGCATGTCTCCCATCAGTCTCTATGGAAAAGCGTTTAATTTTCTAATGAAATATATAATGAGTAAATCATTGATTGATTTTCTAAAAAATGATAATGATGATTTTAGAGGTCATTGTACAAAATGGGCAATATGATAGTGGTGGATCCATGATTTCACGATAGGTGGGGCACCCATTTTATTGTGTTTGTTAAATTTTATGTTGTATTTTTATTAAGAAAATAAAGTTAAAGAAAAAAAATTCAAAATTCAAGATTTTTTCCAATATAAAAATAGAAGTAATAAGAATATAATAAAAACTATTCATACCCCATTTACATTTTGACGTCATATATTTTTCATACATTAAGAGCAATTCATGTTGTTTTCATCACTAATAGAGTCAGCTACACGTCTTTAAATATGCATAAATAAGTAAAGTATCATTCTTTCATTCAATATACACATAAACACGCGCAATTAGAATCTACAAGTCAAAATAACAATCAAAATCTAACTGAAAAATAAATAAAAGTGAGATAAATCAAACTCACAACCATTTGATGGTACATGAAACTCGATAGATGAAGGAGTGCAATTGAAAGTCGTCATCTATACTTATGAAAACGTTGTCTATACATATGAGAAGATTGAATCAAATTTGGAAGATACTAGTTGTTGATGGGGAGTAAGATTTTTTTTCGAGGAATTACCAGATAGGGAATGTGGAGACTAATTTGAGAGGCGAATTAAGTTGGAATGAACGACTAGCACAAATGATTAAATTAGGCTAAGGGGATCAACCCCATGAGTATTAATGGATGACATTAATATGTAGGTGGGAAGTTAATTACATGAATATTAATGGACATGAGAGTTAATAATCAAGACCAAAAAAAGGGTGAAGATTAATAATAAACAGGAGAGGAGATACCATTGGCAAATGAGAATTTTAGGATTTAGGGTTTAGCATTTTCTTCTCATTCTTCTCTTCAATTTTCAGCCATAGGAAGTTTTCATACTCGCGCTGCATGGACGAGAGCTAGTTCACATTGTACACATTGTAGAAGGACCACCCTATCCAATTGGGGAGGGAAGGGGTTGTTTATGACCCCTCATTTTCTTTATGATTTTTTCCCTAATATTATGCGGTTAGAGTGATGACTCCTTATGTTGATTTGCCCCTAGAGGCAACACGACTAATCAAAGTTTCTAGAAGCTTTCGAAAAAGAAGGTGAAATAAGATGATGGAATTTTCATCTAATATTAAATAAAACAAGTAATTATAATATGAAATCAGATTTTCAAAGCCGAATCTTGAAAAAAAATAGTAGAAGAAAACATGTGAACTGAAAATTGAAAGCTCAAAAACTACCAAAGTTTTAGTTGTGTTCATGTATATGAAACCTCCTCCTATTAAATAATTAATTGCTGATCGCGAAGTCAGATGGAGACATATCAATTTTTCTCTTAAGACATCAATCTTTCTCTTAAGTTTGCTTTGCCCATATAAATATCTAGTGAGAATTTTCGCCCTTTCTTCGATGCTGGACTCACATTATTTCCATAGCATATTATTAT
This sequence comes from Ottelia alismoides, assembly GCA_037367405.1. Classification (NCBI taxonomy): domain Eukaryota; kingdom Viridiplantae; phylum Streptophyta; class Magnoliopsida; order Alismatales; family Hydrocharitaceae; genus Ottelia; species Ottelia alismoides. The sequence continues at coordinate 346,846 of JAZKJV010005072.1, read as the reverse complement.
TATTATTTCCACAATCCTATCTTTGAGGACGAGGACATAGACCCGTCAAAGAGAATCGACAGCGACGTGTCCTTGGAAAGATTTTTCTTTCTCCGTCTTTTTAAATTTTGAAGGTTAAGATAGATTAATTTAGACGAGAAAATGCAGTTTACTTCACGAACTAGGTAATCTTACTTCATATTCATTTTTTGGTAATTTTTTTTAAAATACCACCATAGATTTTCATCACTATATCCCCATAATACGTCATTCTAATTTCGTCGGAAACGGAGACTCATATGCCCTCCATCTAGAACAGTTAATTTTAACGGTCTTAGAATTGCTATAATCGACCTGTTCTGAATGGAGGGTTTAGAAGTCTCTGTTTCTGATAAAATTGGAATAAAATATTAGAGGGATACAATTATAAAAATCTATTGTGATATTTTTTCCAAAAATAATAAAAAAATGACAAAAAAGAACATGAAGTATGTAGGGTTACCTACTTCATGAAGTAGGCTATCTTTCCTCAATTTAGATTAGCGGGAAAAATAAAGTGACATAGAACATAAGTGAGATTTATTTTGAATTCTTCCATCGTTTGGTTTGGAAAATAAGAAACAAATAAATATCGTACACAAAAATATAATTGACGATTTAATAATGATACAACTATTTATCTTGAAATAATTTATCAAGATAGTTATAAATAGACATTATTCTGGATTCAAACATTACTTTAAGGCTCGTTTTAAAAAATACATGATTACATAGGAGAATGGAACCGTCACTCCCTTATTGATCTGATTCCCATTTTTGTTAGAACATAATAAGAAAGGAGTATCGATTGCACGGAAATGCGATTTCACTTAACGTGCGATTTGTCATTCGTGGATGCCCTCGTAGAATTTATGATTTCGTTCCTTACAACATTTATCCAATTGGATCCGAATCCAACAAGTTGTCAGTATCACTTTTCCTTGACAATGAATCGGAGACTTAAGCTCGGGATGTTACACATATCCACCTAGGGATAGCAAATAGTCGGTTGTGATATCTTACAATATTACTGTTACAAATGAATTTATAATTATTATTAGAATAGTTTTACAGATACCATTATAGATAATAATGGACATAACATTAAGAACTTTGTTTTATAACAGATATAAATACATACGTGTGTGTATATATATATATATAACATACATTGAATAGCAGATGTATACTAATCTATCAATGATCGTTTGTATATAATATTTGTATACGAGATATATCTAGATGAAACAAATACCGTAAATATATTACTTTCATAATTGTGGAGTGCTTATTTTTAATCCCTAACCCTAGGGGTGTTTCAACCGATTCATTATATAAGAGCCACTTCAGTGTACCCTAAACCTAGGACTCCACCTATATAAGGAGCCCGATGGGTCTCATTCTATTCAAGAAACGTATTCTGATTTCATCTTGGTATCAAATCAGTTATCCTATACCCCCAACCCTCAAGTCAAAGTTACCGTCACCGCCACCCTTCTCCATTCACGTTGTCACTATCATAGGTACACGCCACACCTTCTCCTCCATCCAACGACACCGCCCTCCACCATATCCATCCATCCAGCACCACTTCCATACTCATCCATCTTCGTCCAGTGTTGTTACCACACCGTTCAATCCCCTGACATCTCCATCCAGCATTGTCGCCACCAACCCATCACCCCCTCATCTCAATGTCGTCTCCCATCTACAAATCCCCCCACCCCTCTACAACTGCAACCCACCTCCATTTCAAGGTCGTTGCCAACCATCCCCATCCCCTCCACCTTCAGGCTATCACCCCACCACCTACATACCATGCAACCACCCCACCTCCTCTCCAGATTGCTGCCCCACCAACCTCTTCACGCCCTTCCCATCACATTGACACCCCCAAGCCCTAGTGCATCCTCATGCCCTAGCACATCTGCGGTACCACCACCACACACCAAGAAATATTTATCCCGCCACTACAATCCATCCTCCCTTTAGTTCTGCATCCCTTATGGGCTTCTACAATATCGTGAGCTAATCAGTGTGATCTTTGTAGCCATACCTCCATGGATTCAGGTATGATTCAATGAGTTATCATCTATTTTCATATTTTGCTGCAATCTGGCCTGACATCTTAGTTAGAGATGTCAAAATTAAAGGTGACATCTTAGTGTCAGAATTAAAGGTGACATCTTAGGTATATGAGGGAGGGAGCTCTCGTCTACCCTCGTTCGATTCGATCCCCAAGTTGGACGAGACCAATTATCCCAAGTTGTCCTGCATGTTCCTAATTATCGTATGAGGATGAGATAATGAGCATATTTTGCTTGAGTTAAAAGCCTACCGACAAGATCAAAAGATGTCCACATGGGAAAAAGTTGACAGGATGGTTAATTCATGGATTATGGTTAGCATCATCGATAAGATTGTGGATGAGCTAGTATACGAATCCATTGGTCATGACATGTGGACTTCTATTAAAGCCACATATGATCATGAGAGGTATTCTAGCAGGATGAACTAGACATATTTCAACATGCTCAATATGAACCAAGTAGGTCGTTCCCTATGTAAGTAGTTCTATATCTAGAAGTCCTCATTTGAGTGATTGATGAATCTCCATTTCATCATCTTTGTTCTTTTATTTTAGCCTTTAAACCCTAGTAAATGCATGCATATATCATTAAATTGTCAAAATAAACGTTCATTGAATTGTATAGAATACTGTATTACGCCAAAATAAAAGAATAAAGAAAAGAAAAAGAGGGAAGTGTCAAGGACACTAAAGTGACCCTAGCGCCCGAGACTCAGTCATCATGATGACTTAGTCGACAAGGAATAAAGCAGGGGGAGATAGGGCGACTAATTGTACATAAAATGCAGAATGAATCACTCTACAAAATATGCCAATAATTACTTTTTGAGACCTATTTTATTCTTTATTATTTATCCCTCAAATAACAAAACTTTGTATATGAAAGTTGTATATAATAATATATAGAAAAATACAAAATTTATTTCATACGAAAATAATATACAGTATACATGTTATACACATGATAAAATTCCAAAAGACAAACTTCACAAACCCATATCTCTCAAATAAAAACTCAAAATGTATCAAATTACCTCTAATTGTATTCAACTTTTAATAATCAATTTAATGAAGGTGTCTTCATATTTTTTGGAGTTAAGGTGTGAAAGTTACATTTTGGACCCCTATTATATAGTATACCCGATTAAAATAATCATTTTATTTATTCTTTATTATTTTTTTAATTTTATATTTTTGTAAATATTATTTATAATATATGTATGTATTAAAACATGAATAAAACATTAAATAAATACTAAAATAAAATATGTATATAAAATACATAGATGAATTACTTATAATTATGTCTTTACAATTAATATATCTATAATATATCAGAAAAATATAATAAAAATAAAATTAAGTATCTAAAAATAAGTTATAATTATATAAAATAATAAACTAAATTAATAAAATCAGCAATATAAAATAAAAATAAAATACCTGAAACATAGGTAAATATACATATATATGTACCCTAAAAATAACTTATAAATAAATACCTCTAAAAATAAATAAAAGTGCGCATAAAATACTACAGATAATTAGAAACATTTGCATTTTATAATCTAAAAATAATAAAATCAAATTCTATTTAATATTCAATTTCTAAGGAATTTTTACCTTGGAATTTCCTGGTTGGTCCACGTGGACCAACCAAGCACATCTTTTTGTTGTCCTTGGTCAATAGTCTGGCCTACCTTCTGACTCTTGTTAGAAGGTCACAAGGGTGCCACTTCTCCCATTTCTCCACACCTCTCCCTTCACACATTACCCTCGAGACCACCACCATCCTGTAGCCCCATGATCCCTCATCCATGCTTATCCTCACATCTCCACCTACCCTCGATCGATCGCACGCCATCGTCCCTCAAAACTTGATCAAAAATCGATATACATATTTTCCCTTCACCCATTTTGACTTTTTGATCCCTTTTCTTCGAACTTTAGACCCTCAAATCTCTTCCTTGAGTTTCACCATGGTGACAGCAAGGTGAAGCTTGAGATTTGCAGCGAGGAGAGCGAGCGGGGAAGGTGTATCCACTCCACCGCTGGAGCACCGCCGGCCAGTTCTACTTCTGGTCCCTCAGGCCGATTGAGCCATTTTTCTCGTCATCTTTAGGTAATTCTCTAGTCTAATTTTCATTTAGCATCGTTAATTTGTAGTTAGGTACATCTAATCGCGTTTAATCTAAACATCCACAAATCATGGATATTAGGGTCCAGGTCAAAATCGACGCAATCCGACCCTCGATTCACCTCGATTTCCACCCCATTTCAATCCCCTCTGCATTCTCCATCGATACCCTGCTTCATTCAAAACCTAGATCCATCGTGGATATGGAAATCAAGCTCCCTCTGCCACCACCTCACTGGAGCTCCGCATCCATTCCACTTTCCCCATCATTTGGTTCAAATCTTAGGTAGAGGAGGTAGCTCTCGCACCCAGGAGCATTTTGATTGTGATTTGTAGGAGTATTGAAGCCCCTGGGACCTCCACAACCACCTGGAGCAGCTCCAAGTGGTCTGACCTCGGTGAAGCATCTCGAGCCCTCTCTCCTTCATCGGACCCTGTTGTCGCATGCGGAGGAGGCCTAACTACATGCTGGGCTTGTCAGAGGAGAGGTAGACCATCGGAGCACTACAAAATGATGAATCAAAGCTCACCGAAGTGTTGTTCTTGAGAGTTCTTCCAATGCCCTTCCTCGCCGTTCGATCAAGAACAGCGATCCAGATCTACCGTTGATTTCCCACGAAGGGGTACGCAAGGAAGGCCACACGATCAGACACGTGGCGACTTCTGGACACTTGGATCCCAGCAATTAAGTGGGGTTAATTTTCATACCCTTCCTCTGCCCTTTTTGTATTTATTAAAAGACCCTGTAAATATTTTATGTATTTTAAAATCTGTTGGATAAATTACATGTAACCCCCTAAACATTTAGTATATTGCTTTTTAGTACCGTCAGAGTCACGTGCAGGCGCATGTTTATCTTGTAAAATTTGCACTGAAGACCTCACATGATTTTGTAATTGTCTTTTCCTATACAAAGTTTTTATTTAGTGTTAAAATTTGGGTAAAATTGCACTGTGTCCCTTGCATTTTATTTTATTTGCATGTATACCCCTACGAGGCCAACTATTTTTGTACTTTATTTTCTAGTAATTAAAAATAGTTATCGTGACCCAAAAGTCACCAAAAAATAGTAGTAGATACCTGGATGCATGCTTGATCACATTATAAATTTATATATGCATTTTATGACCTTTTCCTATTTTCTAAAAATCAATAGTGCACGGTTAGCCCCTGTTTGCCTTAAAAAAGCCAAAAAAATACAAAATCACTTCAAAAAATTCCCAAAAATTTATATATTGTGCTTATTTAAGTTTTTTTAACCTTCAGATCAAAAATTAATAAAAATTACAAAAGAAAACTCTTAAAAATTGAAAACCCTAAAAATACTTATAAAAATCTACAAAATTCTCTTAAAATCCAAAAATTGTGTTTTCTTGGTTATATTTTTCTCTATATTATTATTTATATATAAAAATTAATATGGAGAAATTTTGACTCAGTTGATATTTTTTATCTCCATTTTAATTTCAGGTATTTAATTAAACTTTAATTTAGGTTATTTTTGACTTTAAAAACCTATAAAAATTAACATAAATTTCTAAAAATCACAAAATAGTAAAAAAATTAAAAAAACTCAAAAGATATTATTTTCGTTCTTTTGATTATTATTATTATTTGTATCTACCCTAGCTTACACTGTATATATACTCTATAAATAACTATATTATACATCTTTAAAAGAAAAAATATAAAGATAAAAATATATAAAAAGAAAATATAAAAACAGTTAAATAAAAACCAACAATACAAAAATATAGTACAAAAAAATTATAAAAGATTAATTAAAAAATAAAAACCCATATTATTTGATAAATATTGTGCATAGTTATTATAAACCCTACACTAAAATGCATATAGTGATAAGTGGAGTAGGGTGTTGAACACATGGAACACACGATGTAGCATGATATATTATTTATAAATACATAATATAAGTATTGTTTGTTGAACTAGCTCGGATTTTCGTAAGTGGTCACCGCACCAATTGGACATCTCACCTTGTGAGATTTCTAGACCCTCATGGAAAATCCGTTGTTTCAAATGGTGTCGTTACCGGGGAGCAACAGATTGTAGCACATTTTTGTAGATATAATTATCATTTTTATTTACATTTTTCTACCACTTATTCTTTGATAACTATTTGACTGTTCCGACCCAAATTTTCTTGTTAATCTTTCTTACGAGGGACCGCTTGACGAGGACTATCACTTAGGAGGTGGGTGCACCCGAGGCGAGCGGAGGCCGTCTTTCTTCTTTTAAGCTGACCGGGAGAGAGCATGAGAGGAGAACAAGGAAGGAGGAGAAGAGCAGCTTTTAGTATTTTCCATTTTTCTGTGAGAGAGAGATTGATTTTCTACAAATAATGTGTAACTAATTGGGACATTACTCTCTGCATTACACGAGGTCCAGTGCCCGTGTGTCTGTTCACCTAGGGGCCTCGTACTGGATTTTTCATGTCCTATCGCCTTTGGTTTATTTGTTTCCCATGATTTGAGCTTTCTGCCTTTGGTTTATTTGTTTTCTGTGAGTGAGACCTTAGATAGTAGGTTATTTGACTCGGTCGCTAGGTCCAAAGCCTTAACAACATTGCATGCATCTATAGTTTATCTCTCTTGGACTTAATAAAAAATTAATTGCAAATTACTTAAATTTGGAACCATGAACTGTGAGAGACCTCATACAACACTTGCAGGACCCGTTGTGGCAGGCACCTAGAAGTCTCCAAGACCAGACACTAGGATCCATTTTTGAGTGATTAGCATTTGGTTCTTCCCGGTAATAACAACTACTATTTATGACGTTTTCTCGCTTTTGCATACCACCATATAGTGTAAATATTTCAATTACGCCTTGTATCCCACATGGAGAGAGCTGGGAAGCACTGTAAGTAATTCTATCTTTGCATTCATCATTAGTCACTAAGGTAAGATTTCTACCTTAGTAACGACTTGCACGGCTTTTCCATCTCCTCTCTCTTGTGTTTATATCACTTAGAACGTAAACGAAAAATATAAAAAAAATTGTTAGGCAGATTTCTCTAAAAATACTCAAAAAATTTGAAAACCCAAAAAATAAACAGAGGAATGTCAAATAAACTTGATCTTAATTAAAATTCGTAACGAACCATTTATTGTCGGGGGTTTATAAAGGCCACATTTTTTTCCGGTACACTCCAGATCGAGTGAAGTGCGACCTGCTAAGGATAAGAGCCCAAATCCTGATATGTGGCACCTTGGTTATCACCTGTGTTGCGAAGTAGTGGCACTTCTATCGTACGTGACCGAGCAGGGCCTAGTCGAGCACGGTATTTCTGCCTTGTGTGGAGCATCCGACTTGGTCTGAAGTACTGAGCTTAGACCACGCCCTCACAGGTGTGTCTGTCACATCAGTTTGCGTCCGAATAGGTCCTTGCACGCTCACGAGTGATTCCGTTGCGAGCGAGGACCGAAGTATTGGTTTCACCTATTGGCTTCCTTTCTATTTCTTTGGCTGAGTAGCTGCCCAGGCGACGAGATCAAGGACCTTTAAGCACGCAAATCACAGGTTATAAAAGGATGTGGAACAAGTACGAGGCAACCGCCTGGCAGTACACACACTCCTATAGGGTTAGTGTACTTAAGTCTTGTTATAAGATTGCCTAAAAATAACAATAAAATTAAAAAGATAAAAATAACCTAACTCTTACGGCTTCACATGTGTTGAGTGGGTGAACCGATCCTTGTTTTGTGTTTGTTTGAATTAGATTAAGGTCCAAAGATCAGTCCTGCACAGTGTGTGCCTTTTTCTCACTTTTTTTGATTCCCTATTTTACCTCCCGCTAAATTTGAGCCTTCTACTGTTTTAGACTCCTTTTATTTCTTGTTTGACCTCTGTATTATTCTTCCAATATCGATCTCCTCTTGACCTTCGAGATGGAGACACATGGATGGCTTAGTCGGGACCCCGTCGACACCAACATCGATTCCATATGCTCGCTACCTCCAATAATTCAGGGCGATTCTCGAGAATCCGGTTCAAACTCTGTGAACTGATCTCCATCTTCTTCAATAAACCAGGATCACTCTCGTCCCAAAACCTGCCCATTTTGGATGTTGATTGATTTCACTCCATACACATGGCCATCTGATGAATATGTGATTCATCACTCTTAAAGTTGAAAAAAGAGCCTTGTTCTCGGGTAATTAGGAGTATATTTCCACAAAAATTGCATAATTAGCATTCATACATGCATTAATAACATTAGCATCTTAGCATTTGCATCTGCATTAAATGAGAAGCCCAAATCACTTGTAAAATTTACCCTATATGTATATTTTTTACACTAACCCTAAATTCCATACTGTATATATTACTGGCAAATAATATAAGAAAAAATACCAAAAAAATTTACTAACTTGAATAAATTGCCCAATAAAACCCCAAACCCAGTTGGAGACCTTAGACCTTAGAATGCACACATCCCTCTCATACAATATCCGATCTAGGTCTACTCCCTTTTACACATTCAGAGACCTTCAAAATGAGACCATTTCACTTAAATCGGAGCTTGTATGCAAAACTTGGGTTTTGGGACCCCATTGTACATGTTTATTTGTACCCTTGTGTTTTATTACTTTATTTGACCTCATTTCTTTTTTTGGTCAACATGAAACTTGTAGATCTCATCGAGATCTACAACTTTCATGTTTTGAGTTTTTCCAAAATCGACCGTCTTCTCACTCTTACCTCACATTCTCTTTCAGCCAATCAGATTGGGCCACTGATGAATCTCCATTTCATCACCTTTATTCTATCATTTTGGCCTTAAAAACCCCAGCAAACGCATGTAAATAGCACCAATTTGTTCATAATAGTATTCATTATTTGTTGTATTAAATGCACATAGAATAAGGTTTTTAATGCCAAAATTATAGAATAAAGAGAATAAAAGAAAAAGGAATAAAATATTGCAAATATTTTATGACCCTAACCCCGAGACCAAGGCCAGCATGGAATTGGTCGACAAGGAATAAAGTAGGGGGAGATAAGGGCTAATAGTACAATAAATACCTCATTTATTCATTCATTTATTTATGCATTTTGACACCTATTTTGTAAATAATTATTCATTCATCAAATAAAGAAACTTTGTATGAAAGTTGTAGATAAAAACGTAAATAAAAATACAAAGTTGAGTTTGTGTAAAAATAATACTCAGTGTACATTTTATACCCAGAATAAAAAGCCAAAATCTCAACTTCACAGACCCATATCTTGTAAATAAAAACTCCAAATCACCCAAACTCACCTAGTTGTATGTAGCTTTCCAAGAACTATTTTGTAAAATTGGTTTTATAATTTTTGGAGTTCATATGTAAAAGTTAGGTTTTTAGACTTTATTGTACATAATACCTGATTAAAATATTCATTTTATTAAATATTTATTATTTCTATAAATTGATATTTTTAGAATTTTGTAAATAATATAAGTATTACATGTACATATTGCAATTAAAAGAAAACCAAAAAGAAATTGTAAAAAAACAAAATAAGCTTATGTAATACATATGCAAAATACCTATGTTGAGTATTTACATAAATAAAAGGGGATTTAATTATTTTATTCTTTATTCATCTATATTTTTATAATTATGTAAATATTACATATAATTTATTAAAAATACAAATCCAAAATAAAAACTAAGAAAATACATTAAATAAATAAAGTATACATAATATATAGGTAAAATACCTATGAGTATAACTACATATACCTATACCTATTTATTTAAAATTATAAATAAACTCATAAAAATTAAATAAAAATATACTTATCTCATAAAAATAAGTTATAAATTTATAAAATAAGAAAATAAAATAATAAAATAAAAATAAATAAAATAAAAATAAATACATATAAATATACTTATAAATACATTATTAAAATAAAATTATAATAAAATATATCAAAAAAATTAAATAGAAATCATAAATAAATACTACATTAATTAATAAACATTTTTTATTTTATAAATAATTTTTAATTAATTCATTTATTACGTTTAATAAATAGGTCAAGTTCGGGCTGATGCGGACCAATCAGAGGCCAGGGAGTGTTGACCTCCGGTCAACTCCCCCCTGCGCCTCTGACTCCCGTCAGACCTGTCCAGTCCCCCGTTTTCCTCCTTTTTTCCCGCTCGATCTATCTCTACTTTGACAACGATCCCTTCGTGGAATTTTCTCCCAAAACCATCATGATCCTCGCCGCACATTTTATTTGCGTGAACATAGCCTAGATTCTTCGAGATTCGCCGGTCAATAAGGGCGCCCCCTCATGTTTATAAATAAACCCATCTTCTTCTTCCGAGTTTTTTTGGCCATTTCCCGAGCCCTAGAGCCCACGCCTTCGGCCTAGCGAGCATCCAGGTGACAGCTGGAGGTCCCCTGGAGGTTATGGAGGCTCGCGGAGGAAGGAGATGCGCCCACGGCGGCGCTCCGGCAGTCGTCCTGCTCCCTGGAGTCTTTCCAGGTATAAGAGCTGCGCATTTATTTTCTTAGGTAGATTTTCATCCCCGCTTTTCATTCCTGTCTTTTATTTTGCATTTAGCTCATTAGTATAGCCTAGTTTAGTTAATTTGAAGTCCGCCGGAGCTCAGCTCCGGCGACTTCGCCACCGTGCCTCCGACTGTTTACCGACGCCCTTTCACCGTCACTTCGTTCCCCACCGCATTCTCCACCTCCAGACCACTCAAACCCAACCAGATCCTCCCTGGATCTGCAAATCGATGCTCGTCTCCTCCGCTTCGCCGGAGCATCGCCGCCCTCATCCATTCCTGTGCTAGCAGCTTCAGTTTTTGGCCGAGGACCATCGCCTCGAGCCGAGCTTTCTTCCTGAGCAGGTTAGGTGCGCTATCAAGCACCAGGAGACGAAGTTACATGCCGTCGGAGATACCTGGAGCACCTTGCCTTCTCCAACCTCGCAAGGGCGCTCCAGTGATCCTCTGACCGATCCAAGACCTCCAGCAAGTAGAGGATCCTTCCAGGATTCTTTTGGGACACCTTGGAGCAGCAAAGGCCAACGGAGCAGCGAGTTCTCACCGGAGGAAGCTCGCCCAAGCGAGCGTTCTTCCCCATTCTTCCAGATGTCATCTCCGCCGTTGGATGAAGATGAAGTCCCAGGTCTAATCACAGCCGTCCGATGGAGTAGCGTTCAGACCGTTAGATCACCTCGGGTGATTTAATCCTTACCGCCCATCGTCGAAGCGGCATCGGCAGATGTGGAGGCGACGCGTGTCAAGTGGACGAAGATCAGCCGTTGGATCGCGCGCCTTTGGGGGTAAATTTCAGATATATCCCCCGCCTTTTTGTATTTATATTTTAATTCCATAAATAAAATTTCACGTTGTAAATAAATTGTAATTTTTGCAGTAGGCCCCCTGTAGTTGCTGTAATTGCGATTAGGTCCCTCCGTGCCTCACGTGCAGTCCCACGTGAGGCGCGTGATTTTTGCACTGAAGCCCTGGCGGTTTTTGTAAATTGTAAATTAGCCCCAAAAATAAAAATAAATGTTTATTTTTGTAGTGATTTTTGCACTGATGCCCCTGAGAATTATTTTATTTGCAAAAATGCCCCTACCAGGCTTTTAATTTTTGTGTCTTTTATCTATTTATTAAAAATACCTATGGTGCTCCTAAAAATTCAGATTAATTAGGATAGATGCTTCATGTAATGTTGTTTCACGGCCATATTTTATTTTGCATTTTTTGCACTTTTCCTAATTATTAAAAATTGAAAAAGGAGCCCTTTTTGTACTGTTTAAATTAGAAAATACAAAAAAATTATAAAATGCGTTTAAAAAATTACAAAAAAATTATATATAGTATATTTATATATATATATATTGAGTCCAGAAATTAAAAAAACCTAAAAATAAGAAAAAGAAAAATGAAAAAAATCAGAAAGCTCCAAAATCCAACAAAAAAATAGAAAAACCCTTAAAAAATCCCAAAAATATATTTTTCTCTTTTATAATTATCTACATATTATTATTAATGTATTAAAATTAATTTAGGTAATTTTGGGAATTATTTTATATTTTTAAAACCCAAATTAATTTCGGCTAGTTAATTAGTCCATATTGTGGACATTTTTGGAATTAAAAAAATATATAAAAGAAAATTTAAAAAATTTCAGAAAAATAACAAAAAAATATAAAAAAACATATATATTATATTTAATATATTTTGAGTATTTATATATGTATATCCATATTTCATATTACTTCTCTCTCTTCTTATAAATATATATATCTCTTTATATATATAGCTATATCATATAATTAAAAATATAAAAATATAAAAACAAAATAAAAATTATAGAAACAAAAATATTTAAAAAAATATATTTATAAAATCAAAAACCCACAAAAACAATAAGGATTGGACATGAACAATGAATTGAATAATTAGACAACACATACATCCCTTAGCCTCCCAGTGTTCGACCTCTACTTGTGCTTACACCTATACACACTTGCATGTAGAGTTATAATAAATTTTAACTCCACATTTTTGGATATTCATTTCATAAATTTTAGTGTGGGTTAATTGTTGATTGATTTGGGACCTCAGCGACATTGTGATCCCGCCTTGTGTGGATTACTCTAGACCCTCGGAGGACCCTTTCATCAAATGGCGCCGTTGCCGGGGAGGCAACAGATTTCGTATGAATTTTGTGTGGTTTTTAATTCATTTATTTAATTCTTTGCTCATGCCCATTATATATTTATTTATTTATTTGACTTCTTATTTTTATTGACATTATTTGATTGACTTCTCTGACCCATCTTCTTCCTTTGGGGTTGATGCGAGGGACCGCCAAGCGAAGGAGGACCTCCTAGGAGGACCTATGCACCCAAGCGAGGCGGAGTTGGCTTTTCTATGCCAGCCAACAGGAGAGAGCATCAAGGACAGATGAAGGAGAATTTTTGGAAGACAGTCCACACATTTTATGCATTTTATTTTAATATGTATATTTATGTGAGAGAGTGACTTTTGAATTGTACTAATACAAGACTCTCACAGGTACACTCTGACTCCCGAGGTCCAGTGCCCGAGGGATTGTTCCCTTGGGGGCCTCGATGGTTTTGATGCTTTTTCGTTCTTTATTTTATTTTTATTATTTTGTGTGAATGAGCCTTAGCTATAGGAGTTGCTTGCTCGTAGAGTTAGATCCAAACACCTTAATATATTTGCATGTACCTATAGTTCGCTTTGGACCTAGATCAAACTCTAAACAGTCGCCTCGCCATCTCTTAGCCCTTGTGCCACAGCAAGCCCCGCAAAGTGCTATCTCCTAAACTCAAGTGTGTTGAGCAGAGGAGGGGTGAGCCAAGACCGGACTTTTTAGGCTAAAGATTGGCGAGTGACTTGTGGTGCTTCACGATAACAACAATTTCTGAACCTAGGGCGATTTCTTCGGTTTGCATTTGCATATAGCATAGGTTTCAAATTCTGTTATGCATCCCGCATGGAGAGAGCTGGGAGGCACTGTAAGTCTTCTTACTTGGCATGCATCATCGTTTTCCGACTTGCATGGCTTTTCCGATCTTCTCCCTCTGTTTTTGCCAACCTAGGATGATTAATGGAAATTGGAACCTCGATAGGCACGCGCATTAAAAACACCCAAAAAAAGTGACAACCTAAATAAAATCGGGACTGCTAACTCTATTGGACCTAAAAATAAAACGTAATGGATTCCTTGTCTTGGGGAGCGCAACCCCCTCATTGTATGTGTTTTAAATTGCTCACGTACACACTAAGGAGTAGAGCCCAAATCCCATCAAGCCTCCTAAGTGTTTGTACAACTTTGTGATTCTTACCGTGATGAATATGTGATTCATCACTTCAAAAGTCAAAAATAGAGCCTTGTTCCCGAGAAAATAAAGGCATATTTCCCCTTATATTGCATAAATAGCATTCATGCATATATTCATAACTCATGCAGTTTAGCAGCTCATTTGCATTTAAATAAGAAGCCAAAAATCCCTTGTAAAATACCTATTCACCAAAATAACCTCTTCTCTATAATCTATACTCCTTACTTAATAATATAGGGAAGAATGCCAAAAATCACCCCTGTAAAATAGACAATAAAGCCTGAGAACCCCTGTACACTAGAATGCGCATAAAGTCCTCATGCAAACTCCGAATTAGGTCTACTTACTTTTAGAATACTACACATTAAAAGACCTTTAAAATGAGACTAATTTCATTGAATTTGGAGCTTGTATGAGAAAGATGGGTTTTTGGGCCACTTTGTATACTATCTATGTATATCTATGTATCCTTGTATTTATGTATCATATTTGACCTCATCTCCGTCTTTGGTCAACATGAAACTTGTAGATCTCATCGAGATCTACAACTTTCATGTTTTGAGTTTTTCCAAATTCGGTCCCCTCTTCTCTCTACACGTGCATCTTATTCCAGCCACTCACAGCAGGCCACGTGGCGCCCTCTGGTTGCGCCACGCGGCCCGCTTCCCCTCGCCTCATCCGCCTGCGCCCTCAGCCGTTGGATCTCGCTTCAGATCCAACGGCCCAGACTTTTCCGCGCACGCCCCTTGCCTGGACCATCCGATCATCTCCTTGCTTGATCTACGCCGCACGTTCGCGCCTTCACCAGAGCCCTCCACGTGGCAGCATCTACGCCGCTTGATCAGACCCTTGATCCCTCAATCGCAGCCGCCCTTCTTCCAGCGAATCGCGGCACTCTGATCAACTCCATCTCGTCATCCAGGCCGTTCGCTCGCGCTTCGCCAGCAGCTCGCCACATGGCGCCACCATAGCCCATCATCTTCGAGCCCCCGATCTCATCCTACCAGCCCACCACACCTTGATCCCCACCGTTGGATCTGGATCACAAGATCCAACGGTGGAAACCTCGTCTCCTACCTCTGGGCGCCCCTCTCTCCCACGTCCCTTGCCTTGCGGGAGGGGCACCCCTTTCTATTTCCGGCTGCACGTCAGCCACCCTCTCCCACCGCTGACACCCCCACGACGTCACCCACTCATCCCTCTCCCTCGCCAGCTCCCTCACGCTCCACCACCTCCATCATAGAAGCTCCACGTCGCCCTCGAAACTCGCCTTGTCGCCAACACCGCCACCAACTTCACCTTATAAATACGCCACCACCGGCAACGTTCACCGCCATCCGCCACTCGAGAGAGCTTCCCTGAGCTCCGACCTACCAGTTGGTGACAACAATTAGTTGAATCGTTGAGCGACGAAGGGAATTCGACTCCGGCGAGATCCACGGCCTTCACCGTCGTGCTGCAGCCTCCATCTGCGAGCTGCGAGAGCTCAGGCCACCTACCGATCTTCGAGCGACGACCTGGAGCTCAAAACTGAGCTCCATTTCCCAGGTAGATCCCTCCATTTCTCCTCCGATCGTCCTTTGTTTTTATCTTCGATTTCTCCGATTTTATTCGCCTCCACCGGCCACCTTCACGCCTCCAACCCATCTCGACGAGCTTCGCGTCGAAGCTCTCATCCTCGCGACACCATTTACGACCTCCGACGACGCCTCTCGCAATATCCCGATCATCAGCTCCGCCATTTGGCCGGAGCTCCATCTCCAGATATCCTCCGGCACCCTTAGGCCTCGCCGACAACCTTCACCTCTTCACACAAGCACGCACGATGCTTCGGCTAGCCTCTGACCCTTGCAGGTACTGCCTTCGCCACTGATCGGAGCTTCATCGGAGACGACTTCGAGCTTCGTCGACAGCAACTTCCGACGACCCTCTCTCACTTCTGAGGCCACCGGAGCCTTCACCGACCATCCGCGAATCTTCCGCGATCCCTCCGACTCGCCATTAACCTCCATTGACGACGGGAGGGAGGGGCGGAGTAGCAGCCCGATCGCCGGAGCCCCGCCTTCTCCTCCGCAGGAGGCGGAGGGCCGTCGAGGAAGAAGAGCAGCTGCCGTTCGATCGCATCGATCGAACGGCTCTCACATCGCCACGTCGCTCGCCACCGGACTCGCCTTCGACCGTAGGATCATCACTGATCCCACGCCTGGGAGAACGCCACGCGTCTTCACCGCCACCCTTTGGATCGATCTTGATCCAAAGGCCCGCAGGCCGCCACGTCGACGAAGACCGAGCCTCGGCCCCAAGCCTAGGCTCGGACGACCCGAGCCTACTCCGAGCCTCACTCCGGACCTCCAGAGCGCCCGAACCTCGCTCCGAGCCGCCGCAGCCCCCCCGAACCTAGGCCGCCCACGTGAGGAGCACGTACGGCCTGGGTAAATTGCACTGAGGCCCCTGGAGCTTTCCAAATTTGCAAATAGGTCCCTGTAAAGCAGACCCCACGTGAGGAGCACGTGCCCTGTGGAGAATTTGCACAAGAGTCCCCCGCATTATAGGTAATTGCATTTTAGTCCCTGTCTGCATATTTGTTTATTGTAATTTTAATTTCCTGTATTGCATTTACACCCCTGTGTTTGCACGCATCCCTAGATTGCATTTTACATCATTTTGAAATTCAAAATTTTGCATTTTGTTGGAAATTTTGTCCTCTGTCTATTGGTCCACGTGTCATCTTTTGTAAGCTCATTTGAATTATTAATGAATTAATTGGTGAATTGTTGACAAATTTTGCCCAGTGACACCTTTTGATTTATAGTTAATTCTCTGTGTTTCCAAAATTCATCAAAAATTCACAGTAGCTTAAGGACATCATTTTTAACATACCATAAAAATTTCATAGCATTTGCACGCATACGAGGCCTAAATAAATTGTTGAGTGATTTTATTAGATTAATTTTATTTAATTCATTTCACAGTGAAATTAAGTTCGGTTAATTTTCCTAGGTCCCTTATCATTAGAGCCACCTAGGATAATTTTAGTTCTTAAAAAAATTGTGGTTTGATATTTATTAAAAATTAAATACTGAAAATCACCCTGTCTGTTTATTTAATTCATAGTAAATTCATTTAGTGTCGAAAAATTCCAAAAAAAATTAGTGTAGGTCATTTTCATCATCATTAATCATCTGGTCAATTTTCATAATTTTTGGACTTCATTTGATACCATAATTAAATTGAACATTAAATTGACCTGCATTGTCTGCACAAGTCTGCATATCAAAAAGACAAAAAAATTACTTCCCAAAAATCACACACTTGGATAATTGCTTAAATTCACCTAAGGAGACAGATGCCTCCTTGAGATCGACCTTGGACTCCACCAAGAAAAAAATTGCCGCTTAAAATTAACTTCACATTAATCGATAAGTGGTTTTCGATTAACCCCTCGTATCCGACTACAACGAATCACTTTAATTAATGTGGACATTAATATGCCTAAATTAACATAGGGTGCGGGAGCGTTACCACACCTCACTCTAAAACTGAAAAGAAAAATGATCGTCCCCTGACGGTCTTCACTGTGTTTAGTAGGTGAATTGAGGGTTTCCCTTGTGTCTTGATTGTGACTTGGAGTCCATTAGGCTTTTCTTTTATTAGAGTAGTGGGTCCCGTCCGTGTGAGTCATGCATTTTTTATCTTTGAGTCTCTCTACCTCTATTATACATATACCTCTTCATTCGCATTAAGTCATGATATTGGCGCTTGAGCTCAATCATTTCTTTGCCAAGCCCTTCGTTTCCCTCTTCTTCACCATCTTCTTCGTATCCACTGTATCATCCTCATCTTCTCCGGTTCGAGGAGAGCCTGCTCTTCGAACCACCATTTTGACGGTGTTCCCGCCCTGTGTGGAACACCCAATTTTGTCTATGTCTCGATCTTCTTGCCCGCCCTCCTCGTCCCCTCTGTTTCACTCTTCTATCACCGTGATATTGGCGCGCAAGCTCAATCAGCTTCTCCACTTCATTATGTTACCCTTCTTATCCATCTTCCTTGTGTCCCCCGTATCCCCTCTCCCTTTACCCGGGAATGCTGTGCACATAGATAGCCCGCATCGAGGATTCCATGATTACCTTGATTATCTGTGTAAGACGGGCCAATGATTTTGAGGATTCTGAGATTGATTTGGTGGATTTGACTTTGGATACATGCATACGAGCGTATTGAGGATTTTTGATGATGCATGATCATTAGGTGTGATTCTTTATTAAGGAATTTTAGGTCTCGCACATCGGATTGAGGATGCGATATGATGCGATGATTTGGTGATGATTTCATGAGTATTGATTGATATATCTATCTTGAGGTTCCACCCATCTTAATTTTATGGATTGACTGATTATTCTGACTTGGACTTCCTGATAAAGGTGTGCAGATCCTTCATGATCTCTCATCTTCCTGATTGAACCATCCTTGATCTCCTGACTCTTTGATCCACCTTGGCGCTTAGAGGAATCCTTATGATATGTTGGGCCATCTCAGCCAGATTTGATTGACCTGAGGGATATTCTGTGAATGACCTAATTATTTGCTCCCTCGCATGATCTTATGCCCTCTGGATGATTGAATGATTGAATGCTTTTGAGGACCTGAGATTCTATGCCAGCATTCCCATGACCTACATTGATCTAGCTCGTATTACTCCCCGAGGACTATTTGCGGGAGAATGCGACAATTTCTAGGACTGCGGTTTCATACACTGCTTTGGTCGCCATTGTGATGGGACCTAGAATCGAGTCAGATGATATGCTTGATTGGCCTCCCCCTGTGATTGTGTATCTAACCTGAGGCTAAATGACTGATCACTCCCCTTGACGACCCTCGCAAGGATGAGATGTACTCTGATTATTCACTCTGTAGCTCACATCACTTCCCGAGGACTATCTGCGGAAGGATGTGACACTTTCTTTACGATCGGCTTCACTCACTTCTGGTGCCTCCATTTGTTGGGGCACAGTGCCGATTCGTCTGATATGGGCAGTCAGTCTCCCTTTCTGATTATGCGCTCGATCTGTTGGGGCATGAGACCGACTTGATCAGACTCCTTTGAATCCGCTCTCCTTGATGGTCCTCGTAAGGATGAGCTCTTTTCTGATTATTCCTTGACTGGCTCGTAGCTCCCCGAGGGTTATCTGCGGGAGACTACGACATATTTCTGATCTGATTGGTCTCTTCTGCTGGTAGCCGATTTGTCGACTTATGAGACCACTATGTGGGTCCGTCTGATGGATCCGGCTCCTTCGAGCCCTTCTCTCACCTTGACGACCCTCGCAAGGTAGAGAAATTCTGACTATTCCTTGACTAGATCGCAGTACTCTCCGAGGACTATCTGCGGGAGACTGCGACACTCTCTTTACTCTCGGTTCCCACTGATGTTGTGTCTCCGACCCGCGGAGCACGGAATCGAGTTGTCTGATATACTTGATTTTTGGTCCCATCTTGAGTTGCCTATCCGATCTGTGGATCATGGGACCCATCTGATTACACTCCTTTGAGTATGCTCGCCTTGACGGTCCTCGCGAAGCTGAGCTTCTGATATCTGCTATTTCCATGACTAGTTGACAGTACGTTCCCCGAGGGTTATCTGCGGGAACCTGCCACATTCTCTTGATTTGTCGGTCTCTTCTGCTGGTAGCCGATTTGTCGCCTACCGAGACCGTCTCTGTGATCCGTCTGATGGATCAGGCTCCCTTGAGCCCGCTCACTTTGAAAACCCTCGCAAGAGTGAGCTTCTGTACTGATTATTCATTGCCTAGCATGTGCTACTCCCCGAGGGTTATCTGCGGGAGAGTACATCATTTTCTAGGTACTCGGCTTCATTTCTTGTGTCTCCCATTTGGTGGAGCACGAAGCCGGGTCTTCTGACTTGTATACTCAGCCTCCTCCTTGGTTGTGTCTCCTGTCTGTTGGAGCACGGAGCCGAGTACTCTGATTATTCGCTGATTGTACCTTGAGGACCCTCGCAGGAGTGAGCCATGTATTGTGTTGTTCGGTGTATTCTTGTGACTTTCAGATTATATCACCACCGAGCATCGTACACTCTCATATGCTTTACGTCCGATCTATCTGGGAATCTGATTGACCGGAGGAGTCTGTAATGCTCTTTCTTCCTCCCGGTCTTACGGTATCGGCTCTGTTCCCTCATGATGACCCTATGAGCCGATTGACTGTTGCATGCTATCGAACCTGATATCTATCCTTTTGACTTGTTGTCCCCGGTAGCTGACACCCACGTGATTGCAGATTCGGGCGTCTTTTCACCTTTTGACTGCGTCCTCGTTCTCACAGGGAGATGACGACGAGAGTACGGTATTCACTTGTCAGATACCGTCCTGTACTCCACCAGTTCTTTCACCCCTTGTATATATGTGTTGTGTCTATTCCTTCTTTCTCCCGCATGTTATGTGTGCCCCAGATCTATCGCCATATCTTTGTGTCTATACTTCGGACGTACCTTGTCCTAAGTATAGGGGGGTACACACCGCGTTGTTCTTTCGTCGTTCAGATTCCTCACTCCTGTTGTTGTCTATACTTAGGGATATCTCACCCTAAGTATAGGGGGAGTGATGCGTATATTCTACACGATCTTTTCATCAATCTGTATATACCTCTCTTTTCTTCTTTTCTTCTTTTCCTTTTCTATCTTCTGTATCTAAATAAAAGGTGTCGCCCCTTTGTGTCAGATTTCTGTACTTAGGACGTACTTTGTCCTAAGTATAGGGGGGGTGTACCCCTGATTTGTTAATTCTTTAATCTGTTTATTCCCACCCTTGACCCTCCCTGCTTTGTATACAGTCTGCTATACTTAGGATTACTTGATCCTAAGTATAGGGGGGACGGTCAACTTCTATTTCCTTCATCTCTTATTCATTAGACTTGTCTATATTCAGTACGAGTTATGTCTTCTCTTTCTCTCTTCTGATCTATGAGGATATAGCTCATGCTAAGTATAGGAGGGTCATATATATTCTGTATATACTTTAGCCATAACTCGTACTTTCGTATTCTCTTAATAATATGGCTAATGATTCTTTAAAATTCATTAAAAACCCTTAATAAAAAGATGTGATTATTCCTCAGATTCTTTTTTACTGAGTAATAAATCAGGTGAAAATAATTTTTGCAAAATGTTTGAAAAATAGTTTGAAAATCTTTGTGAAAATCTTTTGAAAACTATTTTGAAAACGTTTTGTTACATGTTTTCAACCTTTGTAAAAACTTTTTGGTTTGTAAAGTTTATTTTCTTTGTGTGAAATAAAATGTTTGAAAAATTGTTTGCAAACAGTTTGAAAAATGGTCGCAAAAATATTTTGAAAAATATATATATATACTGTTTGAAAAACCCTTGCAAAATGATTTTCAAATGTGTGTAAAAATTATTTTGGACTATAGTTTTTTAAAATTGTTTGAAAATGCTTTTCAAATAAATTTGAGGAATAAAAGCATCAGTATATATATGTATAAATCAAAAATAAAATAAATAAAATTCTTTAATTAATTGTATATACACCTAAATAAATCACTTTGTTAAAACCTGTAAAATATTTAAAATTCTTTAAATCCTGTAAAATAAAGTGGCACGCCCGTGTAAATACCTGTATATATTTATACTTTGGATGCCAAAATTCTTTCGATGTGTAAAAATTTCTCTCTTTGTTTTCAAATTCTTTGAAAAATTGCATTATTCTTTGCATATTTGTAAATAGCATTTGCATAGCATTTATATTCTTTGATTGAACTTGATGATTGAACTAGTCCAATAAAGTCGAAGATTGGAGCTTGGTTGGACCTTACTGCACCTAATTGCACGGGAACCTTATGAGAACTAGGTTTAGGGCACTTCAGGTCTATTCAGAATTAATTCTTTGAGAAATCAGGGCTAGGTTCAAGTCACCTCAGTGGAGTAACTAGAACTTTTCGAAACACACACATGACTCTTGCTGACCGCGACCTAACTTGGACACTTGCACCTTTCACTTGGCTCAACTCAGTTGGAGTGGTGAGGGGGGTGGATTTGCCAGTCTGAGACGCTCACGGGTGGAAACATTCGTCCTCGTCTAGGGAGGGAAGTGCACCCCAACCTGGTTCAATAGCCATGAGGTCTAACGACAGGAGATTGTGGGTTGCAATAATGCTTCAAAAGAGGGATACTCTTCTGGCTCAAGAGGAAAAAGTCCTTATGTAAATGCTGCTGTAAATAGTATGTTGAAAAAAAAAATAAGTGGACAGGCTTGAAGGTAAAAATAAAAGTACCTGCCTGAGTATGTATATATAGAAAATAAGCAAGCTTGAGCATCAAAGTTATACCATGTGAGCCTGCAGCTGGATGACTTGACTACACTGGTCTTGCATCCTAGGATAGGTAGCTACACCGGCTACCGTCCATTCTTCTCTTTGCCTCCTCCTCTTGAGTTGGATGCCACTTGAACTTAGAAGGGAATACCCCGCTCCTCGAGGAAAGAGCTATTGGATTGGGGAATCATTGGGTTGTCATTCTGGAGAAGTCAGTCTCTTTGTCATTTCAGTTGGGGAGAGTCACTATCACTTACACGTACAAGTCAGCTTCATAGTCATAAGGGTTTGCGTATGAGGTAGGCTAGTTCTGACCTGGCTATCGAGGTGATTTGAACCAAGTTCTGTGACTCTTGAAGGCTGTTGTGTTTTAAATTTGGTTCCCTACCAGGTTCCAAACACATTTTCACACTAAGGTCTAACCTGAGCTCCAAACTTTGATTTTGTACAGATGAGTTTAATAATCATGACCAATTCAATTTATTCTTTATTTCTCTTTTTCTTTTCTTCTGATTCTTTATTATTTTGTACTTACTGCATAAGTATTTGCTAGGGACTAGCAAAGGCAAGTATAGGGGGGTGATGAATCTCCATTTCATCACCTTTATTCTATCATTTTGGCCTTAAAAACCCCAGCAAATGCATGTAAATAGCATCAATTTGTTCATAATAGTATTAATTATTTGTTGTATTAAATGTACATAGAATAAGGTTTTTAATGCCAAAATTATGGAATAAAGAGAAGAAAAGAAAAAGGAATAAAATATTGCAAATATTTTATAACCCGAACCCCGAGACCAAGGCCAGCATGGAATTGGTCGACAAGGAATAAAGTAGGGGGAGATAAGGGCCAATAGTACAATAAATACCTCATTTATTTGTTCATTTATTTATGCATTTTGAAACCTATTTTGTATATAATTATTCATTCATCAAATAAAGAAACTTTGCACATGAAAGTTGTAGATAAAAATGTAAATAAAAATACAAAATTGAGTTTGTGTAAAAATAGTACTCAGTGTACATTTTATACCCAGAATAAAAAGCCAAAATCTCAACTTCACAGACCCATATCTTGCAAATAAAAACTCCAAATCACCAAACTCATCTTTAATTGTATATAGCTTTCCAAGAATTATTTTATAAAATTTGTTTTATAATTTTTGGAGTTCATCTGTAAAAGTTAGGTTTTTGGCCTTTATTGTGCATAATACCTGATTAAAATATTCATTTTATTCAATATTTATTATTTCTATAAATTGATATTTTTAAAATTTTGTAAATAATATAAGTAATACATGTACATATTGCAATTAAAAGAAAACCAAAAAGAATTTGTAAAAAAACAAAATAAGCTTATGTAATACATAGGCAAAATACCTATGTTGAGTATGTACATAAATAAAAGGGGATTTACTTATTTTATTCTTTACTCATCTATATTTTTATAATTATGTAAATATTACATATAATTTATTAAAAATACAAATCCAAAATAAAAACTAAGAAAATACGTTAAATAAATAAAGTATACATAATATATAGGTAAAATACCTATGAGTATAACTACATATACCTATACCTATTTATTTAAAATTATAAATAAACTTATAAAAATTAAATAAAAATATACTTATACTCATAAAAGTAAGTTATAAATTTATAAAATAAGAAAATAAAAAAATAAAAAAATTAACTAAAATAAAAATAAATACATATAAATATACTTATAAATACATTATTAAAATAAAACTATAATAAAATATATCATAAAATTAAATAAAAATCATAAATAAATACTACATTAATTAATAAAATTTTTTTTATTTTTTAATTAATTTCTAATTAATTCATTTATTACGTTTAATAAATAGGTCAAGTTCGGGCTGATGTGGACCAATCAGAGGCTAGGGAGTGTTGACCTCCGGTCAACTCCCCCCTGCGCCTCTGACTCCCGTCAGACCTATCCAGTCCCCCGTTTCCTCCTTTTTTCCCGCTCGATCTATCGCTCCTTTGACAACGATCCCTTCGCGGAATTTTCTCCCAGAACCATCATGATCCTCGCCGCACATTTTATTTGCGTGAACATAGCCTAGATTCTTCGAGATTCGCCGGTCAATAAGGGCGCCCCCTCATGTTTATAAATAAACCCATCTTCTTCTTCCGAGTTTTTTTGGCCATTTCCCGAACCCTAGAGCCCACGCCTTCGGCCTAGCGTGCATCCAGGTGACAGCTGGAGCTCCCCTGGAGGTTGTGGAGGCTCGCGGAGGAAGGATATGCGCCCACGGCGGCGCTCCGGCAGTCGTCCTGCTCCCTGGAGTCATTCCAAGTATAAGAGCTGTGCACTTATTTTCTTAGGTAGATTTTCATCCCCGTTTTTCATTCCTATCTTTTATTTTGCATTTAGCTCATTAGTATAGCCTAGTTTAGTTAATTCGAAGTCCGCCGGAGCTCAGCTCCGGCGACTTCGCCACCGTGCCTCCGACTATTTACCGATGCCCTTTCACCGTCACTTCGTTCCCCACCACATTCTCCACCTCCAGACCACTCAAACCCAACCAGATCCTCCCTGGATCTGTGAATCGATGTTCGTCTCCTCCGCTTCACCGGAGCATCGCCGCCCTCATCCATTCATGTGCTAACAGCTTTAGTTTTTGGCCTAGGAGCATCGCCTCGAGCCGAACTTTCTTCCTGAGCAGGTTAGGTGCGCTATCAAGCACCTAGAGACGAAGTTACAGGCCGTCGAAGATACCTTTAGCACCTTGCCTTCTCCGACCTCGCAAGGGTGCTCCAGTGATCCTCTGACCGATCCAAGACCTCCAACAAGTAGAGGATCCTTCCAGGAAGCTTTTGGGACACCTTGGAGCAGCAAAGGCCGGCGGAGCAGCGAGTTCTCACCGGAGGAAGCTCGCCCAGGCGAGCGTTCTTCCCCGTTCTTCCAGATGTCCTCTCCGCTGTTGGATGAAAATGAAATCCCAGGTCTAATCACAGCCGTCCGATGGAGTAGCGCTCAGACCGTCAGATCACCTTGGGTGATTTATTCCTCACCGCCCATCGTCGAAGCGGCATCGGCAGACGTGGAGGCGACGCGTGTCAAGTGGACGGAGATCAGCCGTTGGATCGCGCGCCTTTGGGGGTAAATTTCAGATATATCCCCCGCCTTTTTGTATTTATATTTT
The DNA here is from genome assembly GCA_037367405.1 of Ottelia alismoides. Taxonomy (NCBI): domain Eukaryota; kingdom Viridiplantae; phylum Streptophyta; class Magnoliopsida; order Alismatales; family Hydrocharitaceae; genus Ottelia; species Ottelia alismoides. Next base: position 321,221 of record JAZKJV010005072.1, on the reverse strand, counting down.
AATGCCATAAATAAAATTTCACGTTGTAAATAAATTGTAATTTTTTGCAATAGGCCCCCTGTAGTTGCTGTAATTGCGATTAGGTCCCTCCGCGCCTCACGTGCAGCCCACGTGAGGCGCGTGATTTTTGCACTGAAGCCTTGGCGGTTTTTGTAAATTGTAAATTAGCCCCAAAAATAAAAATAAATGTTTATTTCTGTAGTGATTTTTGCACTGATGCCCCTGAGAATTATTTTATTTGCAAAAATGCCCCTGCCAGGCTTTTAATTTTTGTGTCTTTTATCTATTTATTAAAAATACCTATGGTGCTCCTAAAAATTCAGAAATATTAAGATAGATGCTTCATGTAATGTTATTTCACGACCATATTTTATTTTGCATTCTTTTGCATTTTCCTAATTATTAAAAATTGAAAAAGGAGCCCTTTTTGTACTGCTTAAATTAGAAAATACAAAAAATTATAAAATGCGTTTAAAAATTACAAAAAAATTATATATAGTATATTTATATATATTGAGTCCAGAAATTGAAAAAAACCTAAAAACAAGAAAAAGAAAAATGAAAAAAAATTAGAAAGCTCCAAAATCCAACAAAAAATAGAAAAACCCTTAAAAAAATCCCAAAAATATATTTTTCTCTTTTATAATTATCTATATATTATTATTAATGTATTAAAATAATTTGTATAATTTTGGGAATTATTTTATATTTTTTAAACCCAAATTAATTTCGGCTAGTTAATTAGTCCATATTGTGGACATTTTTGGAATTTAAAAAATATATAAAAAAATTAGAAAAATTTCAGAAAAATAACAAAAAAATAAGAAAAACATATATATTATATTTAATATATTTTGAGTATATATATATATATATCCATATTTCATATTACTTCTCTCTCTTCTTATAAATATATATATCTCTTTATATATATAGCTATATCAAATAATTAAAAATATAAAAATAAAAAAACAAAATAAAAATTATAAAAACAAAAATATTTTTAAAAAATATATTTATAAAATCAAAAACTCACAAAAACAATAAGGATTGGACATGAACAATGAATTGAATAATTAGACAACACATACATCCCTTAGCCTCCCAGTGTTCGACCTCTACTTGTGCTTACACCTATACACACTTGCATGTAGAGTTATAATAAATTTTAACTCCACATTTTTGGATATTCATTGCATACATTTTAGTGTGGGGTAATTGTTGATCGATTTGGGATCTGTTGAGCAGTCGCCTCAACGACATTGTGATCTTGCCTTGTGTGGATTACTCTAGACCCTCGGAGGACCTTTTCATCAGCCACGTGGCGCCCTCTGGTTGCGCCACGTGACCCACTCCATTGGCCGCCACGCACCTCACCTCTGGGTCGTCATATCATCCTCGCTGCCTTCAGATCTCGATCCTTCATACCACATCATCCCTCAGCCGTCCGATCCATCCACAGATCTCATCAAGACCGCACGTCTGCGCATTACTCTCCGCTCTCCACGTGGCATGCTCGGGCCATTGGATCATGGCCTTGATGATTAGATCTTACCCGTTCAATCCCGACCATGTCCTGACCATCCGATCGAAGTCCAGATGAAATCATGGCCTTCCTTTAACGCCTCATCCTCACGTGGCAAGCTCTCCACCATTCGATCGCCCTCCAGATATAATCTGGACCATTCTTTAGCGCCACGCTTCCAGAATGCCACGTGGCTACATCACATCCCTCCGATCGCATCGCCCCGATCTGATCTGGATCGTCTCCTCGTGCCCATCTCCTAGCCGTTGGATCACTAGATCCAACGGTTGGGGTGTCATCTCCTACCTCCGGCTCTCTCTCTTTCCCACGATCTCCACCTCGCGACGGCTCCGTCCCCTTTCTATTTCCGGCACCACTCGAGTCACCATCTCTGCCCTTTATCAGCTCCACGACGTAGCCAATGCTTCCCTCTTCCTCGCCGACCTCCATGACCTCCATGAAACTCACCCACGTCACTCCACAAAGCCCACGAACACCACACCTCCATCACCTGACCTCCACTATCTTCATTTGAATACCCCACCTCCGACCTCGTTTCACCCCATCCGCCATAGCAAGAGGTGCCCTCGAGCTCTTAGCTTTCCATTGGTGATAAAAATTGAGGCAGAAATCGAGCGACGACAAGACTCCACCTCCGGCGAGATCCACGGCAAATCCCCGCCGTGTCACAGCTCTTCCAACAAGCTGCTTGAGCTCGGGCTTTCTACTGTCCCTCGAGCAATGATCGGGAGCACTCTTTGAGTTTCCAATCCCTAGGTAGATTCCTCCATCCTCCTCCGATCATTCTTCTTCTTTCCTCACGTTTTTCTCAAAATTTATTCCGATTCTCCCTCCCATCCTCTCGCTTCTCCGACCATTCCCCGAGCTCCGCCTTGGAGCTTTCACCTTCGCGCGCTATTCCGTTCGCGCCTATAACATCTCGCACCCCCTTCCGATCGAAGCTCCGCCACACGACAGAGGAGAACCACCGCCCGATCACCTTTATGCCACATGCCTCCCATTGCACTCCTCTCACTTCCATGAGCACGAGCATTTGCTTTTTGGCACAACCTAACCCTGCAGGTTCACTCCTCGTCACTGGTCGGATGTATCACCGGAGCACCTTCGAGCTCTCACGTCTCCAGCCTCCAGACACCCTCCGCTTTCGCCAGACATCCCGGTGACTCCCCAACGCTCTCACGACCTCTTCTAGCTATTCAGGGGTCGCTAGTGACCTTCAAAGGCCATGGGGAGGGGTGGCGGAGCAACGCCCTCTCCACCGGAGCCCCGCCAAGTCCGCCGTAGGAGGCGGTGAACCGGAGGACACGAAGCGCAGCTACCGTCCGATCCTCTTGATCGGACGGTCCTGATCGAGCCACATCGCCCGCCTCCTGCCCCTGTTGGATCAAGGGGATCCCACGGCTAGCACTCTGCCATGTCGACTTCATCAACCACCGTTAGATCTATCTCAATCTGGCGGTCCCTAGGTGCGCAACTCCAGTCTCCATTGGATACACCTTGATCCAGCGGCCTACATAGCGTCACATTGCGAGCTCCGAGCCTCATCCCTGACCTTTGGCTCAGAGTATCCGAAGCTGATTCGAAGCTAGCCCGAGCCTCAGGTGCTATCCGAGCCTCTGCCCGAGCCTCTAACTCTGTCCGAGCCTAGTCCCCTCACATGTACGTCATGTGAGGGCTGGGTAAATTACATAGAGCCTTCGAGACCTTTCTGAAATTGCAAATTGGTCCCTGCCAGGCACGTCGCATGAGGAGCGCGTGTCTTTGTGGGAATTTTGCATCCATCCCTCCTGCATTATAGGTAATTACATTTAAGTCTCTGTCAGCATGTTTTATTCTGAAGAAATTTCATTTTCTGTATTTGCATTTTGCCACCTATCTTTGCACGCATAATTAGGTGTCCACATTTAATCATTTTTAAATTCTAAAAATTGCATGTTGTAGTTTAACTTGTCTCTATCTTATGTGACACTTATCTTATTTTTGTGAGTCATCTGGAGATTAATAATATGAAATTGGTGAAATTCTCTATATTTTGCCCACTGTGTGCCTTTATTTAATATTAAATCCCTTGGTGCTCCAAAAATCATCATAAAATCAGATTAGAATTAGGATAAATTACTCTACACTATGCCCAATAATCATTGCATTTAACGCATCACGAGGCCTAAATAAATCAAACAGTGATTTGCTTAATTGATTTTTAATAGATTCAATTCACATAGATTTTTAGATTTATCAATTTTCCTGGATTCCTCTTACTTAGACATATCTAGGATAATTTTCACATCTTAAAATAATTTCTTTTGGTATTTATTAGAATCAATTTTGTAAAAACTGCCCTGCATTCATCTTTAATTCATAATAAATTCATTTATAGTCGAAAAATTCCAAAAAAATATAGTAGCTTAATTTCATTGTATTTCATACTCTGGCCAAGTTTCAAAGGACTTCATCGGATCATCTTTGTAATTTAACTTGTAAATTTAGCCCGAAATTGCATTGTTTTTCCTTTATTACACAAAAATTTCTAAAAAAAGACCAAAAATATTCTTTTGACAATCTGACCTCAAAATTAACAAAAAAATTTACCTAAGGAGACAGCTGCCTCCCTGAGTTCGACCTTGAGCTTGCCCAAGTAAAATAAATCTGCCGCTTAAACTTGATTTTTCATTAAGTCTTAGTGGTGTTTTTAATGAAGTCTTGATTACCCGACTGCAATAAACTTAACTTTTAATTTGATCGATAATTTGATTAAATTAACAAGGGTAGACGAGGCGATGTCAAAATGGCATCGTTGCCGAGGAGGCACGACTTAGGTTAATTTTGAGGGAATTTTTATTTTAGATTTTCCATCCCCGGGTAGTCTGATTCCCGGCTTTTCTTGTTAATATTTATCTGTCATTTATTTTTGTTTATTTATTTGGCATCCTTTATCTGACCTCCATTTATTTCGTGCAATTAAAATGAGGAGTCGAAGGTGCTTCGTCAGGCAAACCGAGGAACCCACATTTAAATATTTTGAGTAATTGTGAGGACTTGTAATTGCTGTCATTTTCATTATTTTTGCATTTTTCCAGTGATTCCCGTTTGGGTTCTCGCGTGTGTAAAGATAGTGGAATCGTGTCCCTGTGTGCTGTGTGGATTGCTTTTACGTAGAATAGGCTTGCACTTGTAGCTCTTAGAGCTAACGTTAGGACTTGCTTGTGCTCGTAAAATTCTAGGACCACACTTTACACATAAAAGACGCACTTAGACCGTAGATCTAGCCAAATTCAATCTGTACTTCATTCCTAATAGAACTGCCTGTCTAGGAGCAACTTTCATCGCTTGCATTGCATGTAGAATAAAGTTTTCAATTCTATTTTGCATCCTGCATAAAAAGCAAAAGGATCACTATAAGTCTTCTCTACTTGGCATTTCATCATAGGTTTATCTTGCATCGGCTTTTCTCGACTTCTTCCCCCTTGGTTTTTCAAACTTAAGATAAAAAAGAATTGGGACTGGACAATAGACGTGTTTTGTGGTTGGACTAAACCAGTGGTCACTTAACTTAAAATCAGGATTGCTAAACAAAATTGATCGAAAAATCAATAAAATCGGAAATTTTGTTTACGGGAGAGTAACCCCGACCTTGTTTTCAGGCTTTGTGAGGGTACTAGAGTGTGTGAGCACCCTAGGGCAGCGCCAAAAATCCCCGCCTTCCATATCGCGTACCCCGATCTGAGCAAATATCACCGGCTGAGCTTTCGGTTCAACTGACCAGCGCCAAGTAGCCTCCGCCTACTCCGGTAGGTAGATAGGGGTGAAATTGTGGTGCACTGCGACAAGTTGCTAGTAGCCTCCGCCTGCTCTGGCAGGTAGATAGGGGCGAAGTTATAGCCTTGTCAGCCTCCGCCTATTCTGTAGGTAGATAGGGGCAGGTTCTTGAACTTTCAGCTGATGATAGGAGTGGAGAAAGGAAGGGCGTTGGTATCTAAGGCGACAGGTTAAATAGGGGAGTCGTATCCGGCTTTTAGCCGACTCCCCTATAGGCCACGTAACCTTTGTTACTTGTATGAAAATTCACACTTAAAATCAACCAGATTAATTGGACTCGGTTTTGGGTCCTTCACCGTGTTGAGTGTGAAAAATAGGGTTTGGATTCCTTTGCTTGCTTCAGGTAGGAGTAAAATCCTATCTTAAACTTAGAACTCTCGATTCTTCTTATCGCCATCCAAGATGACTGACTGGGGGGATATCTACTCTCGATTCGTCAATCTTTCTTTGAGCCCCCCACGAAACTCATCTTCGCCGGCCCAAGCGCAACTTGGACCAACCCGAGCTCATGATCCTCTTGAGTTCGGGATCCATCAACCCCAGGGTGGTTACTCTCAAACCAACCCTTTTCTCTCCTTTGATCTCACCAAGGAAGACCATCGCCTCGGTGAGAATGTCTTTATTGATATGTCCTCTAACCTAGGCCATCTTCTTTACTTAGGAAAAGAGGACAAAATGCCAAAGAAAAACCCTGATGAAGAGGAACACAGACAGAACCCCATGATCCAAGTCTTAGCCTAGTTGGCTAGAGACGAACAACTAAATGAAGAACTGATGGCTAGGATGGGACAAGTGATCGAGGCTGAAGGAATTGATCGACCCATGGTAGCTGGCTAGTTCCTGTGGTTCCTCCTGAAGCATTCGAGCTGAAGCCCCACTTTCTGAGCTTGCTACCAAAGTTCAACGGAAACACCAATTAAGAACCTTATGCCTTCCTTAGAGACTTCGAGCTAGTTTGCAACAACCTTAGTCACCTTAGGGTTGGGCAAGACTACATCAGGCTAAAGGCCACCCCGTTTGCCTTAGGAGATAAGGTCGCACATTGGTTGAAAAATCTCAGGGTGAGATGTATAACCTGGATGTAGTTCAAGGACTTGTTCTCGAAGAAGTTCTACCCACTCAATAGGACTAACAAAATGAGAACCAAGATCGTGAGTTTCTCCCAGAGACTCAATGAACCATTCCATGAAGCCTAGGACAGATTCAATGATTTAACGCAGAAATATCCGTGCCATGGCATTACAAAAGCGATCTTAGTCCAGACCTTGTTCTGTGGCATAACCCCAAAGATGCTGAAATTAGTGAGTGCCCTTATGGAGGAAGCTATCTGAACAAGAACGAAGATACCGTATGGAAGATCCTGGAGCAGTGGCAGAAATAGGCAGATCTCAGGCCACCATGGCCTATCAGTTGTCTCCTTCAAGTCTATCCAACGAGACAACTAGGAGGAATGTAGTGGATCTGACAGACGACCTCATCCCCAGCATGGAGATAATATCTATCAAATTAACCATGGCCGAGCATATTCACAAGTGGGTCACTGACCTTGATGCACTCTCACGATTGCCAAAACAAGTAGAGGAACTGACTGAGAAGGTAGCCAAGACACGGCTACCTGCCCCTTCTGCACCACCTGCACCTGTACACCGAGTTCATCTTGTACAAGAACAGGCATCAGGGCCTCAGAGTAGCTGGGTAGAGGAGCATACATACACTCAGCAGGAGCAGCATGCACCCCCACAAGTGGAGACATGATACTAGGAGCCTCCGTAGGTATTCGAGATCAATGGGCTGTGGTACAACCATGACCCCGTCGGCAGACAGTCGGGGATAGGGAACAGTCAGCTACACCGACCTTCCCTATCTTACCAGGAAAACAACTCCGTCCCTACACCACGCTTTGTACAGTCCTGACCCGGACACGGGTACCAACCTCAGCAGCACTAGCAGCAGCGCACGTTCCACTCGGGCCACCAGGGCCCTCCACCACCTTCCCATCAGCAGCAGTACCGGCATGGCCAGCAGGGCCAATACAAGAACTCATCCTCGAGTCAGCACCAACAAGCCCATCCCACAAGTGAATTGGAGTCCCTTACCTTGGCGATCCAGACCCTGACTGATAGGGCCCAACAAATTCAGAATGACTACCTGGATATGATAACCGATTTGAATCGTGTCTCCCATACCCTGGACTAGCAGATGGCGTCAAAGACCCCAATTCCTGCATAGGTTCAGGCCAACCCAAATAGCTTAAATCAAGGCCAGAACCGACCACAAAATCATGTATACTATTTAGATAACTCTTTATCTGAATATGAGATCCTTTCGTACAATAATGTCAATCATATGTCCCTCAGGACCAGAAGGACCGTGAGCGTACCTGATCGGGCACGTACACAGGAGGAAGATGCTGCCAAGTCTCTATCTGAGGAGAACTTGGCGGTAGAGGAGCACCACCACCACTACCACCGGCAGAAGAAGAGGACTTCCAAGTCCTTGAAGAAGAAGGAGAACCGCACCAGCAGTGAGTCCAACAAGACCGATGAGGAGCCCGCACCTCCATCTGAGGAGGATGTCCCATCAGTCACGGAAGATGCATAATCGATTTTGCAGCAGAAATTTCCTTTTAGTTAGAGTCAAAGTCCGAGTCCGTCTAAGTGTCAGAGTCATGTACAGAACTCAGTCCCTGATTTCAATGAAAATTTTTTGATTTCGGAATCTGAGTTAGCATCAATAATCCCTTTCCCCCGAGCTCTTAAGGGTGGAAAGAAGAAACCAAAAAAATACAAAAAGATGACCCTGAGATGGCAGAGTTTTTCAATAAATACATCAAGGTCACAATCCCTTTTGATAAGTATGTGGACATGACACATGCATTCCAGAAGTACCTTAAGGTTAAATGCACACCTACTAGGGTCAGCAGGAAGATCAAAAGTCGTGTTGAGAAACACATTCTATCAGTAGCCACTATTTGGGCAATAAAGAATGCGTTTCCGAGGAAACGGAGATATATGGGTGCACATTATGTGGTGAGTCATGTCGATGACACTGCGTTTGCACGCACTCTCCTTGATAACGGCTCCTCAATTATCTTGATGCCTACAACCCTCTATGAGTGGCTTAATCTTGGACCTCTTAGGAAATCCAGAGCCTTACTTCAGTTTGCAGACAAATCAACCAAGAGGTCCCAAGGAGAATTGAGGAATGTTTTCATCAAAGTAGAGGGTCAGGAGTACATGGTGGACTTTATAGTCCTTGATATGAAGACCCCTCGAAATTGGAGAGACTCCCAGATCATATTAGGAAGGCCCTTCCTCAGAACAGCAGGGGATTTATTTGATTACAAGATCGAGAAAATCCAATTCCAAACTCCAGGCAGAGATGAGGAACTTGAGATCAAGCAGACCAGATGGCAGAGGCCAGATTCAGAATCTAGCACCGAGTACTCTTCGTCTGAAGCATATTGTATTCATGTAGACACCGTTGGGCCATGGAAACAGAACCCAACTAGCACCGATGAGTCCCTCTCCTCCGGAGATGATCTTATCCATGAGTCAGTTTGCGAGACCCTTAGAAACAAGTACAGTGCAGAAAGTGCATCTCCCTACATCTTCGATGACTTAGAGGCCCAGCTGGGCATGTCAGTCCTTCCCTCTTTAGGACAATCGGAAGATGAGGATGATGAGTCAGACGTGGCTTTTGCCGATTGCTTAGAAACCTTTTACGTTCCGACTCCAGAGCCGAATGAGTTGGTAGCAACAATTTCAAGAACAGATCCAACCACTACCAGCACAGAGCCAGATTCGATTGAGACAAACTTCCTTGATGATCACACCTTACCTGAGCTCAAACCTTTACCCACAATGCTTAAGTATGCCTTTCTTGCGGGACAAGAGAAGAAGTATCCGGTCATCATCAGCTCGTGATTGACCGAGGAGTAGGAATCTTGCTTGCTAGAGATCCTGGAGAAAAACTGTAAGGCGATAGGATGGAGCATCACCGATCTCCATGGGATAAATCCCGCTTTGTGCTCGCACCATATCTACTTGGAGAATGAGGCTAAACCCTCTCGAGAATTCCAACGTCTGATGAATCCAAATTTATGAGAGATAGTGAAGAAGGAGATAGAGAAATGGTGCGACGCGGGTTTTATTTATCCCATCTCCGACTCCAAATGGGTGGCTCCAATCCATGTTGTCCCAAAAAAGTCGGGAATTCAGACGATCACCAATGAAGACGGAGAGGAGATCGTGACACGAGTACCCACGTCGTAGTGCGTATGTGTGGATTACAGACGTCGGAATGCTGCGACAAAGAAGGATCATTTCCCCCTACCGTTCATTGATCAGATCTTTGAGAGATTTGCAGGGAAAGAATTCTTCTGCTTTTTAGACGGGTTCTCGGGCTACAATGAAGTAGGCATAGCTCCTGAGGAGCAGGAGAAAACCACGTTTACATGCCCCTTTGGTACCTATGCTTTTAGGTGCATGCCCTTTGGGTTATGCAATGCTCCTGGTACTTTTCAAAGGTGTATGATTGATGTATTCACCGAAATGGTCGGCGAATTCCTGGAAGTCTTCATGGATGATTTCTCGGTCCACGGCGATTCCTTTGATTCCTGTATTAGGAATCTGGACCGAGTCCTCAAGTGATGTTGTGAGGTCAATCTGGTGCTCTCCTGAGAGAAAAGTCACTTCATGGTGACGGAGGGCATTGTGTTGGGGCATGACATCTCCAAGATAGGAATGGAGGTTGACCTTGCCAAGGTGGATGTGATCAGACGACTCCAGCCACCAACCAACGTAAAACAGTTGTAGTCCTTCCTCGGGCACGTTGGATTTTATCGAAGATTTATTAAGGATTTCTCTAAGATTGCCCAATCGCTAACTGAGCTTTTAGGCAAAGACATGGAGTTTATTGTTGATCACAAATGTCTTGAAGCCTTTAAGCAACTACAAGGAATGATCATGGATGTCCCGATCCTACAAGTCCCATATTGGTCTCTGCCTTTTAAGATCATGACGAACGCCTCAGATTTTGTTGTTGGGGTTGTGTTAGGACAGATGAGGGATGGCGTCCCATTCGCTATACACTACGTAAGAAAAGTGCTTGATACTGCTCAGCGTAACTATACAGTTACGAAAATGGAGATGCTTGCGGTAGTGTGCCTTGGATAAATTCAGATTTCACTTAATCGGATCCAAGATAGTTGTGTTCACATACCATACAACGCTATGATACTTAATGTAAAAGAAGGACGCGAAGGCGCGTCTTCTTAGGTGGATTCTGCTTATCCAAGAGTTTGATTTGGACATTCGTGATAAACCTGGAAAGAAGAACGTAGTAGCTGATCACCTCTCCCGTCTCGAGGATCTTAATGCTTCTGTTGACACGCCAATTCGAGACTCCTTCCCTGACGAGTCGATTTTTGTTGTCGACTCACTCCCATGGTATGCCAATATCGTGAACTATCTTGTCTCCAAGAAAGTTCCCGAAGATTGGCCCAAGAGCCACATAGACCGACTGAAGTCGGATTCGAGACATTACCATTGGGAGGATCCGATCCTTTTCTTTGAAGGACCGGATTGTGTCTGGAGATGGTGTATTCCTCAGGAGGAATATCAGAGTGTCCTTACTTTATGCCACAGTCTAGAGGTAGGAGGACACCACTCCAGGAAGAGGACCGCATGGAAGATACGTCAGTGTGGCTTATACTGGCCGACTCTGTTTCGCGATGCGATCAGCTTTGCGAAGTCGTGCCCCGTATGCCAACGAATGGGAGGAACCGTTGGCTCCAAGGATGAGATGTCGGTGCAGCCTGACATCATTTGTGATGTATTTGACGTCTGGGGCATCGACTTCATGGGCCCATTTACTATCAGCCACGGATTCGAATACATCCTTCTGGCGGTAGACTATCTGTCAAGGTGAGTGGAGGCTATCCCAACTCGAGCCGCAGACAACATGACTATCTGTAAATTCATTAGAGATCACATCATCTCTAGGTTCGGGATCCCCAAAGTGTTGATATCAGATGGGGGTAGCCACTTCGTGAACAAAGATGTGAAGAAGCTCTTGAAGGATTAGGGCATCAAACACCGTGTCGCTAGTCCTTACCACCTACAGACCAATGGCATGGCTGAGGTGTCAAATAAGGAGGTAAAACCATATTGCAGAAGCATGTCTGCCCAGACAGGAAGGACTGGTCTCATATCTTAGATCAAGTCCTATGGGCTTATAGGACAGCTTACAAGACACCGTTAGGAACCTCCCCATTCAGGATGGTATTTGGTAAGCCGTGCCATTTGCCCACAGAATTAGTGCACAAATCAGAATGGGCAATCAAGAAGGTCAACTGGAGCACACACCTAGGGCAGAAACAAAGAGAGATGGATCTGAATGAGCTTGTGGAAGTCAGAAACTAGCATACGACAACAGTTTGGTGTACAAGGACAAACTAAAGCAATGACATGATAGATATATCAGACAAAAGACCTTTGTTCCTGGACAGAAGGTATGGTTGTTCAATGTAAGGCTGAAGGTTTTCCAAGGCAAGTTGAAATCCAAGTGGACGGGCACATTCATAGTCCGTGCTGTGCATGATAGTGGATGTGTTGAGATCTCAAATCTCACAGATGAGGCACAGACATTCCTAGTCAATGGACAACTGCTGAAGCACTTCGTCGAACCCAATGAACACTTAGTTCATGTTGAGGAGATTGTATTCACACACGAGATAGTCTCAGCAGATACACATATAGCCGCGCATGAGGCCTTGCAGCGGGAAGCTCTCGCCATCAGCAGCATCTAGAAAGATTTAGACCGTGATCCTTGTATATACCCACTACTCCTGTATATTCTCTCCTCCCTACCGCGACTCTAATCATTCACCCCATCTCTATATATTTCATCTACGACTATGCTTAGGATAACCATATCCTAAGTATAGGGGGAGAGTCACCTGAGGCTGAGTCCATTCACTGTACATCCTTCATATCGCATCGGTCCTCATATCACTCCCGTCCTATACTTTGGCTGACCTGAGCCTAAGTATAGGGGACCGATACCCATCTTATATATTCATCCACTTCCCCTCTTGACCTCATCCGTCCTGTTTTTGATCTTCTTCTACACTTAGCTGCCAGAGCCTAAGTATAGGGGGGCAGAACGACTTCTATACATATTTGTTCTTTTGGCTCTCCTACATCTAGCACGAGCTATGTCTTTTTCCTTGCTTTTTGTGCTCTGAGGACATAACACATGCTAAGTATAGGGGGCATGTATATATTACATATATACTTTACCCATAACTCGTACTTTCACGTATTTTTTGTATGTACTATACAATAATTATGGGATGTGTAAAAATGGAGAATTTTTTTTGTTAAATACATGTATACTTGTATATTTTTATGTAAAAAAATGGAAAAATTAAAGGCTTCTTATTTACTCTTGCACACCATTTCTTAGAAAGGAAGAAAAAGAATCTTGCATCCATCTACATAGCATATCATCTGCACCTCATCTGCATATCTTGCATATGCAAAGTGAAAATCTAGTGGGTTCTGAATCAAGTTATGAGTAGATGGACTTGATTTGACCTTAATCCACCTAATTTCAGAGGAACCTTATAGGAACTGGAGTTAAGATTTTTCAGGTCAAGTGACTTAATCTTTGAGTCTGCAAGTCTATGTTTGATGAATCCACGACTAGTAATCTCAATATCTTGATCTTATCAAAATCATCGAGTAAAATCCCAAAAAAAATACATAAAATCATTAAATTAACAAAATGACTCTTGTAAATAAAACACATTAATTATTGTATATTAGACTGCACAAAATAAATTAACAATAAAAAGCCGCAAAATAAAGGAGTTTTTCACCTGTAAATAGCCCAAAACTTCATGTATTTTTAGTAATTTTATTTCAATTCCTTTTTGGCTATTTCTTTCTCTGACTTGTTCATAAAAATGTATACAAAAATACAAAAATATAAAATAAATTTTACCTTAAATAAATGCTCCTAGATTCCAAAGAGAAAAGGCTATAAAGACCAACTTCCAGGCCAAATTCCCACTCCGTATGAACTCTAAATTCATCAAACTCACTTTTAAATTCAAGTTAAAAAATTATCTATCCACGAAAGTGGTTTCATTAAAATCAGACCTCATTTGCAGAAGTTGGATTTTGGGACCTAGATGTACATTGTACATTATGTATATATATTCATTCTTTTTTCATTTTTTATTTTATCTTTATTAATTACTAAAAATACAAAAAAATCATGGTTGTGTTGTATTTTGATTGTAGTATTTTATTGTATTTTTTCCATTGTACATATCTCTTATAAAAAGACATAAAAATACATATTAGAAAAGCAAACAAAAAAATGTACATGTTGCATGTATTCCTTTGTAAATTCTCCACTATTTTTTCCTTCTTTATATTTTTTGTTGTATTTAAAGTAGCCTACTTTATTTCATTTTATTTTCCTTTATTTATTTTTCATTCTCTACAATAATCACCATTCAACTCCATTCTACCACCAACCTCCATTCAACCCCAATATTTTTTAAACCTCCCATTCAACTCCATTAATAATATAACCTCCCACCACTTTAATAACCTCTCATTTCATCATCTTTATATACATCTCATCCTACTCAATTTGCCCTGGATCCATCTTTATGTGAGGAGAGTCTAGTTCCCAGAGTTGAATCGGTGACAGCGACGCAACCGCGGTCGAGCGACGACAGCCCTCTCCGGTGAGATCCATTGGCTTTTTGACCAACATCGCAGTCGCCTTCGTGCGCTGCTCGAGCTCATCGCTCACCGGCGATTTGAGCGAAGATCGTGCTCTCGTGAGCACCTCATAGGCGATCGTCTCCATCGTAGGTAATTTTCCCTTCATTTTATCATCGTTGTTATTTTCTCAATTTTTTAATCACATCACATTACCATCCATATACTTATTCATTTGTTTCTATCTCATTCTTCCTTACCACCATCATCTTATCATTTCTTGTTTATTCTCTCATAAGGAAAAATTTTAAAAATAAAAAAAACCATTTTTTATCACAATTTCAAAAAAAATTAAAAAAAAAACAAAAAAACAAAAAACCAAACAGCAACAGCTGTGGTGGGAGCTCCACCGCCGTCGCCGATCTTTGCCCAGAACCATCGCACGCCAACGCATGATGCCGCGACCACGCGTGCGCAGGCGGCGACGCCACCTCCAGCCGACTCTCATGCACCATGCTCCTCCTCGCTGGCGGCCCCCTTCAGCCGGCCAACACCGCCGACTCCCCCTCCGCCACGACTCCTCCTTGTTGCAGTGGCCCCGCTGCACCTCTCCGCCACACCATCTCCGACCTCCGTCGCTGATCTCTTCCTCCTCGCGGCTGCGCATGGCCGCACGCACCACCGCCGCCTCTCCCCCCTGTTGGGTTCTCCCCAAGAAGAAGGTCCACTTTTCTTTATTTTTTAATGTAAAAACTGCATTGTGTTTATTACATATTTATGAAATTACAAGTCAGTCCCTGTATATATTTGTGTGTATGCTTTGGTTGTTCCTGTATTTGAACATATAACGCTTTATTTGCTTGTTAACTTGGACATCAACCTTGCATCTTTTTATTCAATGAAAAATGCCATTGTGTTGAGCAACTAATTGTCTACATTCAAAATATTTATTTGTATTTTTGCAAGTTGTGGGTAATTAATTAAAATTGTTTAAGTGAGATTCTTCATATTTTACCCAGTTGGGACTATTAAATTGATATCTATCTCACAGTTACTCTAAAAATTCTTTAAAAATTAAAGATGTTGTCTTGAAGTGTGCTTTAAATACTGTCCAAATTTCATACGAAGTGGAGTTGTTTTGTTCCTGAAATAAATTATAAAGTTGGCTATTTGATTTTTAATTATATCCACATGCATCCTTTTTACAAAATTTCAAGTCTCCTGGATTGCATATGAAAATATCTTTTTGAGATAATTTGCACTCTGATTAATTTGATAACGTGGATTTATTAGGTATTATTTACTCACTATCACTCTGTTTTCACTAAAAAATCCATAAAAAATTCATATATTGTCAAACAATTCCAAAAAAATATTGCAGTATCCTTGCATCATGTTTTCATTCTAGTAAAAGTTTCATAATATTTGCTTACTATTTGTGTGAAAAATTGCGAAAATACCCATAAAAGGTGTGCATTTTTAATTGTTGCATTTTAATTCCTAAAAAATACAAAAAATGTGTCTTGCATTCATCACTGGATTAGAATTCTAGGAAAAATATAACTTTGATAAATTAGACTTATTTTCTATTAAAATTAATTTGGCCTTGTTGTGTGATTTCCTAGAGTCTTAATTTAGTCGCATTTGCATTTGCATTTGTTTTTGCATTAAAAAATATAAAAAATATCCGCCTGGAAATCTAGAACTAAATTTTCAAATTAACCCGAAATTGTTCCTTTGCCTCCCTGTGTTCGACCCCGGAATTGCTCGGGATATAAATTAAGCCGAGACACTCTTCACAGAGATTTTCTCTCAGTTCTGATTGAATCACTAAGTACTCGTACTACAACGAACACGAATTAAAACACGTGCTAAGCGATTCATCAGATGGCACCGTTGCTGAGGAGGAAAATGGCTTAGGGATTGACGAGTCGCTAAATACGATATTTAATTTGGTCACGTTGTAATACGTGTACTTAGCGAGTCGGTCAGAACTGAGAGAAGATCTCCGTGAAGAGTGTCTCGGCTTAATTTTTATCCCGGGCAAGTCCGGGGTCGAACTCAGGGAGGCAAAGGAACAACTTAGGTTTAATTCAAAAAACTTAGGTCTAGATATCCAATGCGGTGTTTTTTAGATTTTTTTTAATACAAAAAGAAATGCTAATGCAAGATGTAGTTGAATTACGATACTAAGAAAGTATACAATAAGGCTAAATTAATTTTAATGTTAAATTAATCCAATTCAGCCAAATTATATTTTTTCTAGAATCCTAATCTAGTGATGAACACAAAACACATTTTTTTTAGAATTTTAGGGGTTAAAATGCAATAACTAAAATGCACACTTTTTATGGGTTTTTTCACAATTTATCACACAAACAGTAAGCAAAAATTATGAAAAAATTACTGAAATATAAACATGATGTAAGGAAGCTACAGTAATTTTTTTTGGAATTTTTTGACAAGTTATGAATTTGTTATGGATTTTTTTAGTGAAAACAGAGTGACAATGATTAATTAATTTCTATTAAATACACATTATCAAATTAGTCAGAGAGCAACTTATCTCAAATAGATATTTAGATGAGCAATCCAGTAGAGTCTAAATTTCGCAAAAAGGATATAAGTAGATTTAATTAAAAATCAAATACTAAATTCACTCTACAAATTATTTCAGGCACAAGACATCTCCATTTTAGATGAAATTTGGACAGTAAACGCGCTTCAAGGCATCACATATAATTTTTTTGGAATTTTTAAAGCAACCGTGTGTGAGATATAATTTTAAGAGCACAGAATGGGTAAAATATATAGATTTTCAGTTAAATAATTTTAATTAATTACCCACAACTCACAAAATTACAAATAAATTTTCAGATGGTAGACGATAAGTTGCTCAACACAATAACATTTTTCCTTGAATAAAAAGATGCAAAACAGGTATCCAAATTGCTGGTCAAATACAGGGGTCTTTGTGCAAAAAAAAGGAACTGGAATTACAATGCAAGTTATGAACAGGGATGGTTTTGCAATTACATAAACATAGAAATAACATAATGCAATTTTTACATTAAAATAATGGGAAGAAATCACCTTCTTCTTCACGCGATGGAACCCAACAAGAGGGCGTGGTCGGCGGCATCGGCGGCGATCCGGGAGACTCGCCGCCCGAGCGCGGGTGGCTTGGACGGCGGAGGGCGACGGCGGTGCCGCGCACATGGTCGCGGCGGCGCGCGACGGTGTCGGTGTGGCGGCGAGGCCGCGCCGACGGAGGGAACCCCGACGACTGGGGCTGGAAGCGGGGGAGGCTGGGGCCTGCGCGCACGGGGCGACGGCGGAGGAAGGGGGCCGCGCGAAGGGCCGGCGGCGGTGGCGCTTGGTGGCGGCGATGGAGGAAGGGGCGGCGGAGCTGCTTCCCTTGGGGAAGGGGGCGGCGACACTGCTGCTTCGTGTAATTTTTTTATTTTTTTAATTCTTTTTACTGCTGAAATAAAAAGAGACTTTTTTTGTTTAATTTTTTTATTTTTTTTAAATTTTGTTAAGAAAGGGAATATGATAAAAAAACAGTAAGATGGTGGTGGTGATGATGAAAAAAAATGGTGTGATGGTGGTGGTGGAAGGGATGATATGTTGTGTGGTAAAAAAAATTTGCAAAAATACCAAGATGATAAAATGAGCCGAAAAATTACCTACGATGGACGGTTGCCTATGAAGTGCTCTCGTGAGCAAGGTCTTCACTCAAATCGTCGGCGTGCGGTGAGCTCGAGCAGCGCGCGGATGCGGCTGCGATGTTGGCCAAAAAGATAACGGATCTCACCGGAGAGAGGGCCGTCGTCGCTCGACTGCGGTTGCGTCGCTGTCACCGATTCAACTCTGGGAATTGGCTCTCCTCACATAAAGATGGATCAAAAGCAAAAATGAGGAGAATGACATGTATATAAAGAAGAGAAAAAAATGGAAGATAGAATTAAGATGGAGTGGGATGGAGGTTAATAAAATGGTGGAGTTGAATTAAAAGTTAGAAAATATGGTGGAGTAATGGAGTTGAATTGGTGGTTATTGTAGAGAATGTAAAATAAAAGAAATAAATGAATAAAATAAAGTTGGCTACTTTAATTACAATAGAATAAAAAGAATAAAATAGATAGTGGAGAATTTACAGGGGAAGACAAACAACATGTACACATTTTTTTTAACTTTTCTAATATGTAATTTTTTGTCTTTTTAATAAGAAATATTTACAACGAAAAAATACAATAAAATAGGATAATTAAATTACAACACAAGTTTGATTTATTTGTATTTTTAGTAATTAAGAAAGATACAATAAAAATTAAAGAAAGAATGAATATATACATGGTATATAATGTACATCTAGGTCCCAAAACCCAACTTTTGCAAACGAGCTCTGATTTTAATGAAACCACTTCTGTTGGATAGATAATTTTCTAACTTGAACTTTAAAAGTGAGTTTGGTGAATTTGGAATTCATACGGAGCGGGAATTTAGCTTCGAAGTTGGACTTTACAGCTTTTTCTCTTTGGGATCTAGGAGCATTTATTTGAGATGAAATTTGTTTTGTATTTTTATATTTTTATATATATTTTTATAAACAAGTTAGAGAAAGAATTAGGTAAAAAGGAGTTGAAATGAAATTATTAAAAATACATGAAGTTTTGGGCTATTTACATGTACAAAAATCCTTTATTTTTGCGGCTTTTTATGTGTAATTTATTTTGTACAATCCAATATACAATAATTAGTGTGTTTTATTTACAAGAGTTATTTTGTTAATTTATTTATTTTATGGACATTTATTTGGGAATTTACTCGGGGATTTTGCTAAGATCAAGATATTGCGATGATGAATCGCGGATTCATCACCCCCCTATACTTAAACTTTGCTAGTCCTCGAGCAAATAAAGAATGAATAAGTTGGGTTAACCCCTGACTGTGCATGTGAATACAAGACTTGATCCGTTCAAGAACTCTCGGTTTTAGAGATCCTAACATTCTAAGCTGAACCAAGCTCTAGTCAAAAGGTACCCCATTCCCCTAATCATCAGACTCTCTTTGTATACGTATATATAAGGGATATGACTTTAAGTGTGGACTGCAATTATAAGAGTAGAGTCGCAACGTCACCCAAGATTCCAGTCTAAGGGACTCTCCTAAGAACCTGATCCTCAACACTAGGGAATAAACCATTTCTTGCATCCAATTCACCGTCACTTTAGTTGTCAGACTTAAAAGTGTAGATGGAAGGCCAGTTGATGGAGGGCATAGGATTGTGTCATTTCTTCTCTCTCTCTCTCTCTCATTGGAACAAGTATCCTCTCGAGTGCCTTATTACTCAACGCATATTTGTTTGGTGTTGATCAGTGCGTCCGTCAAGAAAAGTTGGAGCCGTCTGCACTTGTTTTCCTGGGAGTACACCGGTGCGTGCCTTTTTTGAGTACCTATCGTACCTTCTACACCAGACTTGTAGCATTTACGATGCAGAGCCCTTTTTTGGTGCAAGCCCGAGTCCTGGTCCTAATAGTAGTGGTCCAAGTGGACACTTTAAAATGGTTGGGAGCGCTCGCCTTTGGTGGAAGCTCTTTTAATAATTGACTTTGTAGAATTAGAGCTTTTCTTTGACATTTCATTGCTTTGTAGTATTTGTGGCTAGCTCCACTGCTTTTACCAAGATTTGGCGCACACTGATCAACATTTTTTTATTTTATCACACCCTGGCACATAGGTAAATGACAAGAGATAGTACAAGAACCATGTTCTCATACTGGCTAAATGTGCTGACACTCAGGTTTCATGAAGACTTCATTGATTTTATCCCATCCTCGAGCATCATTGAATCAAGTCCAAACTCAAATCCCTCATCCCAGTTCCTCAAGTGAAATTTCAACTCATCTCATCATAACTATAGTCGTGTACGTGAGGTGTTGATCATATTCTTAAGGTAGAGACTAAGCATGCAATATAGCACACAAATCTTTCAAATTAGGGAAATGTGAATAATTAAGTCCAAGACCATAATGACTAAGGCTGGTTAACTCAAAATCTCAAGACCTCATAAACCAAGTGTTCTTGAACATCACTAGTTTTGTGTGAAAGTGAATTGTGTCAGGGATTAAACCAACTTATTAGTTAGTTTTTTTTAGTTAGTTTTTTTTATGATTGATTGATTTTTTTAAAGTTACAGAAATTTTTTTTTCAAAAAGGTTTTTTTGACAAACAAAGGAAAAGAAGTTTTTTTGTTAGAAAAGTTTTGCTCTTTTTTTTCAAGAGTTTTTTTGAAAAAGATAGGTAAATAAGAAAAAACCTTTTTTGAGAAAGTTTTTTTAAGAGGATTTTTTTTAAAGTTCTTTTTTTTCAAATAAGGAAAAAGAGTTTTTTTAGGAAAAAGTTTTTTTTGTTTTGTTTTTTTTGTTGTTTTTTTACCCACCCATACTTATTGTATAATATATACAAAAATATGTGAAAGTACGAGCTATGGGTAAAGTATATATGTAATATATAAACACCCCCCTATACTTAGCTTGTGTTATGTCCTCATGGCACTAGGTGACAAAAAGACATAGCTCGTACTAAGCGTAGGAAAGCTAAAATAATAAATAAGTATAGAAGTCGATCCGCCCCCTATACTTAGGCTCTGGTCAGCCTAAGTGTAGAAGAAGAGCAAAAATGGGCCGGACGAGGTCAAGAGGAGAAATGATGAGTATATACACATGGTTGGCATCGGTCCCCCCTATACTTAGGCTTTGGTCAGCCTAAGTATATGACAAGAGTAAGTGTAAGAACCGATGTGATCTCGAGAATATACAAAGAAGGTAGAATATGTACAAGAGTGATTGAATCTTCTAAGATGTTGAATCTTGATGCTGCATCTTCATGAAGAGTAATAAGATGTATCTGCTCTGTGCTCACTCTGTATGAAGTTGATGACCTCGACTTGGACTAACTGCTCTTTCGAATCAACAAAATGCTTCAACAGTTGTCCATTCACCACATGAGATTGTGCACCATCTGTGAGATCAGCTATCTCTACACTTCCATTCTCGTGCACTTTCTTAACCACAAAGGGACCCGTCCATTTAGATTTGAGTTTCCCATGGAACATCTTCAACCTGGCATTGAACAACCATACCTTTTGCCCAGGGACAAAGTCTTTGCACCTAATGTGCTGATCATGCCATCTCTTTACTTTGTCCTTATAAATCAAACTATTGTCATATGCCCTGTTTCGGATTTCCATGAGCTCGTTCAATTTCAAGTCTCGGCAAAGCTTCCCTAGGTGACAACTCCAATTAATCTTCTTAATTGCCCATTTGGATTTATGAATCAATTCTGCGGGCAAATGGCATGGCTTGCCATAGATCATTTTAAATGGTGAAGTACCCAATGGTGTCTTGTAGGCTGTCCTATAGGCCCATAGAACTTGGTCCAAGAGCTGAGACCAGTTCTTCCTATCGGGACGAACCAATTTCTGCAAAATACTCTTCACCTCTCTGTTCGAAACCTCTGCCATGTCGTTGGACTGTGGGTGGTAAGGACTAGTAACTCTATGCTCAAATCCATAGTCCTTAGCTAAAGATCTCATATCTCGGTTCACAAAATGGCTACCTCCATCAGATATCAAAACTTTTGGCACCCCGAACCTAGAAATAATATGGTCTCTCACAAACTTACAGACAGTCTTGCTGTCTGCGGTTCGGGTTGGGATAGCCTCCACCCACCTAGATAGATAGTCAACCGCCAACAATATGTACTCATGTCCATGGCTGTTGGGAAAGGGACCCATAAAATCTATGCCCCATGCATCAAAAACATCACAAATAATCATCGGTTGCATAGGCATCTCACTCTCTGTCCAACTGTCCCTCCCATCCTTTGACAAATCGGGCACGACTGTACAAAATCAATGGCATCTCTAAACAAGGTCGGCCAATACAATCCACATTGAAGTACTTTGTGAGCGGTTCTCTTTCCCGAATGGTGTCCTGCAGCCTCAAGTGAATGACAATATGTGAGGACACTATGGTATTCCTCCTAAGGAATACACCTTCTCCAAACACAATCTGGTCCTTCAAAGAAAAGGAAAGGATCGTCCCAGTGGTATCTCCTCGAATCCGACTTCAGTCGATCAATGCTGCTCCTAGTCCAATAATGGGGAACCGGCTTGGAGATAAGATAGTTCACCATGTTGGCATACCACGGGAGTGAGTCAATAACACAAATTGACTCATCTGGAAAGGTCTCTCTAATCCGCTCATGATCAGGAGAATCCTTAAGTTCAATCCGAGAAAGGTGATCAGCCACAACATTCTTCACTCCAGGTTTATCTTTAATCTCCAAATCAAATTCCTGGAGGAGTAAAATCCACCTAAGAAGACGCGCCTTCACGTCCTTCTTTTCCATTAAATATCGAATAGCTGTGTGATCAGTATAAATTGTCACCTTAGAGCCCAAAATATATGATCTGAACTTCTCGAGGGCCCATACTACCGCGAGCATTTCCTTTTCAGTCACTGTATAATTTTTCTTTGTAGGATCTAAAACTTTGCTCGCATAGTGAATCGCAAACGGAATCCCCTCTCGCTGTTGTCCTAACACAGCTCCTATAGCGAAATCTGAAGCGTCAGTCATGATCTCAAAGGGGAGAGACCAGTCAGGAGCTTGTAGGATAGGCGAGGCACAAATCTTCCTTTTCAATAGCTCAAAGGCCTCCAGACACCTGTGATTTACAACGAACTCTGTGTCTTTCCCTAAGAGCTCAGTCAGTGGGCGGGCGATCTTTGAAAAATCTTGAATGAATCTCCTATAGAATCCGACATGCCCTAAGAATGACCGCACTGACTTCACATTGGTAGGTGGATCGAGTTTCTTGATCACCTCCACCTTGGCAGGGTCAACCTCCATTCCCCTTTTGGAGATGACATGCCCCAACACGATACCCTCTGTCACCATAAAGTGACTCTTCTCCCAGGAGAGTACCAGATTTACCTCTCTACACCTCATGAGAACTCGGTCCAAGTGCGCTAAACATGTATCAAAAGAATTACCATGGACCGAGAAGTCATCCATGAACACTTCCAGGAAATCTCCCACCATCTCGGCAAATATGGCTATCATGCACCGCTGAAATGTGCCCGGGGCATTGCAGAGCCCGAATGGCATGCGCCTGAAAGCATAAGTGCTGAATGGACATGTGAATGTGGTCTTTTCCTAGTCCTCAGGGGCTATGGCCACCTGGTTGTAGCCTGAGTACCCGTCAAGAAAACAGAAGAACTCTTTCCCTGCAAGTCAATAAAAGGTAAGGGAAAGTGATCTTTCTTGGCCGCAGCATTCAGGCACATGTAGTCAACACAGACACGCCACGACGTGGGTACTCGTGTTGCGATCTCTACCCCCTCCTCGTTGGTGACCATTTGAATTCCCGACTTCTTCGGGACAACATGAAGTGGGGCCACCCACTTGGAGTCAGAAATAGGGTATATAAACCCTGGTTTGCACCATTTCTCAATTTCATTCTTCACCACTTCCCGTAGATTGGGGTTAGGTCTCCTCTGAAACTCACGGGAAGGTCTCACGTTATCCTCAGTAAAAATGTGGTGCGAGCAGAGAGCGGGGTTGATGCCCACGAGATCCGACACTGTCCAGCCTATTGCTTTGCGGTTCCTCTCTAAGACCTCTAACAACCTAGACTCCTATTCTAAAGTCAAGTCTGAGCTAATGATGACAGGATATCTCTCTTTGGGTCCCGCAAGAAAGGCATACTTAAGTGTAGGAGGTAGTGATTTCAGTTCTGGCAATGTGGTATCATCAAGCAGATCTGGTTGAACTGAATCTGAATCTGGTTCCGTGCTGCATGAAGGTGGGCTAATCTGAGTAGTACTCGCCACCAAATCAGAAGTATCGGGAGTCGGATCATCAAAAGTATCCAAACAATCGGCAAAAGCCACGTCTGACTCGTCATCTATATCCCATGATTGTTCCGAAGAGGATGGAACTGACAGATCCGGATGGATCTCTATGTCATCATGAGAATAGGTTGATGCATCTCTAGCAAGATCAGACAACACCTGGCAAACTGCATCATGCACTATATCCTCTCCAGATGAAAGGGTCTCTCTCTGTCCTGAAGGAATCTGTCCCCAAATTTCAACTGTGCTAATCATACTACAATCTGCCTCTGAAGATGAGTACTCTGTACTACTCTCTGAATCAGGTCGCTGACACTTGGTTTGCTTCATCTCAAGGTTCACTTCTCTGCCTGGAGAACGGCTGCGCCTGCGGTCCTAAGGAAGGGTCGCCCGAGAATGATCTGAGATTCTCTCCAATGATTGGGGGTCTCCATGTCCAAGACGGTGAAGTCCACCTGATAGTTCTGCCCCTCAATCGAGATAACGACGTTATTCACTTCTCCCTTAGGTCTCTTCACTGAGCGATCTGCGAATTGGAGTAAAGCTCTAGATTTGTGAAGTGGTCCCAACTCCAATTTCTGATATAATGCTAATGGAAGTAAGTTGATCGAAGAACCGTTATCTAAGAGTGTGCGTGCAAACGCAATGTCATCAATATGACTCTCCACATAGTGAGCACCCATGTCTCTCTTTTTCTTTGGCAAAGTCTGATTCTTGAGACAATAGATTGTGGCTACTGATAAGACATGTGTCTTTATATTTCGGTTATCCTTCTTCCTGCTAACCCTTGTAGGTGTGCATCTCAGCTTAAGGTATTTTTGGAATGCAGGATGGTTAGCCACATATTCATCAAATGGCACCTTAACTGTGATGTTTTCTTTACAAAACCATACCATATCGGGGTCATCTTTCTGAATCTTTTTGATGCGCTTTCCTGCCGTAAGAGCACGGGAGAAAGGGATTGAAGCTAGGGAAACAGAGGATGAAGAATCTGAATCATGAACTGAAATATCATTCTTTGCAATAACGGAAACAGAGTTCTTCATACAAGAATCTTTTTGATGCAACATGGACTCAAAATCTAAACTATCTACTACAGGTTGTGGAATAGAAGCTGGAGTGGTATCCGCCACAACCGGAGATGCAAGGTCCTCCGTAGACTCAGAAGAATATCCATGCTGACGATGTTGCATACGTGCTCTCCTCCTCCTCTCGGCTCCCTGAGTAGAAATCCTTGAATGGTGCTAATGGGGCTCTGAAATATGATGCCTCTCCTCCTCGTCCTCTGAAGACTCCTTAAGTAGAGCTCCAGAGATGCCCCTCCTCGTGTCCCTCGCCCGATCAGGTACGACCACGGTCCTTCCGCTCCTGAGTGACATGTGGTTAGCCTCGTCACACGAAAGAATCTCATGTTCAGATTTAGGAGATGCTGAATAGTATACCTGACCAAAGTGATGCTGAGAACTAAAACGGTGCAGGCTATTGGGGTTAGCCTGAACTTGGGCTGGGATCGTGGTAGAGGGTGCAGTCTGCTCGTCTCGCCATCTGGACAGGCGGTTGACATCCACCCGTAAGTCCTGAACCTCGTTCCTGTAGGAACGCAGCTCGTCGAGTATCTGTTGCTGAATATCCATGGGACTAGACGATGAAGGAAGTTTATAAGACTGGGAAGAAGAACGGGAAGACTGGCCCTGCTGGCCAGTGTACTGCCTCTGCTGCTGCTGCTGGGGTTGCGGGCTCTGCTGGCCCGTTTGGTAATGGCTCGTCTGGTACTGCTGCCTCTGCTGCTGGGGTGGATGGAATCCAGGGCTCTGTAGTGAAGGAAGTGGTGCGGAGGTGAATGCGGTGTTGTGAAAGGTTGGGGGACGCTGATAGGTCTGTCGGTCTCCCGTACTTCCCTGCCTGGCAGGGTCCTGAGTATACCATATCCCATTCACCTCCCAAATTGGTGGAGGCTCCTCCTGGACTGTCTCTGCTACTGGAGGTGGCTGCTGGAAAGAGTGGGTGTAGGATTGGTCCTGCTCCCATAGCTGGGGTTGCCCTGACACCAATTGCTCCTGAACATGGTGAACTCGGTATATGGGAGCAGTGGGTACAGTCACGGCAGGTATCTTTATCTTAGATACCTTCTCAGTCAACTCCTCCATCTATTTTGGAAGTTTGGAGATGCTTCGGTCTAACTCATCAATCCTTCTGTCGATCCTCTCGACTAAAGTAAGCTTGTCAGCAAGGAGTCCCATGCTAGGGATCACGTCCTGAGAGAGATCGACTACAGCTGATTTTCCCCCTCCAGATGAGAGTGAACTGGGGGATGGTGTATATGCCCTGCTGGCCATCTGTGAGCGGCTAGTTTCAGCCATCTGCTCGAATACCCTCCAGACGGTATCCGCTCCTCGTGATGTATAGCTGCCTCCACAGGCAGCGCTCACTAAACCCTGCATCTCAGGGTTGAGACCAGTGAAGAAGGATTGGACCAAGATGTTGTCATCTAATCCATGACAAGGACACTTTTGCAGGATGTCCTTGAATCTTTCCCAAGCATCACAAAAGGCTTCATGGGTTAACTGGGAAAAACTCGTAATTCGCGTCCTCATCATGTTAGTTCTACTCAACGGGTAGAACTTCTTTAGGAATAGGTCCTTGAACTGGGCATAAGTGGTGATGATGATTCCAAGATTCTTCACCCAGTAATCGGCTTTTCCACCCAAGGCAAATGGAAGGGCTTTGAGCCTAATATAATCCTGGCTAACATTATTATGTTTGAGGTTAGCACAGATGAGCTCAAAGTCCCTTAGGAATGCATATGGCTCCTCAGAAGCATTCCCATCAAAATGTGGCAGCAAGTTCAGAAAATGCGGCTTCAATTCAAAGTCAACAGTGGGTTCGGCCGGACTCAAGTAGTTATGAATTTGATATTGTCGAGTTTATTCGCCGCATCCATTGGTAGTTGGACCCCAACATGTAACTGTCCTAACTGAGCTCTCAGTAATGCATGTTGCTGCTCAGATGCAGCTAATCGGGCAAGTATCATTCTCATTGGGTCTTCATGATTCTCTTCTTCCTCTTCTTTCTTCTTTGGCATTTTACTTGAATCTTCTTTATGTCATGAATCAGCAATGTGTTCTTGATTAGAAGAGGATTTATGAATCAAAATATTCTCACCGAGGCGATGGTCTTCCTCGGTGAGGTGGGAAGAGAGAAAGGGAATGGTTTGAGAGTAACCATCCCGATAGTGAGAGATCCAGGGCTCAAGAGGGTCATAAGTCCAGGTTGGTCCATGTTGCGCTTGGACCTTTGAAGACGTACTTTTTGAAGGGTTCAACGAGAGATTCGCAAAGTCCGAATAAATATCCCCCCAATCAATCATCTTCGATGTCAAAAGAACCGATTAGATTAACGATAGTCAATGAGGCACTAGTTCTACGGTGCACGTAAATGTGCGGAGTGAACTCACTCAATACAAACGCAATTCAAACCCTCAATTTCACCAACTCAACATGTCATGGCCGTAAGGGTTCAGCAGAATTATCTGGTCAATTTTAGTTAATGAGAATACAATCTTGGAAAGATTAACGAGTTGTTAGGTGCCCATATTTACCTACAGACTGGCCCGGTTCTTACGACCAGTTTGACCTACTTTCAGCCAGTATAGGAGTAAGTACAAACCGTATAAATACGGCTACCCGTTCCTTGAGGACTAAGGCGTCCTCTAAACCTCCCACTCTGCTAAGGAAGTCTGGACTGTTTACCGACTACCCGTATTCCTCACTGAAAAGTAGCTAATCGCCTAAAAAGAAAGAACCAGTAGTAAGTAAGAAATCCAGACTTGGCTCTATCCTAGGGTCGTCTCTCTCTCACTTGCAGGAAAAACAAACAATGAGGGCTTTATGCACCCGAGAACAAGGGTTCTTTTTATTCCAGTTAATTAAATCGACCTGCTCAATTCAATCCCAATTTTTAGAGTTAGGTTATCACTTGAAATTTAAGTGAACACACAAGCACGTCTATCGTTTTGTCCCAATTTCCTTTTATCCTTAAGTTGTAAAACAAGAGGGGAATTGGAAATCAGAATGCAAACGAGAAACTATGATGCATGCTTGGAAGAAGGTATACTTACAGTGAATTCCAGCACTCTTCATGCGTTATGCAGAACATAATTTATAAATATTACACTAAATGCATGCAAATCGAGAAAACCGCACCTAAACAGTATACTATTAGCAAGGAAGAATTGATTGGATTTGAGCTAAGCAGTACGTGTTTATGTGCGTCTCATTATGAATCTTATCAGATAAGTGAATCTTCTAAGATATGTGTGGCCTAATTTACAATGGGCACACACAAATTTAATTCTAAACTACCGTGTGCCTAATCCTTAAGTTCGCCACTCAAGTCGAGCCCCACCCTCACCGGAGTGTGAAACATGCTCGACACACCACAAATAATGTCCAAGTCTTTTTACATACGTGAGCTCTCAAACAAGAGCCGTTGTAAATGAGCAAGCTAACTAAATAATTACATTAAAATAATTACAAAAATTTACAAAATTTCTCTCAAAAAAATAAATTGCTTTTCCTAGCCCTTCAGCAGTCGGTGCGCGTCGCGTCCGTCGACCTCTGATGTACTCCAAGTCCACCGGGCCCTCGCAAGAAAAATGAGATTTATATTAGAGAGATAAACAACAAGATATATACAAAAATATGAAGAGAAATAATTGCAAAAAATTGAATAAATATAAGTGGCTCGGGGGTCAGACTACCCGAGTAAATGAAAATCTAAATCTAAATTTTTAAATTAATCCCTAAGTCGTTTGCCTCCCCGGCAACGGCGTCATCTGACGAGTCGCTAAATATGATATTTAATTTGGTCACATTGTAATACATGTACTTAGCGAGTCGGTCAGAACCGAGAGAAAATCCCCGTGAAGAGTGTCTCGGCTTAATTTTTATCCCGGGCAAGTCCGGGGTCGAACTCAGGGAGGCAAAGGAACAACTTAGGTTTAATTCAAAAAACTTAGGTCTAGATATCCAATGCGGTGTTTTCTAGATTTTTTTTTAATATAAAAAGACATGCCAATGCAAGATGCGGTTGAATTATGATACTAAGAAAGTAGGCCAAATTAATTTTAATGTTAAATTAATCCAATTCAGCCAAATTATATTTTTTCTAGAATCCTAATCTAGTGATGAACACAAAACACATTTTTTAGAATTTTAGGGTTAAAATGCAATAACTAAAAATGCACACTTTTTATGGGTTTTTCACAATTTATCATACAAACAGTAAGCAAAAATTATGAAAAATTTACTGAAATATTAACATGATGCAAGGAAGCTACAATAATTTTTTTGGAATTTTTTGACAAGTTATGAATTTGTTATGGATTTTTTAGTGAAAACAGAGTGACAATGAGTAATTAATTTCTATTAAATCCACATTATCA
Organism: Ottelia alismoides; assembly: GCA_037367405.1. Lineage (NCBI taxonomy): Eukaryota > Viridiplantae > Streptophyta > Magnoliopsida > Alismatales > Hydrocharitaceae > Ottelia > Ottelia alismoides. The sequence continues at coordinate 291,749 of JAZKJV010005072.1, read as the reverse complement.
AATTAGTCAGAGAGCAACTTATTTCAAATAGATATTTAGATGAGAAATCCAGTAGAGTTGAAATTTCGCAAAAAGGATATAAGTGGATTTAAATAAAAATCAAATACTAAATTCACTATATAAATTATTTCAGGCACAAGACATCTCCATTTTAGATGAAATTTGGATAGTACGTTCAACACGCTTCAAGGCATCACATATAATTTTTTTGGAATTTTTAAAGCAACCGTGTATGAGATATAATTTCAAGAGCACGGAATGGGTAAAATATATAGATTTTCAGTTAAACAATTTTAATTAATTACCCACAACTCACAAAATTACAAATAAATTTTCAGATGGTAGACGATAAGTTGCTCAACACAATAACATTTTTCCTTGAATAAAAAGATGCAAAATAGGTATCCAAATTGCTAGTCAAAATACATGGGTCTTTGTGCAAAAAAAGGAACTGGAATTACAATGCAAGTTATGAACATGGATGCTTTTGCAATTACATAAACATAGAAATAACATATTGCAACTTTTACATTAAAATAATGGGAAGAAATCACCTTCTTCTTCACGCGATGGAACCCAACAAGAGGGCGTGGTCGACGGCGTCGGCGGTGATCCGGGAGACTCGCCGCCCGAGCGCGGGTGGCTTGGACGGCGGAGAGCGACGACGGCGCCGCGCACTTGGTCGCGGCAGCGTGCGGCGGTGTCGGTGTGGCGGCGGGGCCACGCCGACGGAGGGAACCCCGACAGCTGGGGCTGGAAGCGGGGGAGGCTGAGGCCCGCGCGCGCGGGGCGGCGGCGGAGGAAGGGGGTCGCGCGAAGGGCCGGCGGCGGCGGCGCTTGGTGGCGGCGATGGAGGAAGGGGCGGCGGAGCTGCTGCCCTTGGGGAAGGGGGCGGCGGCACTGCTGCTTCGTGTAATTTTTTTTATTTTTTTATTTTTTAATTCTTTTTACTGCTATAATAAAAAGAGACTTTTTTTGTTTAATTTTTTTATTTTTTTTTAAATTTTGTTAAGAAAGGTAATATGATAAAAAAACAGTAAGATGGTGGTGGTGATGATGAAAAAAAATGGTGTGATGGTGGTGGTGGAAGGGATGATATGTTGTGTGGTAAAAACAATTTGTAAAAATACCAAGATGATAAAATGAGCTGAAAAATTACCTACGATGGACGGTCGCCTATGAAGTACTCTCGTGAGCACGGTCTTCTCTCAAATCACCGGCGTGCGATGAACTCGAGCAGCGCGCGGATGCGGCTGCGATGTTGGCCAAAAAGCCAACGGATCTCACTAGAGAGAGGGTCGTCGTCGCTCGACCGCGGTTGCGTCGCTGTCACCGATTCAACTCTGGGAACTTGGCTCTCCTCTCATAAAGATGGATCAAAAGCAAAAATGAGAAGAATGGCATGTATATAAAGAAGAGAAAAAAAATGGAAGTTAGAATTAAGATGGAGTGGGATGGAGGTTAATAAAATGGTGGAGTTGAATTAGAAGTTAGAAAATATGGTGGAGTAATGGAGTTTAATTGGTGGTTATTGTAAAGAATGTAAAATAAAAGAAATAAATAAATAAAATAAAGTTGGCTACTTTAATTACAATAGAATAAAAAGAATAAAATAGATAGTTGAGAATTTATAAGGGAAGACAAACAACATGTACACATTTTTTTAACTTTTCTAATATGTAATTTTTTTTGTCTTTTTAATAAGAGATATTTACAACGAAAAAAATACAATAAAATAGGATAATTAAAATACAATACAAGTTTGATTTTTTTTGTATTTTTAGTAATTAAGAAAGATACAATAAAAATTAAAGAAAGAATGAATATATACATGGTATACAATGTACATCTAGGTCCCAAAACCCAACTTTTGCAAACGAGCTCCGATTTTAATGAAACCACTTCCGTTAGATAGATAATTTTCTAACTTGAACTTTAAAAGTGAGTTTGGTGAATTTGGAATTCATACGGAGCGGGAATTTAGCTTGGAAGTTGGACTTTACGGCCTTTTCTCTTTGGGATCTAGGAGCATTTATTTGAGATGAAATTTGTTTTGTATTTTTATATTTTTATATACATTTTTATAAACAAGTTAGAGAAAGAATTAGGCAAAAAGGAGTTGAATTGAAATTATTAAAAATACATGAAGTTTTGGGCTATTTACATGTATAAAACTCCTTTATTTTTGCGGCTTTTTATGTGTAATTTATTTTGTACAATTTAATATACAATAATTAGTGTGTTTTATTTACAAGAGTTATTTTGTTAATTTATTGATTTTATGGACATTTATTTGGGAATTTACTCGAGGATTTTGCTAAGATCAAGATATTGTGATGATCTATCGCGGATTCATCAGGGATTAATTAAAAAAATTTTGGATTTAGATTTTCACTTACTCGGGTAGTCTGACCTCCGAGCCACTTGTAATTAATCCATTTTCCTTTCAATTATTTCTCTTCATATTTTTGTATATATTTTGTTTTAATCTCTCTAACATAAATTTTATTTTCCTTGTGAGGGTCTGGTGGACTTGGAGTACATCGAAGGTCGACGGACATGACGCGCACCGACTGCTGAAGAGCAAGAAAATTAATTTATCTTCGAGAGAATTTTTTAAATTTTCGTAATTATTTTGTTGTAATTATTTAGGTAGCTTGTTCCTTTATAGCGGCTCTTGTTTGAGAGCTCGCGAGTGTAAAGAGACTTGGACATTATTTTGTGGTGTGTCGAGACCTGTTTCACTCTCCGGTGAGGGTGGGGCTCGACTTGAGTGGCGAATTTAAACATTAGGCACACGGTAGTTTAGCATCAAATTTGTTTGTGCCCATCATAATTTAGGCCACACATATCTTAGAAGATTTACTTATCTTATAGGATTCATAATGGGACACACATAAACACGTACTACTTATCTCAAATCATATCAATTCTTCCCCGCTAATAGTTTATTGTTGAGGTGTGGTTTTCTCGATCTGCATACATTTAGTGTAAATTTATAAATTCAGTTTTTCATAACGCATGGAGAGTGTTGGGATTCACTGTAAGTATTCCTTCTTCTGAGCAAGCATCATAGTTTCACATTTGCATTCTGATTTCTGATTCCCTTCTTGTTTTATAACTTAAGGTTTAAAAGGAAATTGGGACTAAACGGTAGACTTGTTTGTGTGATCAGATAACTTTCAAGTGATAACCTAACTCTAAAATTGGGACTGAATTGAGCAGGTCGATCAAAAAATTGGAATAAAAAGAATCCTGTTCTCGGGTGCATAAAGCCCCCATTGTTTGTTTTACTTGCAAGTGAGAGAGAGACGACCCTAGGATAGAGCCAAACCTGGATTTCTTACTTACTACTGGTTCTTTATTTTTAGGTGATTAGCTACTCTTCAGTGAGGATCTAGGCGTAGCCGGTAAACGGTTCGGATTTCCATAGCAGAGTGGGAGGTTTAGAGGACGCCTTAGTTTTAAAGGAACGGGTAGCCGTATTTATACGGTCCGTACTTACTCCTATACTGGCTGAAAGTAGGTCAAACTAGTAGTAAGAACCTGGCCAGTCTGTAGGAAAATACGGGCACCTAACAACTCGTTAATCTTTCCAAGATTGTATTGTCACCAACTAAAATTGACCAGATAATTCGGCCGAACCTTTACGGCCATCACGTGTTGAGTTGGTGAAATTGAGGGGTTGTTGTGTGAGTTTACTCCGCACATTTACGTGCACTATAGAACTAGCGCCTCATTGAATATTGTGTTCTAATCGATTCTTTTGACATCGAAGATGATTGATTGGGGGGATATTTATTCGGACCTTGCAAATCTCTCGTTGAACCCTCCAAGAAGTACGTCTTCACAGGTCCATGCGCAACTTGGACCAACCTGGACTTATGACCCTCTTGAGCCCATGATCACCCACTCTCGGGATGTTACGCTCAATCCATTCCCTTTCTCTCTTCCCACCTCACCGAGGAAGACCTTTGCCTCGGTGAGAATATCTTGATTCATAAATCCTCTTCTAATCAAGAACACCTTGCTGATTCAGGACCTAAAGAATACACAAGAAAAATACCTCCAAAGAAGAAAGAAGAGGAAGAAGAGAACCATGAAGACCCAATGAGAATGATACTAGCCAGATTAGCTGCATCTGAGCAGCAACCACGCACTTCTCAGAGCTCAGTTTAGGATAACTCAATGTTGGGGTCGAACCACCAATGGATGCGGCGTACAACCCTGGGCTATATCAAATTCGGAACTACTTGAGTCCGGCAGAACCCACAGTTGATTTTGAGTTGAAGCCGCATTTTTAGAACCTGCTGCCACACTTTGATGGGAATGCTTCTGAGGAGACATATGCATTCCTAAGGGACTTTGAACTCATTTGTGCTAACCTAAAACATCATAATGTTAGACAGGATTATATTAGCTAAAAGCCTTCCATTTGCCCTTGGGTGTCAAAGCTGACTACTGGGTCAAGAACTTGGGAGTTATAGTCACAACTTATGCCCAGTTCAAGGACCTGTTTCTAAAGAAGTTCACCCGTTGAGTAGAACTAACATGATGAGATGTGTATTACATGTTTTTCCCAGTTGTCCCATGAAGCCTTTTGTGATGCTTGGGAAAGATTCAAGGACATCATGTAGAAGTGTCCCTGGTCATGGACTAGATTGACAATATCTTGGTCCGGTTGTTATTTACTAGTCTCAACCCTGAGATGCAGGATTTAGCGAGCGCTGCCTGTGGAGGAAGTTATACATCACGAGGAGTGGATACCGTCTGGAAGGTATTCGAGCAGATGGCTGAAACTAGCCGCTCACAGATGGCCAGCAGGGCCTATACACCATCCCCCAGTTCACTCTCATCTGGAGGGGAAAATCAGATGTAGTCGATCTCTCTCTGGACGTAATCCCTAGCATGAGACTCCTTGCTGACAAGCTTACTGTAGTTGAGAGGATTGAACGAAGAATTGATGAATTGGACCGGAACGTCTCCAAGATTCCAAAACAAATGGAGGAGTTAACTGATAGGGTATCTAAGATAAAGGATACCTACTGTGACTGCACCCTCTGCTCCCGTACACCGAGTTCACCATATTCAGGAGCAGTTGGTGTCAGGGCAACCCTAGTCGGGGGAGCAGGACCAATCCTACACCCACTCTTTACAGCAGTCACCTCCATTAGCAGAGACAGTTCAGGAGGAGCCTCCACTTGTTTGGGAGGTGAATGGAGTATGGTATACTCAGGAACCTTGGCCCGGTAGGGAAGTACGGGAGACCGACATACTACAACATCCCCCGACCTTTCACAACACCGCATTCACTTCCGCACCACCTCCTTCACAATAGAGCCCTGGATTCCAGCCACCTCAACAGCAGCGGCAACAGTACCAACAGTATGGCCAACAAGGCCATTACCAGGCAGGCCAGCGGGCCTGCAACCCAGCAACAGCAGAGGCAGTACCCTAGCCAGCAGGCCAGTCTTTACGTTCTTCATCCCAGTCTTTTCCACTTCCTTCTTCGTCTGGTCCCGTGGATATTTAGCAGTAGATACTCGACGAACTCCGTTCCTACAGGAATGAAATTCATGACTTACGGGTTGATGTCAATCGCCTGTCCAGATGGTGAGACGAGCAGACTGCACCCTCTACCTCTATCCCAGCCCAAGTTCAGGCTAACCCCAATAGCCTGAACCGATCTAGTTCTCAGCAGCACTTTGATCAGGTATACTATTCAGCATCTCCTAGATCTGAACATGAGATTCTTTCGTGTGACGAGGCTAACCACATGTCACTCACGAGCAGAAGGACAGTGGTCGTACCTGACCGGGCGAGGGACACTAGGAGGGCATATCTGGAGCTCTACCTGAGGAGTCTTCAGAGGACGAGGAGGAGAGGCAGCATATTCTGGAGCCCCATCAGCACCATTCGAGGATTTCCTACTCAGGGAGCCGAGAGGAGAAGGAGAGCACGTATGCAGCATCGACAGCATGGATATTCTTCTGAGTCTACGGAGGACCTTGCATCTTCGGTTGTGGTGGATACCACTCCAGCTTCTATTCCACAACCTATAGTAGATAGTATAGATTCGGATTCCATATTGCATTAAAATGACTTCTTGTATGAAGAACCCTGTTTTTGTTAATTCCAAGAATGATCTTTCAGTTTATGATTCAGATTCTTCATCCTATGTTTCCCTAGCTTCAATCCCTTTCCCCCGTGCTCTTACGGCAGGAAAGCACATCAAAAAGATTCAGAAAGATGACCCCGACATGGCACGATTTTGTAAAGAAAATATCACAGTTAAGGTGCCATTTGATGAATATGTGGCTAACCATCCTGCTTCCAAAAATACCTTAAGGTGAGATGCACACCTACAAGGATTAGCAGAAAGAAAGAGAACCAAAATATAAAGACACACATCTTGTCAGTAGCCACAACCTATTGTCTCAAGAATCAGACATTACCAAGGAAAAAGAGAGACATGGGTACTCACTATGTGGAGAGTCGTATTGATGACATTGTGTTTGCACGCACACTCTTAGATAACGGTTCTTCGATCAACTTACTTCCCTTAGCATATATCGGAAATTGGAGTTGGGACCACTTCGAAAATCTAGAGCTTTACTTCAATTTGCAGATCATTCAGTGAAGAGACCTAAGGGAGAAGTGAATAACGTCATTATCTCGATTGAGGGGCAGAACTATCAGGTTGACTTCATAGTTTTGGACATGGAGACCCCCAATCATTGGAGAGAATCTCAGATCATTCTCGGGTGGCCCTTCCTTAGGACCGCAGGCGCTGCTTTTGATTATGGTACGGGAATGATGAAGTTCCGTTCTCCAGGTGGAGAAGTGAACCTTTAAATGAAGAAAACCAAGTGTCAGCGACCCGATTCAGAGAGCAACACAGAGTACTCAGAGGCAGATTGCAGAATGATTAGGCACAGTTGGGATTTGGGGACAGATTCCTTCAGGACAGAGCGAGACCCTTTCATCTGGAGAGGACATAGTGCATGATGCAGTTTGCCAGGTGTTGTCTGATCTTGTTACAAGTGCATCTACCTATTCCTATGATGGTGTAGAGATCCATCTGGATTTGTCAGTTCCATCCTCTTCAGAATAATCATGGGATATAGATGACGAGTCGGACGTGGCTTTTGCTGATTGTTTGGATATTTTTGACGAACTGACTCCCGATACTTCTGATTTGGTGGAGATTCCTACACAGTTGAGCCCACCTTCATGCAGCACGGAATCAGATTCAGATTCAGTTCAACTAGATTTACTTGATGATACCACATTACCGGAACTGAAGTCACTACCTCCTACACTCAAGTACGCCTTTCTTGCGGGACCCAAAGAGAGATATCCTGTCATCATTAGCTCAGACTTGACTTTAGAACATGAGTCTAGGTTGTTAGAAGTCTTAGAGAGGAACCGCAAAGCAATAGGCTGGACAGTGTCGGATCTCGTGGGGATCAACCTCGCTCTCTGCTCGCACCACATTTTTACAGAGGATAATGTGAGACCTTCCCGTGAGTTCCAAAAGAGACTTAACCCCAATCTACGGGAAGTGGTGAAGAAAGAGATTGAGAAATGGTGCAAGGCAAGGTTTATATACCCTATTTCTGACTCCAAGTGGGTGGCCCTGCTTCATGTTGTCCCGAAGAAGTCGGGAATTCAGATGGTCACCAACGAGGAGGGGGTAGAGACCGTGACACGAGTACCCACGTCGTGGCGTGTCTGTGTCGATTACCGGCGCTTGAATGCCGCGACCAAGAAAGACCACTTTCCCTTGCCTTTTATTGATCAGATCTTGGGGAGACTCGTAGGGAAAGAGCTCTTCTGTTTTCTTGATGGGTACTCAGGTTACAACCAGGTGGCCATAGCCCCTGAGGACCAAGAAAAGACCACATTCACATGTCCATTCTGTACTTATGCTTTCAGGTGCATGCCATTCGGGCTCTGCAATGCCCCGGACACATTTCAACGGTGCGTGATAGCCATATTTGCCGAGATGGTGGGAGATTTCCTGGAAGTGTTCATGGATGACTTCTCAGTCCATGGTGATTCTTTTGATACATGTTTAGAGCACTTGGACCGAGTCCTCACGAGGTGTAGGGAGGTGTATCTGGTACTCTCATGGGAGAAGAGTCACTTTATGGTGACGGAGGGTATCGTGTTGGGGTATGTCATCTCCAAAAGGGGAATGGAGGTTGACCCTGCCGAGGTGGAGGTGATCAAGAAACTCGATCCACCTACCAACGTGAAGTTAGTGCAGTCATTTCTAGGACATGTTGGATTCTATAGGAGTTTCATTCAGGATTTTTCAAAGATCGCCCGCCCACTGACTGAGCTCTTAGGGAAAGACACAGAGTTCGTTGTAGATCACAGGTGTCTGGAGGCTTTTGAGCTCTTGAAGAGGAAGATTAGTGCCTCGCCTATCCTTCAATCTCCTGACTGGTCTCTCCCCTTTGAGATCATGACTGACGCTTCACATTTTGCTATAGGAGCTGTGTTAGGACAACGACGAGAGGGGATCCCGTTTGCGATCCACTATGCGAGCAATGTATTGGATCCTACACAGAAGAATTATACAGTGACTGAAAAGGAAATGCTCGCGGTAGTATGGGCCCTCGAGAAGTTCAGATCATATATTTTGGGCTCTAAGGTGACAATATATACTGATCATACAACCATTCGATATTTAATGGAAAAGAAGGACGCGAAGGCACGTCTTCTTAGGTGGATTTCACTCCTCCAGGAATTTGATTTGGAGATAAAAGATAAACCTGGAGTGAAGAATGTTGTGGCTGATCACCTTACTCAGATAGAACTTAAAGATTCTCCTGATTATGAGCGGATTAGAGAGACCTTCCCAGGTGAGTAAATTTATGTTATTGACTCACTCTAGTGGTATGCCAACATGGTGAACTATCTTGTCTCCAAGCAGGTTCCCCATGGTTGGACTAGGAGTAGCATTGACCGACTTAAGTCAGATTCGAGGAGATACCACTGGGACGATCCTTTCCTTTTCTTCGAAGGACCGGATTGTGTTTGGAGAAGGTGTATTCCTCAGGAGGAGTACCAGAGTGTCCTCACATATTGTCATTCACTCAAGGCTGGAGGACACCATTCGGGAAAGGAAACCGCTCACAAAGTACTTCAATGTGGATTGTATTGGCCGACCCTATTTAGAGATGCTATTGATTTTGTACGGTCGTGCCCGATCTGTTAAAGGATGGGAGGGACAACTAGATAGAGAGATGAGATTCCCATGCAGCCGATGATTATTTGTGATGTTTTTGATGCATGGGGTATAGATTTTATGGATCCCTTTCCCAACAGCCAAGGACATGAATACATATTGTTGGCGGTTGATTATCTATCTAGGTGGGTGGAGGCTATCCCAACCCGAACCGCAGACAGCAAGACTGTCTGTAAGTTTGTGAGAGACCATATTATTGCTAGGTTCGGGGTACCAAAAGTTTTGATATCTGATGGGGGTAGCCACTTTGTGAACCGAGATATGAGATCTTTAGCTAAGGACCACGGATTTGAGCATAGAGTTACTAGTCTTACCACCCATAGTCCAACGACATGGCAGGGGTTTCGAACAGAGAGGTGAAGAGTATTTTGCAGAAGTTGGTTCGTCCCGATAGGAAGAACTGGTCCCAGCTCTTGGACCAAGTTCTATGGGCCTATAGGACAGCCTACAAGACAACATTGGGTACTTCACCATTTAGAATGATCTATGGCAAGCCATGTCATTTGCCCGCAGAGCTAATTCACAAATCCGAATGGGCAATTAAGCAGATTAATTGGAGTTGTCAACTAGGGAAGCTTTGTCGAGACTTGAACTTGAACGAGGCTCGTGGAAATCCGAAATAGAGCATATGGCAACAGTTTGATTTATAAGGACAAAGTGATGAGATGGCATGATCAGCACATTAGGTGCAAAGACTTTGTCCCTGGACAAAAGGTATGGTTGTTCAATGCCAGGTTGAAAATGTTCCATGGGAAGCTCAAATCTAAATGGACGGGTCCCTTTATTGTTAAGAAAGTGCACGAGAATGGAAGTGTAGAGATAGCTGATCTCACAGATGGTGCACAATCTCATGTGGTAAATGGACAACTGTTGAAGCATTTTGTAGATTCGAAAGAACAGCTAGTCCAAGTCGAGGTCATCAACTTCATGCGGAGTGAGCACATAGCAGATACATCATATTACTCTTCATGAAGATGCAACATCAAGATTCAGCAGCTTTGAAGATTCATTCACTCGTGTATATCATCCTTTCTATGATAATTCTCCGAATCACATCGGTTCTCACACTTACTCATGTCCTATACTTAGGCTAACCAGAGCCTAAGTATAGGGGGGAGCCGATGCCCACCATGTGTACATACTCATTCATCACCTTTACCTCGATCGCCCCATTTTTGCTCTTCTTCTACAGATAGGCTGACCAGAGCCTAAGTATAGGGGGGCGGATCGACTTCTATACTTTTTGTTATTTTAGTTGTCCTACGCTTAGCACGAGCTATGTCTTTTTCTCTCTTCTTGTGCTCTGAGTACATAGCACATGCTAAGTAAAGGGGGCATGTATATATTACATATATACTTTACCTATAGCTCGTACTTTCACGTATTTTTGTATATATTATACAATAATTACGGGTGGGTAAAAATGAAAAAAAAATCTTTTTCAAAAAAAATCTTTTCAAAAAAATCTTATTTTCTTAAAAAAACCTTTTCAAAGAAAAAAACTCTTTTCTTTCTTTGTTATTAAAAATGTGTGTTTTCCAAAAAAAAACGTTTTGAAGAAAAAATCTTTCTTTCTTCCTTTCCTTTTAGAAAAAAACAAAAAAATAAACAAAAACAAAAAATAAAAACAAAAAAATACAAATAAAAAATTACACAAAAAACTAACTAATGGGTTGGTTTGATCCCTGAAACTTACACTTTCACACAAGACTAGTGATGTTCAAGAACACTTGGTTTATGAGATCTTGAGATTTTGAGTTAACCAGCCTTAGTCATTAGGGTCCTTGACTTAATTATTCACATTTCCCTAGTTTGAAAGATTTGTATGCTATATTGCATGCTTAGTCTCTACCTTAAGAATATGATCAGCACCTCACATACATGACTGCAGTTATGATGAGATGAGTTGAAATTTCACTTGAGGAACTGGGATAAGGGATTTGAGTTTGGACCTGATTTAAAGGATGCTCGAGGATGGGATAAAATCGATGAAGGCTTCATGAAACCTGAGTGTCAGCACCATTAACCAGTATGAGAACATGGTTCTTGTACCATCTCTTGATATTTACCTATGTACCATGGTGTGATATAAAATAAAAAATGTTGATCAGTGTGCGCCAACTCAATGGTAAAAGCAGTGGAGCTAGCCAAAAATACTACAAAGCAATGAAATGTCAAAGAAAAGCTCTCATTCCACAAAGTCAATTATCAAAAGAGCTTCTACCAAAGGCGAGCGCTCCCAACCATTTCAAAGTGTCCACTTGGACCACCGCTATTAGGACAAGGAGTCGGGCTTGCACCAAAAAAGGGCTCTACATCGTAAATGCAACAAGTCTGGGTGTAGAAGGTACGATAGGTACTCAAAAAAGGCACACCACGATGTACTCCTAGGAAAACAAGTGCAGACAGCTCCAACTTCTCTTGACGGACGCACTGATAAACACCAAAAATATGCGTTGCGCAATAAGGTACTTGAAAGGATCCTTGTTCCAATGAGAGGAGAGAAGAATTGACACAATCCTATGCCCTCCATCAACTGGCCTTCCATCTACACTTTTAAGTCTGACAACTAAAGAGACGGTGGATTGGATGCAAGAACTGTTTTATTCCCTAGTGTTGAGGGTCGGGTTCTTAGGAGAGTCTCTTGGACTGGAACCTTGGGTGACGTTGAGACTTTACTCTTGTAACTGCGGTCAACACTTAAGTCATATCCCTACTATATATGTATACAAAGAGAGTCTTATGATTAGGGAAATTGGATACCTTTTGACTAGAGCTTGGTCCAGGTTAGAATTTTAGGATCTCTAAAATCGAGAGTTCTTGAACGGATCAAGTCTTGTATTCACATGCACAGTCAAGGGTTAATTCAACTTATTCATTCTTTGTTTGCTCGAGGGCTAGCAAAGTTTAAGTATAGGGGGGTGATGAATCCGCGATTCATCATCTCAATATCTTGATCTTAGCAAAATCCCCGAGTAAAATCCTAAATAAATGTACATAAAATCATTAAATTAACAAAATGACTCTTGTAAATAAAACACATTAATTATTGTATATTAGACTGTACAAAATGAATTAACAATAAAAAGCCGCAAAATAAAGGAGTTTTTCGCCTGTAAATAGCCCAAAACTTCATGTATTTTTAATAATTTTATTTCAACTCCTTTTTGGCTATTTCTTTCTCTGACTTATTCATAAAAATGTATACAAAAATATAAAATATAAAATAAATTTTATCTCAAATAAATGCTTCTAGATCCCAAAGAGAAAAAGCCATAAAGACCAATTTCCAGGCCAAATTTCTGCTCCGTATGAACTCCAAGTTCATCAAACTCACTTTTAAAGTTCAAGTTAAAAAATTATCAAGTGGTTTCATTAAAATCGGAGCTCATTTGCAGAAGTTGGGTTTTGGGACCAGATGTACATTGTACATTATGTATATATATTCATTCTTTCTTCATTTTTTATTTTATCTTTCTTAATTACTAAAAATACAAAAAAATCATGGTTGTGTTGTATTTTGATTGTAGTATTTTATTGTATTTTTTACGTTGTACATATATCTTATTAAAAAGACATAAAAATACATATTAGAAAAGCAAATAAAAAAATGTACATGTTGTATGTATTCCTTTGTAAATGCTCCACTATTTTTTCCTTCTTTATATTTTATGTTGTATTTAAATTAGCATACTTTATTTTATTTTATTTTCCTTTATTTATTTTTCATTCTCTATAATAACCACCATTCAACTCCATTCTACCACCAAACTCCATTCAACCCCACCATTTTTTAAACCTCCCATTCAACTCCATTAATAATATAACCTCACACCACTTTAATAACCTCTCATTTCATCCTCTTTATATACATCCCATCCTCCTCAATTTGTACTGCATCCATCTTTATGTGAGGAGAGCCTAGTTCTCAGAGTTGAATCAGTGACAGCGACGCAACCGCGGTCGAGCGATGACAACCCTCTCTCCGGTGAGATCCATTGGCTTTTTGTCCAACATCGCAGTTGCCTCCACGGGCTGCTCGAGCTCATCGCTCGTCGACGATTCGAGCGAAGACCGTGCTCTCGTGGGCACCTCATAGGCGATCGTCTCCATCGTAGGTAATTTTCCCTTCATTTTATCATCGTTGTTATTTTCTCAATTTTTTAAACACATCACATTACCATCCATATACTTATTCATTTGTTTATATCTCAATCTTCCTTACCACATCATCTTATCCTTTCTTGTTTATTCTCTCATTAAGGAAAAAAATTTAAAAAAATAATAAAACAATTTTTATCACAGGATTAAAAAGATTTCAAAAAATAAAAAAAACAAAAAAAAACCAAACAGCAGCAGTAGCGGTGGGAGCCCCACCGCCGCCGCCGATCTCTACCCAGAACCATCGCACGCCAACTTGCGTCGCCGCGGCTGCGCTCGCGAAGGCGGCGACGCCACCTCCAGCCGACTCTCCTGCACCACGCTCCTCCTCGTTGGCAGCCCCCTTCAGCCGGACAACGCCGCCGACTCCCCCTCCGCCACGACTCCTCCTCGTTGCAGTGGCCCCGCTGCACCCCTCTGCCACACCATCCCCGACCTCCGCCGCCGATCTCCGCCCTCCTCGCGGCCGCGCACGGCCGCGTGCACCGCCGCCGCCTCTCCCCCCTGTTGGGTTCTTCCCATCGTGCCCAAGGAAGAAGAAGGTCCACTTTTCTTTATTTTTTTAATGTAAAAATTGCATTGTGTTTATTACATGTTTATGAAATTACAAGTCAGTCCCTGTATATATTTGTGTGTATGCTTTGGTTGTTTCTGTATTTGCACATATAACCCTTTATTTGCCTGTTAATTTGGACATCAATCTTGCATCTTTTTATTCAATGAAAAATACCATTGTGTTGAGCAACTAATTGTCTACATTCAAAATATTTATTTGTATTTTTGTGAGTTGTGGGTAATTAATTAAAATTGTTTAAGTGAAATTCTTCGTATTTTACCCAATCTGGACTATTAAATTGATATCTAACTCACGGTTACTCTAAAAATTCTTGAAAAATTTAAAATGCTATCTTGAAGTGTGCTTTAAATACTTTCCAAATTTCATAAAAAGTGGAGTTGTTTTGTGTCTGAAATAAGTTATAAAGTGATCTGGCTATTTGATTTTTAATTGAATCCACATACATCCTTTTTACAAAATTTCAAGTCTCATGGATTGCATATGAAAATATCTTTTTGAGATAATTTGCACTCTGATTAATTTGATAACATGGATTTATTAGGAATTACTTACTCACTATCACATTGTTTTCACTAAAAAATCCATAAAAAATCTATATATTGTCAAACAATTGCAAAAAAAATTTGCAGTATCACTACAACATGATTTCATTCCAGTAAAATTTTCATAATTTTTGATTACTGTTTGTGTGAAAAATTGTGAAAATACCCATAAAAAGTGTGCATTTTAATTCCTAAAAAATACAAAAAAATATGTCTTGCATTCATCACTGGAATAGGATTCTAGGAAAAATATAACTTGGATAAATTGAACTTATTTTCTATTAAATTAATTTGGCCTTGTCGTGTGATTTCCTAGAGTCTTAATTCAACCCGCATTTGCGTTTGCATTTGATTTTGCATTAAAAAAATATAAAAAAATATCCACATGAACTCTAGAACTAAATTTTCAAATTAACCCGAAGTTGTTGCTTTGCCTCCCTATGTTCGACCCCGGACTCGTCCGGGATATAAATTAAGCCGAGACACTCTTTACAGAGATCTTCTCTTGGTTCTGATTGAATCGTTAAGTACTCGTACTACAACGAACACGAATTAAAACACGTGCTAAGCGATTCATCAATGTTCACATGTCATCTTGATTAGTCTAAGTAGAATACCTCGTGCACACGCATGATTCTTATAGACAGTGAGCTAACTTGGACAAGCACTATGCACGTAGCTCTTCATTGATGAGGTGGTGAGGAAGTAGAATCCTTTAGCTTGGAGTAGCACACGGGTGGAAACATCCGTCCTCCTCTAGGAGGGTAGTGCATCTCAACCTAGTCTAGTGGTGTTGACGTCTAAAGACGGGATGTTGTGGGTTGCAATAATGCTTCAAAAGAAGGATAGTCTACTGGCTCAAGAGGAAAAACTCATGATGTATATGCTGCACCTTGTATATAGTTCAAAAAATGCAAAAACTCCAAAAAAATAAGACAGGTCAAAGTGAAAATAAAATACATGTCGGAGTATATATATTAGCAAGAAGTCTGCAGCTGGATGACTTGGCTACACTGGTCAGGCATCCTGGGATAGGTAGCTACACTAGCTACCGTCCATTCTTCTCTCTACCCCCTCCTCTTGAGCTGGTCAGACTTGAACTTAGAAGGGAATACCCCGCTCCTCGAGGAAAGAGTTACCTAAAAACAGTGCAAGGGCATAATTGTAATAAAAATGCAATAAAATAAAGGGATAAATATTGCATTTAGGTCCCTGGAGGGACCTAAATGCAAATACCAAAAACTGCCTGGCCATTTTGTAATTTCTCCATTTGCGCGCAGGGGCCTTTTTGCAAATCTTCAAAATCTGGAGGGCTTCCCTGTAAAATACCCAGGCACGCACGTGAGGCACGTGCCTGGGGACCAAAATGTAATTCCATAAACTTCCGGGTCTTTTTATGCAATTTACCCAGCACCTCACGTGCTCTGCACGTGAGGGCCTAAGCTCGGATGAGCCCTCAGCTTCGGTCCACGTGGCATTGTTTGATGGTACGTCTCTAGGCTCGGATGACCCGAGCCTGTAGGTCGGGGAAGAGGCTCGGGTCTACCACGTGGCTTCATCCTAGCCGCCCGATCCTGGAGATCGGACGGTATCTGTGCTTCTCTCTCCGTCGCGGCCCACCGGAGGAGACTGGGCTCCAATGAGCTCCCTTGAGCTCCGCCAGTCTTCGCGAGGTCCTCCGAAGATCGGAGAAGGAAGCTGAGGCCCTCGCGAGGAAGCTGGTGGCGATGTGGTGCTCCGGCAGCATGAAGAAGGGCAGATCGAGGAAGAGCTGCCGGTGGCGGAGCTGTCGATCGGAGCGGAGTGACTTGCTCCGGCCATTGAGGATCTGCAAGGTTAGATTATAGCCGAAGCTTGTGTGCGTGGAATGTGAGTGAGAGGTGGGTGAATGGGAGCCGGCGGAGGTGGAGAAGACGATGGCTCAGGCGAGTCCTCCACTGTGGGGACGGAGGAGCGGAGTCGGGGCGCGAGGGGGTTCTGGAGGAAGGAGATGGGTGCACGAGGGTGCTGGGATGTTGGCGAAGCTGATGGTGCGATTAAACGTAGGTGGACATGGTGGAGGGTGGTGTAATAAATCGAAGAAACGGAGAAGAAAAAGTCTCCCCGCCGGAGCGAGGAGTTAGCGGAGGTAGTGGCCTGGGATCGAGCTCCGGTGGAGCTCGGGGTCTTCGCCCTGCGTGCTCGGCCGGGGCACGGAGCTCAAGGGTGGCTTAGGCACCTGGACACGGCAGAGCGCCGTCGTGGGTCGACACCAGGCCAATCACCATCGTCGCCTCTCAATTCCGCCCCTCCACTGTCACCGGAGGGGCAGAGGAAGCTAGGTGAAGGCCCAAATTGGTGGACGAGTGGCTCCGGTGGCTGGGGAGGGGGTTTTATAGGTGGAGGAGGTCGGAGGTTACGGTGATGGAGGAACGTTTTCGAGGGGGGTTTTATGGCGATGGGGTTAATGGTGAAGGTCGAGGGGGGTTACGCGAGGGAGACGGAGGATAGGGCTATGCAAGGCGACCGTTAGGAGCGGAAGAGATGGCTGGAGGTGTCGGCCAGAAAAGGAAGGGGGCGGGGGACGCGCGAGGTTTGTAACACCTAGGAGCGGAGCTACGCGAGGTAGGAGACGGTGGTTGGACCGTTGGATCTTGATCCAACGGCGAGGATGAGCTTGCGAGCGGAAGGGTCTGATTAGATCTTAGGATTAGATCCAGCGACGGGGAATTAGGCGCCGATGAGTGGTCCTGATGGAAAGTTGGATGAGATCCAGTGGTGTGGGTTTAAAGGGGGACGTGGCACGCTGGGGATCATTGGATGAAGAGGTGATCGAGCGGCTAAGGATCAAGCGCTAGTGGGCGGTCATGATGAAGAGATGGGTGAGATCCAACGATAGTGGACAGAAGGGCGACGTGGAGCAAGGAGAGGCATTGGATGGTTTGAAGATCTGACGGTGGAAATGGAGGAAAGACGTGGCAGGTGTAGGACCATTGGATGAAGATGAGATCGAAGGGCTGAGATTTAGGCGTGAAGTAGCGGCCGAGATTAGATCTGGAAGATGGATCTAAGGGCTGAGAAATGAAGCGGGATGGACGGTTCAGATGCAAGCAGGGGAAGGGGATCTAACGGCCCAGATTGGGCGCCAGATGGCGGGAAGGAGAGCGGGCCACGTGGGCGGCCCAGAGGGCGCCACGTGGCCCAATCAGAATAATTCAGAAATAAAAACAAAGAAAAAAATAAAAGAAATAGTTAGAGGCCGAATTTGAAAAAAGTCAAAGCATGAAAGTTGCTCGTCTCGACGAGATCTATAACTTTCATGTTGGCCAAAAAGCCAACAGAGGTCATATGTACAAAAGCTATTTTTGGGGGTATTTTTAAGGGAATAAAAACACCAAGTTTGTGGCTTTGAGATTTTTTGCATTTTTTTATCTTTTTAAGGGTCAGTGAATTATAGACAACTTATCTACCTAATTTTTAGGGGTTTTTGAGTGATAAAATAATTACAGAAAAATAAGGGCTATTAAATACAAATAATTAAAGGCTAATTATACACAATATGGTACATGATAAAAATAGAGAATTAGAGGATAATTTTATTGGCTTGTTTAAGCAGGGATTTTAATAAGGAGTTTTTAGCATGATGAATACGAGATTCATCACCTTGTTAGAGGAGGTTGCTTCTTAGCAATTTCTGATGTGGAGATCTATTTTACACTTACACAGTACAAGTAAGAATCATAGTCATCAGAAATTTGCGTTTGAGGATTTGTTCTGACCTGACTATTGAGGAGTCCTGAATAGAAGACTTGTGGAACTTGAAGTCGGTTAGGTCTTATGTTCAGGTCCCAATGAGATTCCGCCACATAATTAATCTAAAGGTCGAGTCAAGCACCATTTTCAACTTTTGTTCATGACCTTGGTATCGAACTCAAAATCATTTCACTCTTGCATTTCATTTTAGTTGCTCGGGGACGAGCAAGGTTTAAGTATAGGGGGTTGATGAATATGTGATTCATCACTCTTTAAGTTGGAAATAGAGCCTTGTTCTCGGGTAATTAGGAGCGTATTTCCACAAAAATTACATAATTAGCATTCATGCATGCATAAATAACATTTGCATCTTAACATTTGCATCTGCATTAAATGAGAAGCTCAAATCACTTATAAAATTCACCCTACATGTATATTTTTCACACTAACCCTAAATTCCATACTGTATATATTACTGACAAAATAATACAAGAGAAAATACCAAACAAATTTACTAACTTGAATTGCCCAATAAAACCCCAAACCCAGTTGGAGACCTTAGACCTTAGAAT
Source organism: Ottelia alismoides (assembly GCA_037367405.1). NCBI lineage: Eukaryota > Viridiplantae > Streptophyta > Magnoliopsida > Alismatales > Hydrocharitaceae > Ottelia > Ottelia alismoides. The sequence continues at coordinate 272,906 of JAZKJV010005072.1, read as the reverse complement.
GCACACATCCCTCTCATACAACCTCCGATCTAGGTCTACTTGCTTTTAAATTAGTACACATTCAGAGACCTTCAAAATGACCAGTTTCACTTAAATCAGAGCTCGTATGCAAAACTTGGGTTTTGGGACTCCATTGTACACTATATGTATGTATATTTGTACCCTTGTATTTTATTACTTTAATTGACCTCATTTCTGTTTTTAGTCAACATGAAACTTATATATCTCATCGAGATATACAACTTATATGTTTTAAGTTTTTCCCAATTCAACCATCTTCTCAATCTTATCTCACATTCTCTTTCAGTCAATCAGATTGGGCCACGTGGCGCCCTCTGGTTGCGCCACGCGGCCCACTCCATTGGCCACCACGTGCCTCGCCTTTGGGCTGTCAGATCATCCTCACCGCCTTCAGATCTCGACCCTCCATACCGTATCATCCCTCAGCCGTCTGATCCATAGAGCAAGAGGTGCCCTAGAGCTCTTAGCTTTCCATTGGTGACAGAAATTGAGGGCGAAATCAAGCGACGACAGGACTCCACCTCCGGCGAGATCCACAGCAAATCCCCGCCGTGTCACAGCTCTTCCGACGAGTTGCTTGAGCTCAGGCCCTCTACCGTCCCTCGAGCGACGACCGGGAGCACTCTTCGAGTTTCCAATCCCCAGGTTGATCCCTCCATCCTCCTTCGATCATTCTTCTTCTTTCCTTACATTTTTCTCAGAATTTATTCCGATTCACCTCGCATCCTCTCGCTTCTCCGACCATTCCCTAAGCTCCGCCTTGGAGCTTTCACCTTCGCGCGATATTCCGTTCGCACCTATAACATCTCGCACCCCCTTTCGACCGAAGCTCCGCTGCACGGCGGAGGGGAACCACCACCCGATCACCTTCATGCCACATGCCTCCCATTGCACTCCTCTCATTTCCACGAGCACGAGCATTTGCTTTTTGGCACGAACTAACCCTGTAGGTTTACTCCTCGTCACTGGTCAGACGTATCACTGGAGCACCTTTGATCTCTCACGTCTCCAGCCTCCAAACACCCTCCGCTTCTGCTAGACATCTCGGTGACTCCCCAACGCTCTCACGACCTCTTCCAGCTATTCAGGAGTCGCTAGCGACCTTCATCGCCCCAGGAGGGGTGGCGGAGCAACGCCCTCTCCACCGAAGCCCCGCTAAGTCCACCGCAGGAGGCGGCGGACCGGAGGAACACGAAGCGCAGCTACTGTCTGATCCTCTTGATCGGACGGTCCTGATCGAGCCACGTCGCCCGCCTCCTGCCCCCGTTCGATCAGGGGATCCCACGGCCAGTACTCCGCCATGTCGACTTCATCAGCCACCGTTAGATCTATCTCGATCTGATGGTCCCTAGGTGCGCCACGACAGCAACTCCAGCCTCCGTTGGATACACCTTGATCCAGCGGCCTACATAGCGCCACGTTGCGAGCTCTGAGCCTCATCCCCGACCTTTGGCTCGGAGTATCCGAAGCTGATTCGAAGCTAGCCCGAGCCTCAGGTGCTATTCGAGCCTCTTCCCGAGCCTCCAACTCCGTCCGAGCCTAGCCCAATCACGTGTCCGTCACGTGAGGGCTGGGTAAATTACGTAGAGCCCCCGCGACATTTCCAAAATTGCAAATTGGTCCCTGCCAGGCGCGTCACGTAAGGAGCGTGTGTCTTTGTGGGAATTTTGCATCCATCCCCCTACATTATAGGTAATTGCATTTAAGTCCCTGTCAGCACGTTTTATTTTGAAGAAATTTCATTTTATATATTTGCATTTTGCCCCTGTCTTTGCACGTATAATTAGGTGTCCATATTTAATCATTTTTAAATTCTAAAAATTGCATGTTGTAGTTTAACTTGTCTCTATCTTGTGTGACACTTGTCTTATTTTTGTGAGTCATCTGGAAATGAATAATATTATATTTTTGAAATTTTATATATTTTGCCCATTGTGTGCATTTTATTTAATATTAAATTCCTTGTTGCTCCAAAAATCATCATAAAATCACATTATACTTAGGATAAATTACTCTATACTATTCCCAAAAATCACTGCATTTACATGTATCACGAGGCCTGAATAAATCAAACAGAGATTTGCTTAATTGATTTTTAATAGATCCAATTCACATAGATTTTTTGGTTTATCAATTTTCCTGGATTCCTCTTACTTAGACATATCTAGAATAATCTTTACATCTAAAAATAATGTCTTCTGGTATTTATTAGAATCATGTTTGTAAAAATTGCCCTGCCTTCATCTTTAATTCATAATAAATTCATTTAAAGTCGAAAAATTCCAAAAACATTACACTAGCTTAATTTCATTGCATTTCATATTCTGGCCAAGTTTCATAATTTTTGGACTTCATTTGATCATCTTTGTAATTTAACTTGTAAATTTGGCCTTAAATTGCATTGTTTTTCCTTTATTGCACAAAAATTTCTAAAATAAGACCAAAAATATTCTTCTGACAATCTGACCTCAAAATTAACAAAAAAATTTACCTAAGGAGACAGCTGCCTCCCTGAGTTCGACCTTGGGCTTGCCTAAGTAAAATAAATCTGCCTCCTAAACTTGATTTTTCATTAAGTCTTAGTGTTGTTTTGATGAAGTCTTGATTACCTGACTGCAACGAACTTAACTTTTAATTTGATCAATAATTTGATTAAATTAACAAGGGTAGACGAGGCGACGCCACCATCCTTAATGAAATTCTGTGTTGACCTTAACATAGATCGATTTGCTACTTATGGTGCCTCCACACAGACTGATCAGGGCATTATTCCATTTGCAGATCAAGAGCCCAATCTGGAGCCAGAAATTGTGATAGAGTCGGACTCAAGATCGGAGAGAGATGGCTCCTAGAGGAAAAAGGGAAGGGACCACAACCACCACCTAAGCCAGATCAGAGTCCGCAACCGGATTAGAATGTAGTGAATGCTCAAATCCTTGCTTCTATTCAAGCAATCCAGCAGTAGCTCATGGATCAGGCCTTAGCACAAGTCTCCTTCCAAGACATGCTCAATGACTTGAGGAGAAGGGGAGGAAACCGAGGAGGATTCGAAGAAAATCCTGAAGGTGGATGCGATAGAGACCCGGATGAGCCTAGAGTAGAGCGACCCAAGCCGACTCTAAAAGAAACATACAATCCTGGGCCGGGACAAGTTAATGAATGGGTATAGATTCCTGCAATCCATGCCCATTTTTAATTGAAGCCTTAGCTATTGGCGCTGCTACCCACGTTCCGTGGAAATGCCAATGAAGAACCCTGCATTCATCTACAACAGTTCAGACATATCTGTGGCACAACCCACTACCCTAGCATACCTCTTGGGGTAGTGAAGATGACGGCATTTCCCTTCAGCCTTCAGGACAAGGCACTTCATTGGATAAACTACTTGGGGAAGGTAGTCACCACTTGGGAAGAAGTGAAGTCTGCCTTCTTGCACAAATACTATCCTCTTGGAGACTCAATCAGATGTGTGCACATATAGCAAACTTCACCCAAGATGCACAAGAATCCATTCATGAGGCTTGGGAGAGGTTTACTGATCTACAAGAAAAGTGTCCCCATCATGAGATTCCTAAGACCAGCCTGGTCCAACACTTCTTGGGGGACCTACAATAGAAATTCGGAAGCTTGTGGATGCAGCGTGTGGTGGCTCCCATTTCAATAAAGATGAGGACGTCGTCTGGCAGATATTTGAAGAAATGGCTGAAGGAGAGGCCGCTCTATCATCATCCTGTGCCTATCAGCACCAGCAATAAACCGTTCAAAAGCCTATGCACATGGAAGCATCCCATGAGCCAGACAGGGATGAGAGCTCTAATCTGAGTATTATTGGGAGCCTCCTATCCAAGGTAGACAACATTGAAAATGATGATAGGACTTGAAGAGACTTGTTGTGATCGAATAAAGAACAAAGAACCTAGACAAGCTAGATCAAATCACCAAGCAATTGGAGCTGCTGGTGAGTACAATCAGCTGCTGCAACTCTGTGTCTGCATCGACCTCCACTCCAGCTGAGATGAAGGAACTTGAACAACCACAACCTCCTCAACCAAGTCAGCCCCAGCCAGCAATTCAGCACATCTATTACGTGCAAGCCCCAAAACATATAACTCTTCAACAGTCATAACAACAACTGGTTGTCTACCAACCGGAGCCCCGGTACATTCCGGATCAGTTCTCCCCTCCACCACCTCTTATTTAAGAGGTAAATGGTGTATGGTCCAATGGCGCACAGCTGACCCGTCCAGGAGGACCTCAGCAGGGTCTGGCTGCTAACTCTCGCCAATTCCCTCAACATCTCCACAATTCCATGGGAATAGGAGATAGAACCTGTATCAACAACTGCAGTACCGACAATATCAACAAAACCAACAGTTTACGGTTGTGCCCTATCAGCAACACCCTCCTCAGCAGTATCAACAGCATCACCCTTCTCCTCAGTATCATCCTTAGTACCCCAACCAGCAGTCTCAGTACCATCAGCAATACCAGCGTAGCCATCACTCTGAGATATTTGAAGCAGCATCTCTTGTGAACCCATCCTTGGACTACTTGGCCCAGCTTGTCAAGGGCCTCAAAGATCTCAGCCAGAAGTTGGATGATTTCACCGCCACCAAGACCTCCATTCCTGCACAGGCGGAGGCAAACCCCGATAATTTCAAGAAGAAAGAGCAAGTAGTCTGTGAGGTTCCCTCTGATCTTACATAGTCATATATAGATAAATTGTTTTTATCTAATGTTGTCACTCTCAGGAGCGGTAGGACTTTGCAGCCATCAGCCACTTGCAAGGGGAAGAATAAAGCAATCACGGGGGAGTCGTCATCTTCTTCTGTATCATTCAGACCAGCAGCCGAGCCAAGTGAGGAAGAAGAAGGAGAAGCACCATCAAAAACAAAAAAAAGTTAGCACCAGCAGCAACACCCGAAGCACCAGCCATCCAGCCTTGGAGGACGACGCACCTACAGTTGATTCCATGATAGCTGATGTAGCCTCTCTTGAAGATTTTGGATGCCCGCCTTTCTTGGATGACCCTTCTCATTTTAGTCATCCACATGAACAACCTGATGTGAGTGATTTAGCCAAAATTCACGGGGTCTAAATAGTCCACACAAGGCGGGACTACAATCGTTGTGGCGACCCTCAATGAATCCCGAACTAAAGTCAACAATGAACCCACAATAGTGTAAATCAAGCAATGAAAGACAAGTGTGGAGTCAAATTTATTTTAACTCTACAAGAAATGTGTATAGTGCAAGTATGTAGAGTGTCGAACACAGGGAGCACACAGGATAGATCAAGCAAGTGCAAAGAGTGTGATGTGATTAAGTGTCTACAATTATGCAATTTTTTTGTGGGTTTTTTAATTTTTATTTTTTTAATTTTTAATTTTGTATTTTTGTATTTTGATTTTTAATTTTCTGATTTTATATATTCTTTTTATATTTTATATTATTTTTTTTATATTTTCTTTTTCAAAAACTAGAATATAAACAAAGTAAGAAAAATGAAGATAGGATATTTATAAAAATAAGGAAAAATGCTCAAAAATGAAAAAATAAAATGTTTTGGTCTTTTTTATAATTTTATGATGTTTTTGTGATTTTTAGGAATTTTTCTGAATATTTTTGGTATTTTTAAAGTCAAAAATACAAGAAAATAGTGAATTAGCTACTGTCCGAAATTAAAATGAGGATAAAAAATACTAAACAGTACCCAAAATTCCTCAAATTAATTTAAAATAAAGGGAATAAAATAGGGAAACTACAGGACCTGAGGTTGTAATTTTAGGATTTTTTTAGGATTTTTTAGATTTTTATGAAGATTTTTAGGGTTTTTTATTTTTTTTTAAGTTTTTTATGAAATTTTTAATGATTTTTGGAAAGTAATTAAAAGACACTAAAATAGACCTAAGGTATTTTTTTGGATTTTTTCGACGAGTTTTGATATTTTGGTATTTTCTAATGCAAACAGTAGTAAAAATGCATGTTTTTGATTTTTAATAAATATTAAAATGCAATAAAAATGCAATACAAAAATATGGCGTGAATGAGCAATGCAACAGGAACTTAAATTAATTTTTGTGGATTTTTTGGGATTTTAGATATGCATGCAATAATTAGAGATAGCAAAAAGAAAAATCACACTAGCAGGGGCATTAATGCAAATAGCAGAACATCTAGGGCCTGAGCACAATTTTTACGCAAAATATATAACTTAATATTGCATTTAATGGACTGAATACAAATATCAGAACCCATAGGGTACACCTGCAAAATACCCACCCTAGCGTGTGACTAGCACGTGCCTGGAAGGATATGTATGCAATATTCCAAAAATATGGGGGCCTTGATGCAAAATGCACAAAAATTTATAACTTCAGATGAAAGTTCACGGACTGATCATAAATACAAAAAGGGCCGAGGACCTCTCTACAAAATGCCCTGTCCCCTCACAAGCACAGGCACGTGAGGTGACGTGGCGAAGGACCTATTTGTAATAATGGAAAGTACAGGGCTCTCAATGCAAAAATTACACAAATATTTAGACTGCAGATGAATGTTTGAGTATTAACTAATAAATACAAAATTTTGCGAGTTAAGTGTGCAAAATACCCACGAAGGGCACGATCCAACGGTGCAGCTGAAGCCACTTATCCACGTGGCAGCATGAGAGCGCGCGATGACGCTTCGCTTGAGCAGCTGAGATCAGATCCCCCTCGGTTGATCAAACGGTTGCGGCTGGAGGAGATCTGACGGCGTAGAGAGGAACTGGGGCTGTAGGATGATCCGACGGCGAAGTGTAGCGTTGGAAGAACAGGGAAGAAGGTCCACCGCAGCGGACTTCTTCCGACGATTCAGCCCTCCTCCAGCGTCCGTTGTGGCTCCAAAAATGCCCAGGCTCCTCCTGCAGGCGTCAGGTAGACGTTGGTGGCCGCAAAACTCTCTGGTGGACACCGAAGCTCGCCGGCGAGGTCAATGGAGTCGAAGAGCTCCAGGGACCTCTGACGAGGCTCAAAACAGCCCCAGGTCCTTTGATAGCGTGTGTACCTGCAAAAAAAGTTACGGGGGTCGAGGGTAAAATGCCTCGACCCTCCAGAGGGGAAATGGAAGCGTGGGGTGGCGAGTCGAAGGTCGGTCGGAGGAGCGCTCCGGCGAAGATCTTGATGGAGTGATTTCATCGATGAAAGTCGGAGATAAAGGTGGCGATGTGTTCCTTCTATTGGGAATAAAAGGAGCAAAGAAAGGGATGAAAATAAGCACCTCGAAGGCGTGAACCTGAGGTAGAAGAATACCTCGATGGCTGGGTGTCATCGGAGGTGGTGGAACGCCCCTGACGCGTCTTCGACTCTCCTAACGAGCGTGAGATGGAGCTGTCACCTCCGCCTCACTCTGGAGCACGAAAAGGAGGAAGGAAATCAGTTGAATGGGGTTCAAACTTCAAATGGAAGTCAAGGGTTGCATATAAGGGGTTGACGGACAGGTGGGTAAGAACGAGGCGTAGCGGTAAAATCGTTGATCCATGGCCCGAGGGGATACATGGGCATGTATCATGGATAAGTGAGAAACAAAATTGCAGAAGGAACTATCACGAAAGGAGGAAAGGTGCGGCCTCCATAAATCCAAGAAGATAGGACAAAAACCACTTCTGACGTGAACAGGAGATGGCTCAGACAGTTGACCTATGGTCAACGGTCAGAGCCACCTGGTTGGTCCACGTGGACCAACCAGGAAAAATCCTGCAAAACGTCTTTATTAATTCATTAAAAATAGTAAATGAGTTTATTAATTTTTAATTAAGAAAATAAAAAGTGTTTACTTTTTATGAAGTATTTTATAGTGATTTTTAATTATTTTTATGAGGTATAATTTTATAAGTTCCCTTTTATACCCTTTATAGGTATATTATCTATGTATTTTATTATTTTATTTTTATTCTGTAAATTTAATTTTATTTTTTTATTATTTTATAAATTTATAAAATACTTTTATACACTTAAATATATTTTTATTTTATTTTTCTGAAGTAATTTGTATACTTAATAAAATAAAAGTATAAATTGTATAGGTATGTGTATAGGACTTATACCTATGTACTATGTATATACAGTTATTGTGTTTCTTTTTTTTATTCTGATTTTAATGTATAAATTTATTATAAGTAATATTTACAAAATTATAAAAATATAAAAATACAAAAATAATGAATAAATAATATAATGATTATTTTAATCTGTACAAGTATACAATGAGGGTCCGAAACTCAACTTTCAAACCATAGCTCCGCCAAATGCGAAACCACTGCCATTAAATAGCTTATTTTAAACTATATATAATTAAAGGTGAGTTTGATGCATTTGGAGTTTTCATTTGTGAGATACAGGTCTAGGAAGTTAGGATTCTCGATTTTTATTCAGATCATAACTTTTTATCTGTACATTATTTTTGAATGAAATCAATTTTGTATTTTTCTATATTTAATTACCTACAACTTTCATGTTCAAAGTTTTTTATTTGAGGTATAAAAAGTGGAACCAAAAATAGGTCCCAAAATGAATAAAAGAATGAATAGAATAGAAGGGATTTTTATTGTATTTTGACCCTTATCTCCCCCTACTTTATTCCTTGTCGACCTATTCATCGAGATGCCTAGGTCTCGGGGTTTCAGGTCATAAAATATTTAAAATATTTTATTCTTTTTCTTTTCTTTTATTTATTCTATAATTTTGGCTTTAATTACAGTATTTTATACACTATTTACATGCACATGCATGAATGCTAAGATGATGGAATTAATGATATTTACATGCATTTACTAGGGTTTTTGAGGCCAAAATGATAGAATAAAGATGATGAAATGTGGATTCATCAGTGAGCACAGATTTTGTCGTAAATAAGAATATTATTTCCACTATTGCTTTTGATTCTATAGATATTCCATTTCCTGATGCAATGAGAAAATAAAAAAAATAATCTGAAAACTTCCTTGTCTGATCTTGATGTAGTGGAAATAATTTAGAATCTTGTTCCTAAAATGCCTCTTCTCAAAGCCATCAAGTACATGCCTAACATCAAGAAAGGTCTAAAGGAGGCAGGTACTTCGAAGAGACAGCCGTGTAAAAATCGTGACAGAAATGTGAAACACATCCTCACCGCAGCTACACTAAACACAATCAACAATCTCCCGACAAAGAAGAAGGATATGGGAGATCCTCTAGTCAAATGCTAGATGTTTGATCATGAGTTCGACAGAACTCTACTTGACAGTGGATCCTCAATCAACCTGATGCCTACTTCATTGCTCAAAGAATTTGGGTTGGGACCGATCAAATCCACAAGAATGATTCTGTAGTTCGCAGATACATCCATTAATAGGCCCCGATAAATTTTGGAAAATGTCGTCGTCACCATACATGGAATGCAATTCCCTGCGGATTTCGTAGTTCTCGATATGGACACTCCAGTTCCTCTTCTGCACACCTCGATAATCCATGGATAGATGTTCCTTCGAACAACCGAAGCGGTAGTGAACTATGGTACTGGGAAGATAACATTATGATCAAACAGTGACAAAGTGCCGATTGAGACTATCCAAGTGCCTAAACCTATAGCATCTGCATCAGACGAGAGTGAGCCAGCAGAGAAATAAATAGAAGACTATGACTTTTTTAGCTGAAATCCGTGATACAAATCTGTTCATGGATGATATCTAGACCCTGGCATTCCTCTCCACAGAGATAACCCTGGATAACAAAGTCGAGTTCCTAGGTATCCTTGATGATGAGACTTTTGCTGCTTGCCTGATAAATACATTCATGGCCACATGTCCTTGGCGGAGCAAGAGGACATCATTGAAAATTTTTTCGAACAAGATTCGATCATTGAAGAATTTTGTGCAACACTGCACTCAGATCCTACAACACCAATGGTGGACACACTACAAATGAAAGATCCAACACCATCACCCTGTGCAGTAGTAGGAGTCACCACTAAGCTGAATCAATTCCCACCTGTCAAACCACTTCCAACAAATATGAAGTATGCCTTCCTTGCAGGCGCACCGAACATGTTCCACGTAATCATCAATTCACAGCTAACCGAGGAACAAGAATCTCGTCTGCTTGAGGTTCTAGAAAGAAACCTCAAGGCCATAGGCTGGAAAATTTCTGATCTCCATGGGATAAATCCTTCGCTATACTTGCATCACATATACGTGGAAGAAGACAACAAACCCTCTCGCGAGTTTCAGCGTAGATTAAATCCTAACCTGCGGGAGGTAATGATGAATGAGATAACAAAATGGTGCGATGCGGGATTCATCTATCCCATCTCCAACTCAAAATGGGTGAGTCCCCTGCATGGCGCGCCTAAGAAGTCAGGAATCACCATGGTCAATAATGACAAAGGAGAGGCGATCACAACCAGAGTTCCGACATCATGGCGCGTCTGTGTAGATTACAGACGTCTGAATTTAGCAACCAAGAAAGATCATTTTCCACTCCCCTTCATCGACTAGATAGTCAAAAGACTGGTCGCGAAGGAATATTTCTATTTTTTGGATGGAGACTCTGGTTATAATCAAGTCGCCATTGCTCCTGAAGATCAAGAGAAGAAAACCTTCACCTGTCCATTTGGGGCATATGCCTTCCACATAATGTCGTTCGGATTATGCAACTCTCCAACAACATTCCAGTGATTCATGTTGGCAGTATTTGCAGATATGGTTGGGAGTTTTCTTGAGGTATTAATGGATGATTTCTCAGTCTACGGAGACAACTTTGATTAGTGTTTATCTTATCTAGACCGAGTTCTGAAAAGATGTTGTGAGGTGAACCTTGTGCTCTCGTGGGAAAAGAGCCATTTTATGGTGACTGAAGGTATTGTGCTTGGTCATGTCATCTCAAAACATGGCATGGAGGTTGATCTTGCAAAGGTGGAAGTAATTTCAAAACTAGAGCCACCTACAAATTTGAAGTAGGTCAGGTCATTCTTAGGGCACGTCGTCTTCTATCGATGATTCATCAAGGATTTCAGCAAAATCGTCCGATCCCTGACCGAGATTTTAGGCAAGGAGGTTGATTTTATTGTTAATGATAGAGTCCTTCAGGCCTTTACACATTTGAAAGAAATAATCACTCAGGCTCCTGTCCTTCAACAGCTAGATCGGTCTCTAACATTTAAAATCATGACTGATACCTCTAATTATGCCATTGGGGCAGTTATGGGACAGAGGAGAGATAATATTCCATTTGTTATTCACTATTCCAGCAAAACTCTAGATGAAGCATAAGGAAATTACACTGTCACTGAAAAAGAGCTGCTAGCAGTAGTATTCACCCTGGAAAAATTTTGATCCCATTTGCTTAGATCAAAAGTCATTGTGTATACAGACCTCTCAGCCATCAAGTATATACAAGCTAAGAAGGATGCCAAACCATAGTTAATCAGGTGGATCCTTCTACTCTAAGAATTTGATCTTGAAATCCGTGATAAACCTGGAGTGGTCGATCACTTGTCAAGATTGTCGGAGCCAGACACTCCTGAGTAGAGCCTATTATCAATCATAGAGACTTTTCCAGATGAAGCCATATTGTCAGTAACCTCTCTCCCCTGGTTCGCCGATATTGTGAACTATTTTGTATCCAAGAAATCTCCACAAGATTAGCCTAAGCTGAAAAGAGACAAGTTCTTGTCAGAAATCCACTCCTACTAGTGGGAGGATCCATATCTCTTTCAAGAGGGGGGTAGACTGCATCTGGAGAAGATGCATTCCTCAGAAGGAAGTCCATAGTGTCCTCGAGCATTGTCACTCTAGGGAATGCAGAGGACACCACTCTGGACGACGAACAACGACGAAAGTTCTACAATGCTGCCTTTTGTGGCCAACTTTATTCAAAGACGCAGAAGACTTTATCAAGCATTGCAATGACTGTCAGAGACTGGGTAGTACCATTAGAATAAGAGACACAAATCCTTTTAATTACATTCAAATTTCTAGCGTATTTGATGCATGGGGCATTGATTTCATGGGCATGTTCCCTAACATTCAAGTTTTGAGTATATTCTGCTCGTTGTTGATTATGTAAGTCATTGGGTGGAGGCTATCCCAGCCCGAGCTATCGATAGTCATGTCGTCTGCCAATTCTTAAAGTATAACATTATTGCAAGGTTTAGGATCTCCAAAATTCTGATATCTGATGGGGGCAGCCACTTTGTCAACAGAGAGGTGAAGAAGCTGACACAAGAATTTTACATAGAACATCGTGTCACCTCTCCATACCACCCACAATCCAATGGTCTGGCTGAATGTTCAAACATGTAGATAAAGACAATATTGCAAGAACTCGTACTCCCCGACAAGAAGAATTGGTCACAATTACTAGACTCGGTACTTTGAGCCTATCGGACCACATACAAGTCACTGTTAGGAATGTCTCCCTAGCGCCTAGTATACGGCAAGCCATGCCATCTGCCCATGGAACTTATCCACAAGTCATTATGGGTAATTACCACCTAAAGTTTGGATTCCAATAAGGGAGGACAGGACAGAAAATTGGATCTGAATCAGCTCCTTGAATTCCGCAAATATGCATATGACAACAACCTAATGTACAAAAAAAGGTCAAAAAGTGACATGACAAGCACATCCGCCGCAAAACCTTCGAGACAAGACAGAAAGTTTGGTTGTTTGATGCAAAGCTCAAACTATTCTTAGGAAAATTGAAGAACAAGTGGACAAAGACGTTCATAGTGAAACATGTGCGTGATAATGGAAGTATCGTCATATCTGATCTGTCAACTGATGCACAACCATTTGTGATCAATGGACAACTAGTAAAGCCTTATCTTGAACATGACATATTTTTGTCCGTGGACGATTCAATTCAAGTGGTCCACGATGAAGAACTCACATCCACAGCACCCATTCACGTAAACGAGGCCAGCAAAAATATTTTTGAACAGTTAATCATTCTGTTCTTTTCTTCTATTTCTATTTGTTAATTCTTCTGAAAAGTCGTATTCATCCCATACATCACCGATATACTTAGAATATGCTTCATCCTAAATATGGGGGGATGAATACATCCGGGTGATTATTCCTCGATCCCTCGCATGTCTCCTTAACTTTTGACATTCTTTCTATACTTAGGGATATTTTACCCTAAGTATAGGAGGATATAGGCCGAGACATTGAGCTATTCATTTATTTGTTTCCCACCCTCGACCCTCCCTGCATTTGTATATAGATTGATATACTTAGGATTAATTGATCTTAAGTATAGGGGGACGGTCAACTTCTGATTCTTTAATTCATTATAGTATAGACTTCTTTATACTTAGTACGAGTTATGTCTTCCTTTCTCTTCAATCTATGAGGACATAGCTCAAGCTAAGTATGGGGGGGTCAATATATACTTTGTATATATTTAAGCCATAACTCGTACTTTCGTATTTTCAATCAATAAGGCTAAAACACTTTACATACACAAGTTCATTTAATAAATATGATGTTTATTATTTCTCATTTTTTGTACATACTGATTAATAAATCAGGCGAACATACTTTTGCAAAATGTTTGAAAAATAGTTTGAAAATCCAATTGAAAAATACTTTGAATATTTGAAAAATATTTTGTAAAATGTTTTCAACATTTATAAAATATTTTGTTTGTAAAATTTCTTTTCGTTGCATGAAATAAAAATGTTTGAAAAATGATTTGCAAATGGTTTGAAAAAATCGTTGCAAAAATATTTTGAAAATTCTATCTATACGTTTTGAAAACCTTTGCAAAAATGATTTTCAAATGCATGTAAATGTTTGTAAAAATTGTTGTAAAAATTATTTTGGGCTATAGTTTTTAAAATTGTTTGAAAGATCCTTTTTAAAATAAGTTTGAAGAATATATACATCACGCTAAAATACTTTATTAAACTGTATATAAATATCTATAAAAATGATCACTTAACCCTTGTAAATTCTTAAAAACCCTAATTCTTGTAAATATAATAAGCATCCCCATGTAAATATTTGTACCTAGTTTTTATCCAAAATCTTTGGTTTGCAAAAACCACAAAAACATTTGCAAAACCAAAATACCAAAAACATTTGCAAATTCAAAAAATAAACTATGCATTTGCATCATCTTTTTAAAAACCCATAAAAAGTTCAAAAGTGTGAAAATTGCATAACAAAAATATTCTTGCATGGTACATAACATGAGCATTTTTCACAGTAATCCAGGCAGTTGAACAAGGCCAAATAAAGTCTAAAGATTGGTGGTTTATGAAGACCTTAATACACTTAATTTCAGAGGAACCCATTGATGACTGGAATTGGAGATACTTCAGGTCACCTTGACTTAATTCTTTCTATTCCATAAGACTATGTTCATGAGCCAATTCAATCTGCCTAAATAGAACCCTTATCTGTACGACTCTTGAGACAGCGACTTGACTGGAAACCTCGTACTTAACACTTAGCTCAACCTAGATGTTCTGTTGAAAACTCTTAAGGTCTAAGTCGAGACGATGCAAGACCGCTTCATTAAGGGTGGCTCAGGAACCACTCTTGGGGATTGCTGACACCAATACTCTAACCCACTAGAGATGGATTGAAACAATGCTTCTGATGGGGGATGGTCTACCGACGTAACTTTTTCTAAGACCCCAAAAACAGTGGGTAGAACAAAAGATGCTATACCCACCGGGGCACAAATAATTATGCAGAAGCTATGCAATGTCAAAAAAAATTCAAAGAAGCCTTCAACCAAAAATTCCACAAATATGAGCTTCGGAAAAAGCCTTCTTCTTGGTGAAGATCTGGTTACGCTGACCGACTTCACAGGGGAATGAAGACTACACTTGTCCATTCACACGTCTCTTCTCATTCTTCTATCTTCTTATCCCATTTGGTTGTAAAGATCGGAAGCACCTGACCTTAGAAAGAAATATCTGACTCCACGAGGATGAGTTATCGGAAGAGCAAACAACTTGGTAGTTCAATGATTTTGTCTTGAGAGAGCTAAACAATTTCATACACATGGTTCTATCATTTCAAGGTAGCAAGAGTATGCGACTGAGAGGAAGGTTTTGACATGGCTGTGAATTGGACTGGATAATAGGAATATGGAATCTAAAGGTTGTTGTGACACAAATCCTAACCTCTAAGTGGTTCTGAACACATCTTTAATCTAATGGTTTTCTCTAAGCTCCGAACTTTGACCTTATTAAGACAATTAAAAGCTAGAAATTATTCCAAGTTATTTCTTTTTCTTTTCTTTATTTTCTTCTCCGCACTTATACCATAAGTATTTGCTAGGGACTAACAAAGGCAAGTATAGGGGGTGATGAATCTTCATTTCATCACCTTTATTCTTCCATTTTGGCCTTTAAACCCTAGCTGAATACATGCATATATCATTAATTTGTCAAAATAAATATTCATTAAATTGTACAGAATACTGTATGAAATATTGTACGTCAAAATAAAAGAATAAAGAAACGAAAAGAAAAAGAGCAAAGTGTCAAGGACATTGAAGTAACCCTAGCCACCGAGACTCAGTCATCATGATGACTTAGTCAACAAGGAATAAAGTAGGGGGAGATAGGGTGGTTAATTGTACAGAAAATGCAGAATGAATCATTCTACAAAATAGGCAAATAATTGCCTTTTGATACCTATTTTATTCTTTATTATTTACACCTCAAATAACAAAACTTTGTATATGAAAGTTGTATATAATAATATATAGAAAAATACAAAATTTATTTCACACGAAAATAATGTATAGTGTATATGTTATACACAAAATAAAATTCCAAATCCAAACTTCACAGACTCATATCTCCCAAATAAAAATTCAAAATGTATCAAAAACACACTCTAATTGTATATAAATTTTAATATGCTATTTAATGAAGGTAGTTTCATATTTTTTGAGTTAAGGTGTGAAAGTTAGATTTTGGACCCCTATTGTATAGTATACCCGATTAAATAATCATTTTATTTATTCATTATAATTTTGTAATTTTATATTTTTGTACAGGAAAAAATGAGGCTGCCCACACCCCATTTTCACACATTTTTTATTTTTTTGAAAAATATCACCATGTATATTCATCCCTATATCCTTCCTATATGCCATTCGAATTTCGTCAGAAATGGAGACTCCTACGACCTCCATCCAGACATTCATTTTTTTTCACGGGATTTTTTAAATTGATACTATATGGATGGAGGTCGTAGGAGTCTTTGTTTCTGACGAAATTCGAATGGCATATAGGAGGGATACATGGATGAATATACATAGCGGTATTTTCCAAAAAAATAAAAAAATTGACGAAAAATGAGGGGGGAGTGGCCACATATAACCCTTTTGTAAATATTATTTATAATATATGTACATATTAATATAGGAAAAAAACAATAAAGAAAAAACTAAAATAAAATATGCATATAAAATACATAGATGAATTACCTATAATTAGACCTATACAATTAATATGTATTTTTTGTTAAGTGTATATAATATATCAGAAAAATAGAATAAAATAAATTTAGGTATCTAAAATAAGTTATAATTATAAAAAATAATAAACTAAATTAATAAAATCAAAAATATAAAATAAAAATAAAATACCTGAAACATAGGTAAATATACCTATATATGTACCCTAAAAATTAACTTATAAATAAACACCTCTAAAAAATAAATAAAAATGCGCATAAAATATTACAGAAAATATGAAACATTTTCATTTTATAACCTAAAAATAATAAAGTCAAATTCTATTTAATATTCAATTTCCAAGGCATTTTTCCTTGAAATTTCCTGGTCGGTCCGCGTGGACCAACCATGCGCGTCTTTTTGTTGACCTTGGTCAACAGTTCGACCTACCTTCCGACTCTTGTTAGAAGGTCACAAGGGTGCCACTTCTCCCATTTCTCCACAGCTCTCCATTCACTCATTAATTTCGAAACCGCCACCATCCTATAGCCCCATCATCCCTCATCCACACCCATCCTCTCATCTCCACCTACCCACGATCGATCGCACGCCATCTTCCCATGAAACTTGATCAAAAATCGCAAATCTCTTCCTTGAGTTTCGCCATGGTGACAACAAGGTGAAGCTCATGATTTGCAGCGAGGAGAGCGAGCGAAGAAGGTGTATCCACTCCACCGCTGGAGTACCGCCAGCCGGTTATGTTGCTGGCCCCTCAGGCCGGTTGAGCCATTTTCCCCATCATCTTTAGGCAATTCTCTAGTCTAATTTTCATTTAGCATCTTTAATTTGTAATTAGTTACATCGAATCATGTTTAATCTAAACATCCCCAAATCCTGGACGATGGGGTCCATGTCAAAATCGATGCGATCCGACCCTCAATTCGCCTCGATTACACCCCATTTCAATCCCTTCCGCATTCCCCATTGATATCCCACTTCATTCAATCCAGATCCATCGTGGATCTGGAAATCGAGCTCCCTCCCCCGCCACCTCGTCAGAGATCCTCATCCATTCCACTTCCCCCATCGTTTGGTTCAACTCCTGGGTGGAGGAGGTAGCCCTCGCACCAAGGAGCATTTTGATTGCAATTTGTAGGGTATCGAAGCCCTTGGGATCTCCACAACCACCTAAAGCGGCTCCAAGTGGTCTGACCTCACTGAAGCATCTCAAGCCCCCCCCCCCCCCCCCCCCGCCTTCATCGGACCCTACTGCTTCATGAGGAGGAGGCCCAACTACCTGCTGGGCTTGTCGGAGGAGAGACCGATCGTCGGAGCACCACGAAACGGATGAATTAAAGCTTGTAGGAGTGTTGTTCTTGAGAGTTCTTCCAGTGCCCTTCCCTGCCGTTCGATCAAGAACATCGGTCCAGATCTAATGTGGATCGTTTATTTCCCACGAAGGGGTACGCAAGGAAGGCCACACGATCAGACATGTGGCGACTTCTAGATGCTTGGATCCTGGCACTTAAGTGAGTAATTTGCATACCCTTCCTCTACCCTTTTTGTATTTATAAAAAAAAAATGCCTTGTAAATATTTTATGTAGTTTAAAAAATATTGGATAAATTGCATGTAACCCCATGAACATTTCGTATATTGCTTTTTAGTCCCCGTTAAAGTCACATGCAGGCGCACGTTTATCTTGTAAAATTTGCACTGAAGCCCTCGTATGATTTTGTAATTATATTTTCCTATATAATGTTTTTAATTTAGTATTAAAGTTTGGGTATTGCACTGTGACCCTCGTAATTTATTTTCTTTGCAATTATACCCCTACTAGGACAACTAATTTTGTGCTTTATTTTCTAGTTATTAAAAATAGTTATTGTGCCTCAGAAATCACCAAAATAAATAGGAGTAGGTACCTGGATGCATTCTTGATAACGTCATAAATTTATATCTGTATTTTACGCCCTTTTCTTATTTTCTAAAAATCAAATAGTGCACGGTCAGCCCCTACTTGCCGTAAAAAGTCAAAAAATACAAAATCACTTCGAAAAATTCCCAAAAATATTTGACCTTTAGATAAAAAAGTCCTGGAGTCGTCCTTCTCTTCCTTGCTCTACTGACTTTTCTAACTAAGCTCGTTTGGCTACATGCATCGAGGCACCCTCGTTTACCCTGAAAAAGAGGCTAATCACTAAAAATTACAAAATAAAACTCTTAAACATTGAAAAACCCTAAAAATACTTATAAATATCTACAAAATTCTCTAAAAATCCAAAAATTGTTTTTCATATTTTATGTTTTTCTCTATATTATTATTTATATATAAACATTAATTTGGAGAAATGTTTACTCTATTGATATTTTTATCTCCATTTTAATTTTGGGTATTTAATTAAACCCTGATTTAGGGTATTTTGGACTTTAAAAATCTATAAAAATTAATAAAAATTTTATAAAAAAATCATAAAAACATTAAAAAGTTTATTAAAAACGAAAAAGATTTTATTTTCTTTATTTTGATTATTTTTGTTATTATTTATATTTACCCTAGCTTACATTGTATATATACTCTATATATAATTATATTATATATCCTTTAAAAACATATAAAGATATAAAAATATAAAAAGAAAATATAAAAATAGATAATTAAAAACTAAAAATACAAAAATATAATACAAAAAATATAAAAATATTAATTAAAAAATTAAAACCAGCATTATTTGATAAATATTATGCATAGTCGATGAACCTCAATTTCATCATCTTTATTCTATCATTTTGGCCTCAAAAACCTTAGTAAATGCATGTAAATACCCCTAATTCCTGCATTTTAGCAATCATGCATGTATGTGTAAATACTGTATAAAACACTATTTTTAAAAGAAAAGAAAAGAATAAGAATAAAATATTATAAATATTTTATGACCCAAAACCCCGAGACCTAGGCATCTAGATGAATAGGTCGACAAAGAATAAAGTAGGGGGAAAGGTCCAAATCCAATAAAAAATCCTTTTATTTAAATCATCCTTTATTCATTTTGGGACCTATTTTTAGTTCCACTTTTTATACATCAAATAAAGAAAATTTGCACATGAAAGTTATAAATAATTAAATATAGAAAAATACAAAATTGATTTCACATAAAAACAATGTACAGACAAAAAGTTATGATCTGAATAAGTTTCCAAAATCCCAACTTCCCAGACCTATATCTCTCAAATAAAAACTGGAAATGTATCAAAACAATAGTCATAATCAGGACAGAAACTGGGGAAGCCCACCTTTAATTGTATATAATTACTTATAAGCTATTTAATGAAGGTGGTTTCATATTTTTCTGAGTTGCGGTTTGAAAGTTAGGTTTTGGACCCCTATTGTATACTTGTACCGATTAAAATATTCGTTTTATTTATTATTCATTATTTTTATAATTTTATATTTTTATCAATATTATTTATAATATATGTATATATCAAAACATGAATAAAAACTCAAAGAAAACACAAAAATAAAATACTTGTATGCAATACATAGGTATAATACCTGTAAATGTACCTATATAAATAATACATCAATTTATTTAATTGTACAAACACATCAGAAAAATAAAAATAAAAATATATTTAAGTTTATAAAAATAATTTATATATTTAAAAAATAATAAACAAATTTATTAAAATTAAATATACAAAATAAAAATAAAACAATAATATATATATATGAATATACATGTATATAATCTATAAAAGGGAACTTGAAATTTAGACCCCAAAAAAATAAATAAAAACTCTAATAAAATAATTTATAAAATAATAAACATTTTTCATTTAATAACCTAAAAATAAGTAAATCATTTGCTATTTTAAAATGAATTGACAAATCTTTTTTCCTAGTTTTTTTCTGGTTGGTCCACGTGGACCAACCAGATTCTCTCCTTGGTTGACCTCGGTCAACTCTCTGACCGAGGTCTGGCTTTGTGTCAGAACAGGTTTTGACCTGAATTCGCAAATTTTTCAAGGATGAGTCTTTCATCCATTCGTAATGCTTCCTTCTGAATTGTTTCTCCCCATGGATCCACCTTTCACACGCACATCTTTCCGCGGGGATTGCATTGTTGCATTGCTCCTGATGCCTCGATCTTCCCAGCCGCTCATCAACCCATTCAAATACACCCCAAGCTTCCCTTGAAAATTTAAACACCCTTTGACCATTGTCCTCTCCGCCTTTCGTGCTCCATCAAAGGAGGGAGGTGACAGATCCCTTCTCCTACCGTTAGGTTGATCGAGGAGGAGGTCGAAGGGCAGCTCCACCACCTCCAGCGAAGCTTCACCGTCGAGGTTCCCACCTCTGGACTCAGCTGTCATTGAGGTAATTTTATCATCCTGTCTTAATTAGATTTAGTCACGGGATCGATTTTAGCATAAATCTGTAGTGATTAGACCTCAGGTTTAGGCGTTAAGCACCATCTTTGTAGTTCGCCGGAGCCCCAGCTCCGGCGAACCTCCATCAAGTACCCCGACTTTCCCGACCTCGCCAACCACCTTCATTCCCTTACCCTTCCGTTTCTCGTCGCTCCTCCACCTTCCATTCAACCTTCTCCTACACGGAGCATGATCCTGAGCTCCTACTCCTCCGCGTCGCTGGAGCTCGACCAACCAAGCCATCCTTGCTTCATTTCGCTGTCAGGAGGGTCGGGGCAGTTTGCCCCCGACCCTCTTAACTCTCTTTGCAGGTACCTGGAGCAAGAGCATCTCCTGGAGGGCATTTTTGCACCTCGTCGGAGTTTCCTGGAGCCCCTCCTCGACTTCGACGCTGCAGGAGAGCCTCAGGGATCAACGACGACTTTTGAAGCCACCGGCATCTAGAGAGGACCAACATGAGTCAATTTAGGTATTTTGGAGCGTCAGATTCTGGCGGAAGAGGAAGATCTAGATGGGGGAAGCTCGCCACGCTGCGAGTTCTACCCTATTCTTCGTCGACTCTTTTCCACCATCTGATTAGCCCTGATCTTCCAGGCAAAGCAGCTACCGTTGGATCCATGCCTTCCTCGACCATCAGATCTGATCCGTGCTCTAATAGTAGGCGTTGATCCACGAAGGGGTATCGGCCTCCCTGGGCGTGCCACGTGTTCAAGTGAAGGAAGGCCCACCATTGGATTGCACGCTAGGCTAGGTATTTTTCATACACCCCCTCACTATTTTGTTTTTGAATATTAGAACACAAACATTCCTCTACATTTCATTTAAGTTTTGTAGTATTTAAGACTAGACCCCACGCTTACTTTATTTGCATTCTAGTCCTCGTCGAGCTCAACCGATAGAACTGTGTATTTTGCAACGAAACCCTTGCGAGTTTTGTTATTTCGAGTTTGGTTTGATTTTTGATATATTCAGTGTAATTTTCTGGGAAAATCATACTCAGGCCCTCGTGCTCTTTGATATTTATATTTATGCCCTTGCCAGTAGTGTACTTTCTCTTTGCTTCTAGTATTTGCATCTATAAAATCCTAAAAAAATCCCAAAAAAATTACCCTAGCTTCATGTTGCATTGCTCTATCACGCCATATTTTTATTTTGATTTTTGTTGCATTTTATTATTTATAAAAATTCAAAAAATGCATTCGTTGTTTGCATTAGAAAATTCATACAAATTATAAAATATTTTTGAAAAATTCCAAAAAAAATTATATTTTGTGTGTATTTTTGCATCCTTTAATTCAGACAAAAATCACTAAAAATACAAAAGAAAACCCATAAAAATTGTTAAACCCCTAAAACCTTTATAAAAATATTAAAAATCCAAAAACATCACAAAAATATAGTTTCTATTTCCTAATTTTCTCTATTTTATTCTCTTTATTTTAAAATTAATTTGAATAATTTTGGCTCCTGTTTGATATTTTTCATCTCCATTTTAATTTCAGGCATTTATTTTATTCCTTGTTTTAACTCTTTTTGACTTTAAAAATACCAAAAAGTAGGAAAAATATAGACAAATCCCAAAAACATTAGAAAAACATAAAAAGCCCAAAGATACTTTATTTCCTGAATTTTGCTTATTTTTACCTATTTTTATAAATACATTATCCCTCTTCTTCCCTTATTGTATATATATATATATATCTTATTTTATAAAAAAAAGAAAATATAAAATATAAAATAAAAAAAGAAAATATAAAATCATAAAATTAAAAATTAAAAATTAAAATATAAAAATATAAATTTAAAAATAAAAATATAAAATTAAAAACCCACAAAAAATATCACTTATATAGACTAATCCATCACATCCATTCTTGAGCATTGATTTTGCCTGATATGTCCTGCTTGTTCCCTGTGTTCGACCTCTACATACTTGCTCCTATACACATCTTTTATGTAGAGTTATAATAAATTTTAACTCCACATCTTGCTTTTCATTATTTGATCGTTGTTGTGGGTTAATTGTTGACTAATTGGGGTTTTGTGAGTGGTTGCCACAATGAATTTGTCTCCACCTTGTGTGAGACATATTTTGACCCTCGCTTGATCCCGGTTATCAAATGGCGCCGTTGCCGGGGAGCAACAGCATCTAGATCGGATTTCTTTGTGATTGATTGTGATTATTTGTCTATATTTTTGCCCATTTAATCTCTCATTTATTAATATATCTTGTTGAGTTGTCTAACCTCCTCTCTTGGTTGACTTTGTGTGAGGTTCCACGGATCGAGGGACGCGTTCTACTCTAGGCGCTCACGTACCCACGTGAAGCTGGCTTCACGCTTGTTACTCTTGCACCAAGGACACTTAGAGATTTTTTTATATTTAGCTCTATTGATTTTATTGCAATTATTTGTGTAATTTGAAGTGAGAGAGTGACTCATATATTTGTAATAACTTGGACTTGGACACTTCGACACCGCACAAGGTCCATTGCCCAAGGGATTGTTCCCTTGGGGGCCTCGTCGATTTTGCGCGGTTTTTCGCTATTTTCTCGATTTTGCTATCTCTTTGATTCACACGTATTTAGCCCCTAGATTTAGGAGTTTTTGTTGATTGTGACGTAATTAGCTAAGGGCCCACACCTAATATCTTGCCTACACCCATAGATTGTAATTGGACTTAGCTAATAATTCATTGAAAACGCTAATTAACTTGGATTAGAGATCACGTACCGAGAGAGGTTGTATACATCGCTTGCAGGATCCATTGTGGTGGACACCGATCGGCATCGAAGATCGGACTCTGATCTCTCTTCCTAGTTGTTAGCTACTTGTGCTTCACAATTTATAGAAATTACTCATCTAAGGACGGATTCCTCGTGCATCGTATAGGTAGTTTAATTCTTGTCTTTGAATTTATGCACAGATCACCCTGCATGTAGAGTGCTGGAGCAAGGTACACATTTCTAACTCTGCATGTATCATTGTGTTTGATCGCACATCGGCTTTTCCGTCTTCCTCCCCCGTTTTATTGGACTCAAAATAACCATGTAAATCGGAAAATGCGTTAGGCAAATGTTTTTATTCATAAAAATACTAAAAAGAGATAATCAAATAAAATTGGGACTGCTAATGCAAACTTGACCTTAAAACTCACCTCACTCAAAATTTTTGTCTTGGGGAGAGTAACCCCCTCATTGGTTGATTTATCTGCAGCGAGAGAGTGACCTGCACATTAGTATAGAGCCATACCTGAACTCCTCTCAGACTACTGCTCTAGGGTTAGTCATTCTCCAGTGAGGATCTCTCCGGTAACTGCTAAAGCGGACCGTGACATCCTTAGCAGAGTGAATTGATCGAGTAACCAGTAAACGATCCGCAATTCATACTGGTTGGGAAAGATCTAGCCTTAGATTGGGACAGTCTCCAAGGAGCATCGCGTTCCTATTAGCTCGCTTAATCACTCTGATAGATTGATTGATCACCTAAATAAAATTGAAAAGATAATCGACCGAGCCTTTATGGTTATCAGCTCAAGCGTTGCATAGGTGAACTGGGGGTTTGATTTCTCATCTTTTTTGCATTCCAGATCTCATCCGCCCTTATCTCCAGATCACGATGATTGGAAGGAGATCCCTTAGGTCACATCTGGTGGCACCGCTATCGAGCATTCCTCCCTATTCATCTAGGTCAGCTTCGAGGAGTTTAGACCAACTCTCCGAGTCTGAGTTTACGTCCACCCTATTCCCCCTTGACCACCCTTCTTCTTCTGTCAGTCCTGTGGTGTAGAGCATAGTGCAAGACAGATTCTTATACATATGATGGCACCTGAGATGGGTACTTTTGCCTTTGCAGAGACCCAAGATATGTCCAACAGTGAGGGATGCCCAGATGAGCAGGGACAGCCTCCGTATGTGTATGATCAGACTGCCATCAACAATTCATTGTTAGCTTCCCTGGAGACTATGCAAAGACAGATCAGAGATCAGGGAGCCTTCATGGATGACATCATGAGAGAGCTGGCGCAGATGCAAGAGGATAGAGTAGACAGACCCGAGGGCGGTGGAGAGATACCACAAGTAGGAGGCGGAGCAGGAGGAGAACTTCACCAGGAGGGCCCACCATCGAGGACCATGAGACAGTTGCACAACCCTGGTGCAACTCTCACTCACCGATGGATCCAACTTCCTCCCATTGACGGGAACTTCAAGCTTCATCCCCAAACCATCCAGTTGTTTCCTAAGTTTCATGGGCTGGCCACCGAGGCGCCTCATCTCCATCTACAGGAGTTCGAGATGATTTGTAGCACTGTCCACGACAGACTGGTGGACAGACACGATAAAAATGATTGCCATCCCGTTCTCATTGGTTGACAGAGCAGCAAATTGGCTGAAGCATCTAAGAAGGTATGTCACATCATGGGAGCAGCTCCGGATCGAGTACTTGAACAAGCACTATCCACTCGGTCGGACCAATGCAGCGCGAGCTATGATCATTAACTTCACTATGATCCCAAATGAGCAGTTCCATGAGGATTGGGATCGATTTAGAGAGCTCATTAACTGGTGTCCACATCACGAGATATTAAAGCCCAACCTGGTTCAGAGTTTCTTTTGTGGGCTGACATCGGAGCTGTAGGGGCTTGTGAATGCCTCTTGTGGAGGGTCCTACTTTTCCAAGGGTGAAGACCAGGTCTGGGCCATCTATGAGGAGATGGCAGAGAACTCGACAGTAATGTCCCAAGCACGGGTCTACACACTTAGCTAAAGGTCCCCCAACAGGCAGTTTCATATCAGAGAATTGCACGAATCGATACCAGCTCCCACACTTTGCCAACAGCAGCAGCTCAGGCTGAATCCACCGCTACCGACATGGGGATCTTTAGTAAGAAGTTGGACCGCATCGAGATCCTTAAGAAGAATCAGAGCCAAGGGCTTGCACAGATGGACCATTTGACAAAGACCATGAGTGACCTGAAGACCCAGATCATGTGCATTCAGGATGCATGGATGTCCACACAGCAGCCGCCCAGGTCACGTGTTGATTCCAGCTGTAGCAGCTCCACCCAGCCCTCTGCTGCATACCTCCAGGTTCACCATATCCAGACAGAGCCGGTCCAGCAGCTACAGCACTACCCATCACCGCCACTATCTCAAGACACTCAGATAGTGGTCTACCAGCCGGATTAGCCACTGGCAGTTCTTCCTCCACCACCCTTCGGGCAGGAGCCATTGATGGAAGTCAATGGGATATGGTATGATCGGTACCCACAACAAACCGGGATTCGTCGCGATCACCACGGATTCCGTTGGACCACCGGAGGCACCTCATCTCAACAGCAGCCTCCCGCTCAGGGCAATCAGAACGGCCAGCAGCAGCCCCATCACTCCCACCAGCAGTACCAGCAGTACCAGCAGGTCTCTCGTCCCTCTTACTAGGGACAACAGTGGAGGCAGCGTCAGCAGCCTCACCAGTCATACTCCCAGACTCCCCCTCACTATTCACAGCAGCAGCAGCCTCATTTCCAGCAAGGGAACACTTGCGGTTCTTCAGCATCGGCCTTCGAGAACCCAACTCTTGACAACGTCGCCTGCTTGCTCTCCGGACAGCAAGCATCCTTCCGACGAGAAATGGATGAGTTCTAACAAGAGATGAGGGATATCATCAAAGGAAAAGCCGCCATACCAGCTCAGATCGAACCCAACCCAAATAGTTTGAAGCGAAAACCTGAGCGGATACCACTCCTAGTGACTCTTTGAATGACATGTCTTCTCTGTTTGATGGTGATTTTGTGACACTTACGAGATGTAGGATACTAGCCGGCAGTGCCTCATCTGAGAAACAACCATACGAGAAACTAGGAGCGCCAGATGAGGAGAATAGCAATGCTGATGCCACTGATGTTGATGACGGTGGTGCTGATGCCACCAAGGACAGAAATCCAGTTGACGGTACTGAGGCTGTCATGACTCCAGATGCAGGCAGTGGTACTGATGCCACCATTTCACCTGATGTTGAGCCAGAGCGCGGTGCTGATGCCGCGAAGACAGATGTCATGGGTTGTACCGATGCCACCACTTCTACTCCAGTTTTGCTTCCATCTGTTGTGTTGCCACCTTTTGTATATAAGGTTTGTGGTAACAAGAAAAAGACCAAAAATATGAATAAAGGAAATGTTTCTTCATCTACTCTGAGTCCATATGTGTTGCATGATGATTTTGATATGGATTCCATTCCTTCACAGGCACAGGAACCTCTTCCTAGCCCTCCATCTGAGGTGGGCCCAGCCATCCCCTTCCCTCAAGCACTTCGCTTGGGCGAAGGGGAATAAAAAAGAAAATCCAAAAAAGGCACATCAGTTAGAGTTCAGCCAACAGATGATTGATAGATTTAAGATTCAGCTGACTCTATAGGAGGCACTAGAGCACATCCCCCTTTTCCAGAAGAACTTGAGAGAGAAGATTACCATACGCAGGAAGAGGATGAACCATAGAGGAGAGATCCATGTGCTCACCCGTGCCACGTGCTTTGCCATTTAGAATCGATTGACAGCCAAGAGATCTGATGCAGGAGCTCCCTATGTCAGATGCAAGATTCAAGAGCAGCAGTTCGATCGTACTCTATTAGACAGTGGCTCTTCAATCAACCTCCTTCCGGCAGCCTTACTTGACCGATTCGAGTTTGGCCCTCTCCATCGGAGTAGGAAAGTCCTTCAGTTTGCTGATAGGTCTATTAAGAGGTCGAAGGGGTTGTTGAAAGACGTGGTCGTTACCATTAGGGCCTAAAATTCCCCGTGGACTTTCTTGTATTGGACATGGAGATCCCTGAGTCAGTAACAGATACCCCGATCATACTTGGACATCCATTCTTGGCCATTGCCAAGGCGGTATCTGATCATGATAGTGGGAAGGTGTACTTTCACGTAGAGGATGAAAGTATACAAATAGAGACGATCGACGAGACCAGAGCGTGAGATTCATCCTACTCAGAGCAGTTCAATGACACGGAGCAGATGACAGAGGCTGAGTGAGACGTCCACCAGGAGTGCAACTTTGTGATGATCGATGATGAAGCAATTTGGGCAGATCCAGTAGCACGAGCCCTTGCCTTGCCAACAGATTCATCATACTTACAGCTTATGGCAGTCAAGAGTTTGGAGACCACACCCTTGGAAGAGGACACATTAGAGGCCTACAGTTGCGGGCTGAGTGGTGAAGCAGATTTTTATTCATGCTCTTCTGATTCAAATCCCTCGGATTCAGACATTGATTGGGATGACTTTGATGAGTATTTTCCATGTCTGATTCCTTCTGAGCCGACAGCAAGGATGGAGTGCGAGCCAGCATAGTTTACAGATATTCCAGCAGGGTTACCTCCATCAGATCTTCACGTACAGCGAGAGTTCTCACATGCAGATCTGGTAGTCTTCACTCAGACATATCAAAAGCCAAGTTTGCCAGCTCACAGTTGCTCAGATTTGAAGCCCTTGCCACAATTGCTGAAGTATAGATTCCATGCGTGTGAGCCAGATATGCACCCAATCATTATCTTAGCAGATTTGACTGGAGAGCAAGAATGTTAGTTGATGGAGGTTCTTGAAAGAAACCGCATGGAAATAGGATGGATTATAGCTGATCTCCAGGGGATTAATCCAGCTTTGTGCTCCCACCATATCTACCTCAAAGAGGACGCCAAGCCCTCGCTTGAGTTCTAGCGACGGCTAAACCTGAACCTTCGAGATGTGATCATGAAAGAAATATCAAAATGGTGGAGCATCGATTTTATCTACCCCATCTCCGACTCCAAGTGGGTTAGTCCATTACATGTGGTACCCAAGAAGATGGATATCACTACAGTTGTGAGTGAGTCTGGAGAGAAGATAGCTACCGGGTACCTACTTCTTGAAAGGTCTGTGTGGACTACGGACGATTGAATCAGGCCACCAAGAAGGATCATTTCCCACTGCCATTTATTGATCAGATTATCAAGAGGCTAGCTGGGAAGAGTCACTACTGTTTTCTTGACGGGTACTCCGGCTATAACCAAGTGGCCATTGCGCCCGAAGACCAGGACAAGACGACATTAACCTGTCCATTTGGGATATATGCTTTTAGATGGATGCCTTTTGGTTTGTGTAATGCCCCGGCAACATTCCAAAGGTGCATGTTGTCCATCTTCTCGGACATGGTGGGTAACTGTTTAGAGGTCTTCATGGATGATTTCTCGATCTATGATGATGGGTTTGATGCTTGTCTTGACTGCCTAGACTGTGTACTTCAGCGTTGCATTGAGGTCAATCTTGTCTTATCTTGAGAGAAGAGTCACTTCATGGTGACTCAAGGGACGGTCCTTGGTCATATCATCTCCAACAGGGGCATGGAGGTTGATTCGACCAAGGTGGATATCATCAGAAAGCTCAATCCACCGTCCAATCTGTGAAAAGTTCGGTCTTTTCTGGGGCATGTCAGTTTCTACCGACGTTTCATTCAGGACTTCAGTCGTATTGCCCGATCGCTCACTGATTTGCTGACAAAAGACATCGAGTTCATTGTAGATGATAAGTATCTTGTGTCCTTTGAGACTCTCAAGAATCTAGTTGTTAAAGCTTCTGTCCTTCAGCCACCCAATTGGTCTCTCCCATTTGAGATCATGACGGATGCTTCTGATTTTGCCGTAGGGGCTGTGCTTGGATATAGAAGGGATGATTGTCGTATGCCATTCACTATGCTAGCCAGACTTTGGATGCCGCTCAGGAGAATTACACTGTGACTGAGAAGGATATGCTAGCCGTATTCTTTACTTTGAATAAATACATACCATATATTTTGGGATCAAAAGTGACTATGTTTACGGACCACACCGCCGTCCGATACCTCATGGCAAAGAAGGATGCCAAACCTCGACTTACCTGATGGATCCTTCTGCTCCAGGAATTTGATATTGAGATTAAGGATAAACTTGGAGTTAATAATGTGGTGGCGGATCACCTCTCCCGATTAGAGAACCTTGAGGAATCTGAGTCCATTGCACCTATTACTGAGACATTTCCAGATGAGGCAATCCTTGCTATTGCCTCGCTCCCATGGTACGCCGACATTGTGAACTATCTTGTTGCCAAGACGGTTCCACATGGTTGGCTCAAGCAGCGACTTGAGACCTTCCTTGCGAAGGCCAAGTCATACCATTGGGAGGATCCCATCCTTTATCATGAAGGAGTGGATAGTATCTGGAGGAGGTGTATTCCTCAAGAAGAGCATCATAGCATCCTCACTTACTGCCACAAGCTTGGGGCAGGAGGACATCATTCTGTGAGAAAAACAACGCATAAGTTGCTCCAATCCGGCCTTTGGTGGCCTACTCTCTTCAAGGATTTCGACGAATTCATGAAGAGGTGTACTGACTGTCAGAAGATGGGTACTTGCGGACAGAGAGATATGATGCCCATGCAGCCCATTCACTTTTGTGAGGTTTTTGACGTATGGGGCATTGATTTTATGGGCCCATTTCCTAAGAGTCAGGGATTTGAGTACATTCTGCTTACTGTGGATTATGTGAGTCGTTGGGTTGAGGCCATCCCTGCCCGAACCACAGATGCTAAGATCGTGTGTCGATTTTTGAGGAAAAATATCATTTCACAGTTCGGGGTACCTAGAGTTCTGATTTCAGACGGGGGGACTCACTTTATCAATGACAAGGTAAGGACCCTTGCGGATGAGTTCAGCATTGACCATCGTGTTGCCACTCCATATCAATGGTCTTGCTGAAGTATCGAACAAGGAGATCAAGACTATCTTATGGAAGGTCATCCACACAGATCGAAAGGTTTGGTCACAACTTTTGGACTCGGTCTTATGGGCATATCGGACTTCCTTCAAGACACCATTAGGGACATCTCCCTTTCATCTCGTCTATGGCAAGCCGTGCCACTTTCTAGTGGAAATTAAGCACGAGTCACTATGGGCAGTTACAGAGTTATTATTTGATCTCAAGAGTATAGGAGATCAGAGGAAAGCAGAGTTGGCAGCCCTAGAGGAACTGAGAGATACAACCTTTTCGAGTAGCCTACAGTACAAGGAAAAAGTGAAGATATAGAACGATTCTTATATCAGCCATAAACAGTTTGAGACAGATCAGCATGTATGGTTATTTGATTCTAGGCTGAAATTATTTTCACGGAAATTATAGAGTAAATGGAAAGATCCTTATGTGGTCAGAAAGGTACATGACAATGGCAACATTGATATATCCGAGTTGTCATCTTCCTCTACCTTTCGAGTTAACGGTCAATGCCTGAAACTATATCTAGATCATGATCCGCCGATCGTTGACGTTGTCCCTATTCATCTAGTATGAGATGTGCTCTTTGACTCACATCACATGCATCTCATACATGGTTATCACTTCCATCTTCCACTGTATAGATCCATATGCCCATATCATTCATTCATTCGTTTGTTATGTCTGTCAACCCATCGTCATCTTATGATTTTGCTATACTTAGGATACACCTTGTCCTAAGTATAGGGGGTGCATACACTGAGTTGTTCTATTCTATGATCCCATCTTCTATCTCTTCTTCTTGTCTATACTCAGGGTATTTTACCCTGAGTATAGGGGGAGATGGATTGAGCTGTGATCTGTTTATTCTGTTTTCTTGTTTTCCTTATCTTCTTCTCTATTCTTCCGACAGGTGTCACCCTTTTGTCAAGTCTTCTATTTTAGAACATACTTTATCCTAAGTATAGGGGGTGTGCACCTTCGATCTGTTCATTCCCGCCCTTGACCCTCCCTGCCTTGTGTACAGTCTGCTATACTTAGGATTATTTCATCCTAAGTATAGGGGGGATGGTCGACTTCTCATTAGTTTACTTATTCATTCATTTCTTATTCATCCTTCTTTAGACTTATCTATACTCGGTACGAGTTATGTCTTCTCTTTTTCTCTCTGATCTATAAGGACATAGCTCAAGCTAAGTATAGGGGGTCGTATATACTATGTATATACTTTAGCCACAACTTGTACTTTCGTATTTTTGTTAATAATTATGACTATTTATACCTATAAAATTCATTAAAAACCTTAATAAAAAGATGTTGATTATTCCTCAAATTCTTTTTGTATTTACTGATTAATAAATCAGGCGAAAATATTTTTTGTAAAAAGTTTGAAAAATAGTTCGAAAATCATTGTGAAAAATCTTTTGAAAATTATTTTGAAAATGTTTTGTTACATGTTTTCAACCTTTGTAAATTGTTTTGTTTTGTAAAATTTATTTTCTTTGTGTGGAATAAAATGTTTGAAAAATTATTTGCAAATGGTTTGAAAATGGTTGCAAAAATATTTGAAAAATCTATCTATACTTTTTGAAAAACCTTTGCAAAAATGATTTTCAAATGTGTGTACATGTTTGTAAAAAATTGTTTGTAAAAATTATTTTGGACTATAGTTTTCAAAATTGTTTGAAAAACCTTTTTCAAATAAGTTTGAGGAATATATACATCACACCAAAATTCATTATATATACCTATAAAATCGACCACTTACCCCTTGTAAATTCTTAAAATCTATTTCTTGTATGTATAAGAAACTTCCCTGTGTAAATATTTGTACCTAGTTTTTATCCAAAATCTTTTTGTTTTCAAAAATCCCAAAAACATTTGCAAAACTAAAATCCAAAAACATCTGAGATATCTTTTTGAAAAATACAATAAAATGCATATGCATCATCTTTTCAAAAATCCATAAAAAGTTCAAAATCTTTGAAAATTGCATCACAAAAATATTTCCTCAATTCTGCATAGCATTTGCATAGCATGAGCATTTTTCAAATTGAGTTTAATAGTTGAACAAGTCTAAGTAAAATCCAGAGATTGGAGCTTGGTTGGACCTTAAAATTTACTTAATAACAGGAACCTTATAGGAGCAGGAATTGAGGTACTTCAGGTCTAGTTGACTTAATTCTTTGAGGATCACGAGACTTGGTTCAATGGATTCTTGACTGCCTAAGTAGAGTATTTCGGAGCACACGCACGACTCTTGTTGATAATGACCTAACTTGGCCACCTACACTTTCACTTGGCTCAACTCAGTTGGAGTGGTGAGGGGGTTGGATTTGCCGGTATGAGACATACACAAGTGGAAACATGTGTCCTCCTCTAGGGAGGGAAGTGCACCCCAAACCATCCAGTGATGAGGAATTCTAAAGGCAGGAGAGGGTGGGTTGCAATAAAGCTTCAAAAGAGGGATAGTCTACAGGCTCAAGAGAAAAAACTCCTTATGTATATGTTGTTGTATATAGTATTTCAAAAAAATCCAAAAAAGTGGATAGGCATGTACAAAAATAAGATGTCTGCCAGAGTGTACATATGTTGTATAGAAAATAAGCAAGCTTGAGCTTCAAAGTCAAATCATGTGAGCCTGCAGTTGGATGACTTGACTACTCTGGTCTTGCATCCTAGGATAGGTAGCTACACTGGCTACCGTCCATTCTTCTCTTCACCCCTCCTCTTGAGTTGGTTGCCACTTGAACTTAGAAGGGAATACCCCGCTCCTCGAGGAAGGAGTTGCTGGATTGGAGAATCATCGTTGGGTTGTCATACTGGAGAAGTCAGTCTCTTTGTCATTTCAGTTGGGGAGAGCCACTATCACTTACACTGTACGAGTCAGATTCATAGTCGTAAGGGTTTGCATATGAGTTGAAATATTTCTGACATGGCTATTGAGGAGACTTGAGTAGAGTATTGGGATTCTCGAAGGCTGTTGGATTTCAAATCCGATTCCCATTAAGGTTCCGCCCGCACTAAAATTCCAAAGGTCCGACTTAAGCTCCAAACTTTGATTTTGTGAAGACAAGTTTGATAATTAAGCTTAATCCAAAATTCTTCTTTTTCTTTTCTTTGTTTCTCTTTTCTGCACTTATTGCATAAGTGTTTGCTAGGGACTAGCAAAGGCAAGTATAGGAGGGTGATGAACCTCAATTTCATCATCTTTATTCTATCATTTTGACCTCAAAAACCTTAGTAAATGCATGTAAATGCCCCTTATTCCTGCATTTTAGCAATCATGCGCGTATGTGTAAATACTGTATAAAATGCTATTTTAAAAGCCAAAATTATAGAATAACGAAAAGAAAAGAAAAAGAATAAAATATTGTAAATATTTTATGACCTGAAACCCCGAGACCTAGGCATCTAGATGAATAGGTCGATAAGGAATAAAGTAGGGGGAGATAAGATCCAAATCCCATAAAAATTCCTTTTATTCAATTCATTCTTTATTCGTTTTGGGATCTATTTTTAGTTCCACTTTTTATACTTCAAATAAAGACAATTTGTACATGAAAGTTGTAAATAATTAAATATAGAAAAATACAAAATTGATTTCACACAAAAACAATGTACAGACAAAAAGTTATGATCTGAATAAGTTTCCAAAATCCTAACTTCCCAGACCTGTATCTCTCAAATAAAAACTGGAAATGTAACTTTAATTTTATATAGTTTTTAATAAGCTATTTAATGAAGGTGGTTTCATATTTTTCTGAGTTACGGTTTGAAAGTTAGGTTTTGGACCCCTATTGTATACTTGTACCAATTAAAATATTCATTTTATTTATTATTTATTATTTTTATAATTTTATATTTTTGTCAATATTATTTGTAATATATGTATATATTAAAATATGAGTAAAAACCTAAAGAAAACATAAAAATAAAATACTTGTATACAATACATAGGTATAATACTTGTAAATGTACCTATATAAATAATACATCTATTTATTTAATTGTACAAAACACATCAGAAAAATAAATTTAAAATATATTTAAGTTCATAAAAATAATTTATAAATTTATAAAATAATAAACAAAATCAAAAAAAATTAAATATACAAAATAATAATAAAATAATAAAATATATAGAAAAATATACTTGTATATAACCTATAAAAGGGAACTTCTAATTTTAAACCCCAAAAAAATAAATAAAAATTATAATAAAATAATTTATAAAATAATAAACATTTTTCATTTATTAACCTAAAAATAAGTAAATCATTTACTATTTTAAAATTAATTTACAAATCTTTTTTCCAAGTTTTTTTTCGGGTTGGACCACGTGGACCAACCAGATTCTCTCCTTGGTTGACCTCGGTCAACTCTCTGACCGAGGTCTAGATTTGTGTCAGAACGTGTTTTGACCCAAATTCACGGATTTTTCGAAGATGATTCTTTCATCCTTTCGTAATGCTTCCTTCTGCATTGTTTCTCCCCATGGATCCACCTTTCACGCGCATATCTTTCCCCGGGGATTGCATTGATGAATCGCTCCTGACGCCTCGATCTTCACAGTCGCTCGTCAACCCATTCAAATACACCACAAGCTTCCCTTGAAAATTTGAACACCCTTTGACCATTGTCATCTCCGCCTTTCGTGCTCCATCAAAGGAGGGAGGTGACAGATCCCTTCTCATGTCGTTAGGTTGATCAAGGAGGTGGCGGAAGGGTGGCTCCACCACCTCTGGTGAAGCTTCGCCGTTGAGGTTCCCATCTCTGGACTCAGCTGCCATTGAGGTAATTTTATCGTCCTATCTTAATTAGATTTAGTCCCAGGATCGATTTTATCATAAATCTGTAGTGATTTGATCTCAAGTTTAGGCGTTAAGCATCATCTTCGTAGTTCGCTGGAGCCCCAGCTTCGGCGAACCTCCATCAAGTACCCCGACTGTTCCCGACCTCGCCAACCACCTTTATTCCCTTACCCTTCCATTTCTCGTCGCTCCTCCACCTTCCATTCAACCTTCTCCTACACGGAGCAGGATCCTGAGCTCCTACTCCTCCGTGTCGTCGGAGCTCGACCACCCGAGCCATCCCCACCTCATTTCACCGTCAGGAGGGTCAAGGTGGTTTGCCCCCGACCCTCTTAACTCTCTTTGCAGGTACCTGGAGCAAGAGCATCTTCTGGAGGGCATTTTTGCGCCTCGCTGGAGTTTCCTGGAGGCCCTCCTCGACTTCAACGCCACAGGAGAGCCCCAGGGATCAACGGCGACTTTTGAAGCCACCAGCATCTAGAGAGGACCAGCAGGAGTTGATTCAGGCATTTTGGAGCATCAGATTCTGACGGAAGAGGAAAATCTGGATGGGGGAAGCTCACCTCGCCGCGATTTCTACCCTGTTCTTTGTCGACTCCTTTCCACTGTCTGATTAGCCTTGATCTTCCAGGCAAAGCAGCTACCGTTGGATCCGCGCCTTCCTCGACCATCAGATCTGATCTATGCTCTAATCGTGGGCGTTGATCCACAAAGGGATATCAGCCTCCCTGGGCATGCCACGTGTTCAGGTGAAGGAAGACCCACCATTGGATCGCGCGCTAGGCTGGGTATTTTGCATGCACCCCCTCACCATTTTTGTTTTTGAATATTAGAACACAAACTTTCCTTTGTAGCTCATTTAAGTTTTGTAATATTTAAGATTAGACCCCCACGCTTACTTTATTTGCATTCTAGTCCTCATCCAGCTCAACCAACAGAACTATGTATTTTGCAACGAAACCCTTGCGGGTTTTGTTATTTCCAGTTTGGTCGGATTTTTCATATATTCAGTGTAAATTTTTGGGAAAATTGTACTCAGGACCCCGCACTCTATGATATTTATATTTATGCCCTTGCTAGTAGTGTGCTTTTTCTTTGCTTCTAGTATTTATTTGATGCATCTATAAGATCCTAAAAAAATCCCAAAAAACTACCCTAACTTCATGTTGCATTGCTCTATCATGCCATATTTATTTTGCATTTTTTTGCACTTTATTATTTATAAAAATTCAAAAACATGCATTTTCTTACTGTTTGCATTAGAAAATTCATAAAAATTATAAAATGTTTTTGAAAAATTCCAAAAAAATTGTATTTCATATGTGTTTTTGCTTCCTTTTTCAGACCAAAAATTACTAAAAATACAAAAGAAACCCCATAAAAATTGCAAAACCCCTAAAACCTTTATAAAAATATTAAAAATCCAAAAAATCACAAAAATATAGTTTCTACTTCCAAATTTTCTCTATTTTATTCTCTTTATTTTAGTTTTGAGAATTTTGGTTCCTGCTTGATATTTTTCATCTCCATTTTAATTTCAAGCATTTATTTAATTCCCCATTTTAAGTATTTTTGACTTTAAAAATACCAAAAAAATTGGAAAATTATAGACAAATTATAAAAACATTAGAAAAATATAAAAAGCCCAAAAAATACTTTATTTCCTGAATTTTGCTTATTTTTAACTATTTTTATAAATACATTATCCCTCTCCTTCCCTTATTGTATATATATCTTATTTTATAAAAAAAGATAATATAAAAATATAAAATATAAAAAGGAAATATAAAATCAGCAAATTAAAAATTAAAATAAAAAATATATAATTAAAAATATAAAATTAAAAATTAAAAACCAACAAAAAATTAGCACTTATATAAATTAATCCATCACATTCATTCTTGAGCATTGATTTTGCCCGATCTATCTTGCTTGTTCTCTGTGTTCGACCTCTACATACTTGCTCCTATACACATCTTTTATGTAGAGTTATAATAAATTTTAACTCCACATCTTGCTTTTCATTATTTGATCGTTGTTGTGGGTTATATGTTGACTAATTGGGGTTTCGTGAGTGGTCGCCACAATGATTTTGTCTCCGTCTTGTGTGAGACATATTTTGACCCTCGCTTGACCCATGTTATCAATAGTTATATATACACATATACTTATATTATTTATTTATAAAATATGTCATGCTACATCGTGTGTTCCCTGTGTTCGACACCCTACTCCACTTGTCAATATATGCATTTTAGTGTAGGGTTTGTAATAAATTTTGATCCATTTTGTCTGTATTGCTTAATATTTAATTGTGGGTTGATTATTGAACTGGCTTAGATTTTTGTGAGTGGTCACCGCACCGATTGGAAATCTCACCTTGTGAGATTGCTAGACCCTCGCGGAAAACCCGTTGTTTCAATGTTACAAAGTCTGCATTCCAGAATGCACCTATCCCACATAGAAGAAACACTACCAGCACATGGCTATTTTGGCTTTTCTGGCAGGACTTGATTGGGGCTATCCTGTAGCCCGTGACCAGATGATTATTACCATAAGCCTTTTCTACTATTGATGAGGCCTATAGTACCCCAAGCTGTCTAGTTTCTTCCATCACCATCACTAGTACTGAGGTACACTGACATATTACTGCACTCATAGCTCCATCTGGATGGGGAGGACGTGGCTATAAAGAAATCATGGTGGGGCAACTCCATTTCAGGATGATGATGGAGCACCATTCAGTGCACATTTTGTCATAAGTCTGGAGCACACTAAAGCCGTGTGCTACGACAAGCATGACTATCCTTCTCTATTGTTCATATCATCAATATTTAGGGTGATGGACCACTCGTCCTTGTCCCCAGAGGGTACTTTAAAGATTTGATGAAGCCCTACACATGCTCCAAGAAGGAAATACTACACATTCACACTAGAGTGGTCTTCTAGATATTGGTGTTGTCGCCCATACAATGATGAATCATAGATTCACTGCCTTTATTCTTTCATTTTGTCTAAAATACTCGGTACAATACTTGTAAATATAATGTAGAATTAATACTTACTTGTACCTAAATAAAAGAATAAAAAAAGAAAAGAAGAAGGATATATGTAAATATGCACATGTCGATCCTAACCCCAAGACGAAACCGATATTAACTTAATGGATAATAGAATTAAGTAGGGGGAGATAGGGTTCTTAATATATAAAAAATCTGAAAATACATATCATCAAGTGTACATATGTATCTTATTCACTGTATAAATATTTTAATATTTCTTTATCACTAAGTTAACCTCAAAACCAAATTATTTCCTTTTTGAAAGGTGTAAATAAATGCATACTAAATAATAAAAATATATCCGAAATTATATCATGCACAGATATCATGGTACAACAAACTGATTAAAACCTTTATATCTTCTCTATGTGAACTCAAAATTCACCAAACTCACTTTCCTACACTCAACATAAAATTGTATTTAAAATGAGGCTAGTTTCATTAAAATTAGAGTTATGATGTAAAAGTCGATGTTTTGGGATATTGTTGGTATCTGTACAACTATATATTGGCTATTTATTTTTTTATTTTTATTCTTTATATTTTACTCATTTTTGTGATTTAATATCTATTATTTTTATATACTAATATATATACACAATGTTAATAAACATAATAAAATGCAAAAAAGGAATATAAATATTCAATGCATATGTATAATGTACATATATTATATATACATGTATTTATCTAATCTTGTGAATATCCTATAAAATTATAATAAAAATATATTTAAAGTTATTAAAATGTGTTTTAATTAAAAAAATAAAAATAAAAATTGTGAATCAAAATAATGAATAAGAATATGTATATTTAATATATTGATATAATGTACCAGTATTGTACATATATCAATTTATTTATACCTATTAATAGAAATTAAAAATAAAATGAAATTTATAATTCTTAAATAATTTTTAAAATAATAAAATATAAAAATAAGTTATATGTAAATTTATTATAAGAATGTTATTATTATATTTAAGTAAATTATACATATAATATAGTTTTTATTTAATTTAGCTATTTACATTATATTATTTAATTATTTGAAATTCACCATAAAGTAGTTTATAAAGTTCGTACACATATCTCATTTTAATTTGTTTAATTTAAATAATTTTACTATTTATAATGTATTTTAAATTTATTTTTAATAACGGTAAAAAAACTTTGCCTTTAGTGCTGGAGAGGTTTGACTTCCATGTGTAAATATCATATCAGCCCACTCAGACATGCTGACCATGGTCAACACCTCTTCCTTCCTCATTTCTTCTTATTCTTCTTCTTCTTCTTCCTCCTTCTCCTTTTCTTCTTCTTCTTCCTCCCTTCTTCTCATCCCCTTCCAGAACTTTCCTCTAACAGAACTAACCATCTGCTCATTAGCCTAACTATCTGTGATTCCTACCATTATTTAAAACCTTCATATCCGAGCGTCTTCTCCTTTAAACAACCCCTCAACTAAGTCCGAGCTGAACACATATATGCTAAACCAGTGTTATCCTCTCTCTCTAACTCCTTTAAATGAATCAAACCTCTCCTATGTGATCGGGTCGCATGCCCTTCCTCCTCTCTTCTTGTTCTTTCAGATCACCATGTCATTCTCGTAATCGACCTTCGTAACAAATGTGTGACCTAAAGACCTCAGAGACAAGAAGGGAGATGGTTTTCGAGGGAGATGGAGGGTTAGAGACATGTTTTGATGGTAGAGGGAGATAAAAAGAGATAGTAAGAGTTGTTTGGGAGATGAAGATTAGGAAGGTAGGAGGGGGTAATTTCGTGGGTGATGGAGTGATTGGCAAGTAGAAGAGTACTATATGCGAAACATTGCTCGCAAGGGGATTCAATAATGGATTTCAAAAAATGGTGTCTAATGTCACTTTTAAATCTAACAAAATGAATTTAAAAAAGATGAACATATGCTCTCTCTCCATGGGCCTTCATATAGTACTAGCGTATTTCCTTTGCATTGGACAGGTTGTATTATACATGTATTGATGAGACAAGAAAATATAGCATGAACTAAATAATGGACTTATAATTATAATAAACACTTTTCTTATAATATGAATATCATGCAGAACATATCCTAAAACCAAGAAAATCCAAGTTGTTATGTTTAACTGTAGGAAAATTATACTTAAAAACTAATCTAGTTGTGACCATTTTGTATCAAGTAATATATATAACAACTTCTATGACTTTTTCAAACATAAAATATGTCTTATTATATGTTTCATGTTGATATTTGAGTATTTTATCATTTGGTCAAGATTTATTTTATAGTTCAAATGAATAAAAAATTTAAACAAAGTTACCTACAACTTTAAAAGTTCGTATAAATTCATAAAAGCTCTATAAAAGTTATATTAGATAGCTTATATTACATAATAATAAATATCAAAAAAACAATTATAAATATGAAATAAAAACCTTTCATATATACATCTAAAAATTATATAAAATCATACAGAAATCCTATATAAACTGACCACATGTCATTTTAAATATTTTAAAATATTCAATCCTATAAAAAACTTTCTTCTTTTAGTATTTTAAAATCAATAAAAATGTTTTCTCTACAGATGATTCACTATTTTGAGATTATAAACTCTATATAATAATCCATAAAAACACTAAAAATACTCCAAAATTATCAAAAATCGAGAAATATATACGTAACTTAAAAATAGGTTCATCAAAATATTTGAATAATGTTACATATCTTTAAAAATACAAAAAGACTTTTTCATTCTTTAAAAACATGCTTAAAGACTTTATTCATTTTTAAATATTAAAAATCTATAAAAAATATGGATAAAAATAATATAAAATCAAAATATAAAAATAGAAAAACAAAAATATAAAACACACAAAAACATAAAATGTATTGATGAATCCATGATTCATCTACCATATACAATAATCTTAGCTCATTTCCCAAGACAATTCAATCAATAAACCCCTTAAAAATACATAAATAAATAATTGATATATTTAGGGCTAACTGTTGTATATTAAATTCCTAATAAAAGTCATATATTGTTTTTGTATATATTTACTTGTATATTTACCAAAATTTACTTATTTCTAAATAAATTATTCTAACTCCAAATTAAATAAAATCAACTCCCCTATGTCCGTATCATTAACATTGATAATGAAAAATAATAAAAAATATTGACTTATATATTTGTGAAATAAAATGAAAATCTAATTTTGAGATTAAAAGCCGTAATGTGAATATCTCTCATATACAACCGCCTATGAACACGTACTCACTTTTGAATTAATGTACATTCATATAGCTACAAATCAGTACCAAATTTAAAAGAATCGAA
Organism: Ottelia alismoides; assembly: GCA_037367405.1. NCBI lineage: Eukaryota > Viridiplantae > Streptophyta > Magnoliopsida > Alismatales > Hydrocharitaceae > Ottelia > Ottelia alismoides. The sequence continues at coordinate 231,015 of JAZKJV010005072.1, read as the reverse complement.
GTTCATATGTGAAATTTGGATTTTGGGATCATATTGTATATTGCACATATTTAGTAACATGGACTTGTCATTTTATGGACATAATTAACGATTTTTATTTGTTTATTTTTCATTTGTTTTTCTTTGATTTGTGTTTTAATAAGTGTGCAAAAATTCAATTTCAAAATACTTTAGAAATCAAAGAAAAAGAAATATTTTGAGTTTGTATATAGAGTTTGTACATGATTTCATTTTATTTTATTTTTTTTATTTTCTCAATTATTAAAAACTCTAAAAAATAGATTATAGTGCAAATATTTTATTCTATTTTATTTTATTTTATCTTAGATAAAAGATTGCAAAAAGAAAAATATAGTATTTTATATGCGTAGAATACAACCAAAAATTCCACTTTGTACATATGACGTTATTTTGTTTTGATCCTTTCATAAAAGTTCTAAATCTCGTCAAGATGAGCAATGTTCTTGAAGAAGACTTTTTAAGTTGAGGTATTATTTTATTTTATTTTGAATTTTCTTTATTTTTTATTCTGATTATCTAATGTTGACACGTAGCTTACCCATAACCCGCCACATGTCCCCTTCCTCTCATCCAGTTGCAACCAATCTCCACAGTTGGATCAAGAGCGATCCAATAGTGCTCTCATTGCCACCTCACAAAGCACCTCTATTTCCAGTCATTGTATCGATTAGGATCAACGACCTTCTTATTTTTCTCTCTTTCCTTTTTATTTTCTCTTCGGATTGATTTGGAATTTTTATATTATTTCAAAAAGATGATCGATGATCGGTGTCGGATTACAAAATCACTATGCAGACACTACTAAAAGACAAAGAACAAGCCACTGTAGCGTATTGTGGCTTAATGTCATATTACCGTAGCTTAATAGAATTGGCCACGGTAATATTACCGTGGTTTATACCACCATGCCTTTTTGTTTACCGTGACTAAAGAGTGTACTCTTTAGCCATGGGGAACTTATTGTGGCTATGTTGTTTTGGCCACGGTAAATATACCGATAAAAAAATATTTAGGCCTCGGCTAAATAACATGTCAAACCCATTTAGGCCATGGTAACTAGAATGTGGCTAACTCCATCTTGCCCAAGAGTATAGGATTTTAACAACAGTAAAATAGTTGTGGCTACAGAGATTTTGCCATGGGAGTTGTTCATGACAAAATAGCGGACTTTAAAAAAATCCTATGCAGGTGTCAATTAATCTTTTAACAAAATCTCATATGGCATACACGTGATATTCAGTGTCCATTCCCTGTACTGTCACAATCACATGATGAACATGCATACACATAATCCACGTACAAGCTAACATACAAACTTATGCTAAACATAAGCACACATTTTGAAAAAGTGTATAATCCTCATGTAAATAGAAGGTTTTTAACAAAATAAGAGGTAAGTATGGTCCAAATAGCTGATAGAACATTAGAAAGCTTCTGAACTTTGAAATCTAATAATCTTAGTTATAACATAAAGACCAATCCAAAATTAGTTGCTACTCATCTAAAGCGAAGTCATCAAAATCTGCATCATCTTCTGAATATCCATCATCATCTCTTCTTGGAACCGTGCCTCTGCTCATTCCAGATGATGAACAATCTCTTTGTGATGAACGACTTCTCTTAGATGATGATGTATCTTGTGCTCTGGCAATGACAACGATTAATTTTGTTACCTCTGCTAGCAGAACCTCTAGTTCCGTGACTTGATCATGTAAGCTACGATCTCGTTGTCCTTTATATCCATAGTACTTGGATGGATTAACACCCCCACCTGCTCCTCGCACGTGCTTTGGATGTTTAGGCCCAGTAGCTTGTAGACATGCTACGTTGGGAAGATAGCAGGAGACCCATCACTAGGATGTTGAAGTGTCATCATGTGCTCCTAAAGCAACGAAATAAAAAGAATTCAAATTAATACGTATAATTAAATTGAATTTGAAAAATAATTTAATTAACTTACATGTTGCTTTTACGGTTTCTTATCATGCCACACTCTTGAGCCGTCTTTGCCTTCTCTACTTTTTGAGTATATAAAAAGATTGCATCGATCGTTATGAATACCCTTCTTTACCTAAATTCAACTCTATAAATAAATATACAAGCAAATGCATAAAGACTACTTAAATTACATAAAATGTAATTACATACCAACTCGTGCTCTAACTGTCAGGTGTTTTTTTGACCCATGCAATGAGTTGCATGCATCAACTTTGACCGATTATTTGTATTTCTACAATGCACTGCCTGCAACAATATATTCCTAGAATTAACACTTATTATGTATGGTTCATGTTTTAATAAGACATCGAAACAACATCAAAGAAATAATCCACTAATCCAATAATACATGTTGTAATAAACCAATATTACTAGAATTACCACTGAAAGAGTAAGTTAGCCAAATCCACATTAGCATCGCATATTATATGGCGATGACTTTTGCTAGAAACTTATTGTAATAATCCAATAATAAAAATGATACATGTTGTACTTTCTTACCATTCTTCATATCATCATTTTTACGTTGACCCCTAAATTGGACTAGAGATTCATATCTCAAGAGCAACTGAAGCGGTAGAGCTCCTTAAGAAGATCCAAAAAATTATGCATAGCAATGTTATGGTTTCTAGGTCTATAGATGGCATGTTTCCATGAATTGGATCCGCCATCCAAAAAGAATTGAGGACACAGCTTGTTGCATGTCTCCCATCAGTCTCAATGGAAAAGCGTTTAATTTTCTAATGATATATATATATATATATAACGAGTAAATCATTGATTGATTTTCTAAAAAATGATCATGATTATTTTAGAGGTCATTGTACAAAATAGCAATATGATAGTGGCGGATCCATGATTTCACGATAGGTGGGGCACCCATTTTATTGTGTTTGTTAAATTTTAAGTTATATTTTTATTAAGAAAATAAATTTAAAGAAAAAAAATCAAGATTCAAGATTTTTTCCAATATAAAAATAGATTTGATAAGAATACAATAAAAACTATTCATACCCCCATTTACATTTTGGTGTCAAATATTTTTCATACATTAAGAGCAATTCATGTTATTTTCATCACTAATATAGTCAAATACACGTCTTTAAATATGCATAAATAAGTAAAGTATCATTCTTTCATTCAATATATACATACACATACACACTGCAATTAGAATCTATAAGTCAAACTAACAATCAAAATCTAACTGAAAATTAAATAAAAGTAAGATAAATCAAACTCACAATCATTTGATGGTACTCAAAACTCGATAGTTGAAGGAGGGCAATTGAAAATCGTCATCTATACTTATGAAAAACGTTGTCTATAGATATGACTAGATTGATTCAGATTTGGAAGATACTAGTTGTTGATGGGGAGTAGGATTTTTTTAGGATTACCAGATATGGAAAGTGGAGACTAATTTGAGAGGAGAATTAAGAGGAGAATTAAGTTGGAATTAACGAATTAACATTAGGCTAAGGGGATCAACCACATGAGTACTAATGGATGACCTTAATATGTAGGTGGGAAGTTAATTACATGAATATTAATGGGAAGGGGCAGGGTTAATGGACGCGAGAGTTAATTATCACGGAAGGACTAAAAAAGGATGAAGATTAATAAACAAGAGAGGTGGCACAATTGGCAAATGGGGGGGGGCATGGACATGGTCTCACCAAAGCATGGGTCCGCCCCTGCATTATGTTGTATATTCGAAAAACCTTCTCCTGTGTTAAAATTGTGAATGTCGCGCATATACCTTTTCTTCTCATTCTTCTCTTCAATTTTCAGCCATAGGAAGTTTTCATACTCGTGCACTGCATGGGCGAGAGCTAGTTCACATTGTACACATTGTTGAAGGACCACCCTATCCAATTGGTGGAGGGAAGGGGTTGTTTATGACCCCTCATTTTCTTTATGATTTTTTCCCTAATATTATGCGGTTAGAGTGATGACCCCTTGTGTTGATTTGCCTCTAGAGGCAAACAAGACTAATCGAAGTTTTGAGAAGCTTTCGAAAAAGAAGGTAAAATAAGATGATGGGATTATCATCTAATATTAAATAAAGCAAGTGATTATAATATGAAATCGGATTTTCAAAGTCGAATCTGAAAACAAAAATAGTAGAAGAATACATGTGAACTGAAAATTAGTTTTATTCATGTACATGAATCCTCCTCCTCATATTAATTAATTAAATAATTAATTGCTGATCGCGAAGTCAGATGGAGACATATCAATCTTTCTCTTAAGTTTGCTTTGCCCTTACACAGCATATAAATATCTAGTGAGAATTTTCGTCCTTCCATGCTGGACTCGCATTATTTAAATAGCATATTATTATTATTATTATTATTATTATTATTATTATTATTATTATTATTATTATTATTATTCCACAATCCTATCTTTGAGGATGAGGACACAGACCCGTCAAAGAGAATCGACAGCGACGTGTCCTTGGAAAGAATTTTCTTTCTCTGTCTTTTTAAATTTTGAAGGCTAAGATAGATTAATTTAGATGAGAAAAATGTAAAAGTAGGTATTTTTACTACATGTTCATTTTTGGCCAATGTATTTTTTTTGAAAATACCACCATAGATTTTCATCACTATATCCCCATAATATGTCATTCTAATTTCGTCGGAAACGGAGACTCATATGCCCTCCATCTAGAACAGTTAATTTTAACGTGCTTAGAATTGTTATAATCGACCTGTTCTAGATGGAGGTTTTAGAAATCTCTGTTTCTTATTAAATTGGAATAACATATTAGAGGGATGCAGTTATAAAAATCCATTGTGGTATTTTTCCAAAAAAAATAAAAAATTTGACCAAAAATAAACATGAAGTATGTAAGGTTACCTACTTCATGAAGTAGGTTACCTTTCCTCAGTTTAGATTAGCAAGAAAAACAAAGTGACATGGAAGATAAGTGAGATTTATTTTGAATTCTTCGTCATTTGGTTTGGAAAATAAGAAACAAATAAATACTGTATACAAAAATATAATGGATGATTTAATAATATATAATTATTTATCTTGAAATAGTTTATCAAGATAATTATAAATAGACATTATTCTGGATTCAAACATTACTTTAAGGCTCGTTTTAAAAAAAATGCATGATTATATAGGAGAATGGAACTGCCACTTCCTTATTGATAGATTCCCATTTTTGTTAGAACATATATACCAAGGAAGGAGTACTGATTGCATGGAAATGCGATTTCACTTAACATGGGATTTGTCTTTCTTGCATGCCCTCATAGAATTTGCGATTTTCGTTCCTTAAAACATTTTGTCCAATGTTATGTGAAGGGATATAGACTTCGTCAACATGTGTTAACTCCTCCACTATGTCGAGCAAGGAGAAGAAAGCTCTACCTGAGATACAAGACTCATGATTTGTATGATCGAACTAACATGGACGTCTACTTCTTTAATCACTAGGATCCTCCGTCCACCTTCCATCTCTTATTGCGAAAAAAAAGCATATATAGCTTCATCGATTCACTCTGCAAATTGGAAGTACCCTCCCTTTTTGTTGTTCTATAAACATATCCACCTAGGGATTGTAAAGAGTAAGTTGTGATATATTTATCCATTTGAAATATGAACCCTTGTACAATTACAAATATTACTTATTATTCCTAACAATGCAAACAAAACGGACGCCAATCAAATATAACTGATAGAAAAAATATTTTATACATTTTCTTAAGTAAATATGTATAATATGTCTTACTCATGATATACCTATATCAAATATATTTATTCCATGATAATTATATGTCAAATTTCATTAAATTTTAATTTGTAGATTGTTTTAATAGATACACGGGTATCGATGCAAATATTTGCAAATATCAAAATTATATTGTTTTAATAGATACACGGATATCGATGCAAATATTTGCAAATATCAAAATTATATTGCATTCATATTATATTTTAGATAGAATCATATACATATGCCAAATACCATAAATATATTTTCATATATACGGTTATTGATTGGATAACATATGTATACATATACATTTTCATATTAAAGTTGGTATAAAAAATATCATAAAAATAAATATACTAAATATATATATATATTTCATAACCATTATACGTTATTACTGTTATAGATGAATTTATAATTATTATTAAAATATAATAATAATAATAACAGTAATGGACATAAAATTAAGAACTTTATTTATAACAGTTATAAATATGGATATATAACATACACATAAGTTTTGATACTAGTCTATCAATGTTCGTTTGTATATAATAGGGATATTTACACCCATAACCCTGAGTAATATGGTAATTACCCCAGGAACCCTGCATAATAGCGAATTACGCTAAAACCCCCGAGTAATGCTTAACGATTACGTGCGTAACCCTCCGTTACGCTGGGACGTTAGGGGTAACCGGGGTTGGGTTACCACCTACCACCACCGAGTTTCGAGGTAGAGATCAAATGGCTGGGATTTGTTGCCGCCACGTGTAGGGTGTAGATGGAAGGGGAAGTCTAATCGATGAATAGTGGCTGGGTGACGAGGTATATGTTTTTCCCTCGTCCCGCCCGCCCTCGACATCCTCAACGATCGTTCCCGCTCGATCATCGTCTTCCTCATCTTCTCCAACTCGCGGAAGAAGAAGAGCCCCCCACCGATCGCCGACGAGACGCTTCCTCCTACACCAAGCTACCAGAAGCAACACGAAAGGCACCGGTAAGTCCTCCATCGTCTTCGCCCCTGAAAATCTTTGTAAAATGTAAATGAGTAGATGAGAAGGAAAGCTGCATATACCTTAGGGCATGGGTTGGTTCGAAGGCCGCGATGGGGTCCTTAGCATTTGCGTCCGGTATGGGGGATACTTCAAGAAGGTGCGAGGTCGTGGTGGCGATAGGTACTTGCTGGGACAGCAAGTCGTCATAGGGACAGACCCAGATTACACGTGTTGGTTCGACATCTTGGATGACATCGCAGAAGTTGTTCCATGGGAAGCAAAGGATTCCTTGCGGATGAGCTATAAAATTCCTAACTCCCATCCATCCAGGTATGAAACTATCTTATTATTGGCCTACTCGCTTATTATTTAGGTATACGAACTGTACTCGCATTTTGTCTTCGTTAGGTATGCGAAGTTATCTAATGAGAAGCAGATGATGGAAATGTTTCACTTGCACCAAGATGGGACGCAAGTTGAGTTGGTGGTGGAGTTTGATCAAGATGTTGAACCACTTCATGCCGAGGAAGCGGATGCGAATGCAGGTCAAGATCCAACTCCCACGTCCTTAGGGGCTGATGCAAATGAGGCAGTGGAGGCTTTGCAGGCGTTGGGATCAGTTACGCATGAATCCTTGGAGACGGTTCAATGCATTGCTAATACCGAAGGTACGCATGAATCCTTTGCACGAGTGGAGGGATTTACTACTGAAGCCATGGATTTGGAGGATGAAGTTGTGCAAATGGACATTGACCCAAATGAGGCAGTGGAGATGGATGATGATCCCCTATTTGAGGAGCCACTTGGGGATGAGTCAAGAGAGGAGGAATCAAGGGCACCCATCAGTCCCAATGCCATGGACTCACAGATGCTGAGTACTCAGCAATCGCGTATAATGAGATCCAGGAGAGTGTTGCGCTCTCAAACCCTATGTATCGATGTAAGCAAATCAGATGATTCTGATTTTGTTGTTGACAGCTCAAGTACCAGTGACGATGACCTCAGCGGTCTTGAGTCTGAGAATAGCTACCACTATCTCTTAGATTCAGATTTAGAGGATGTTGAGGACTTTGAAGGTAGAATATCCACCAACGACATGGAGATTCCTGACATTACAGTTGGAACCGAGTTCGATGGACATGATGAATTTAAACATGCATTAAGCACTTATTGTCTGATGAAGGAATTTGATGTGAGATTCATAAAGAGTGAGGCTGTACGGGTGACAGCCATATGCAGGGGAGAAGATTGTAAATGGTGAATCCATGCTTCTAGACTCCAAGATAGCATGTGATTCCGAGTCAGGACTCTACATGACGAGCACAATTGTTCCTCTGTCAGTAGGATTGGCAATTCATTGGCTTCACAAGAGTGGATTGCCAAGCACATTGATCCATGGATCAAGGACAACCCAGAAATGACTGTGAACGCCATATCTCGACGACTAGCCGAGCAATTCCAAGTCCGTTTACCTTACATGAGGATATGGAGGGGAAGAAGGATTGCCCTAGATAAAATCCGAGGAAAAGTTGAGGAGTCATATGAGAGACTTCCATCTCTCATTTATGAATTGAAGAATCGTAATCCTTCAAGTGTAATTCACTATGAAACTGAGAAGGACGATTCATTTCTACGTGTTTTCATATCGTTGAAAGCACAAAGGGAAGGTTTTATTCAAGGATGTAGACCTTTCATAGGTCTTGATGGGTGCCACCTGAAGGGTAAATACCTAGGAACACTACTCTCAGCGACAGCTTTAGATGGATGCAATGCATTATTCCCTGTGGCTTTCGCAGTTGTAGAAAGCGAATCCAATGTCACGTGGAATTGGTTCATGACTCATTTGAACCATGCTATCGAGTTTGGCAATGGTGCTGGGTTGACTTTCATATCAGATGCACAGAAGGGTCTCGAGTTGGCGGTGAAGACCCTATTCCCCCAAGCAGAGCACAGGACATGTATGCGACACCTGTATAAAAACTTCAAGAAAAAATTCCCAGGCGAAGAATTAGAGATCATGGTTTGGTCTGCTGCAAGGGCGTTTGATAACAAGCACTATACTCACTGGATATCTGAGATTCAAAAACATAGCATGGGTGCATACCACTGGTTGGCAAATGTAGGGGAGAAGTGGAGCCGTCATCAATTTGGTGACTCGGCGAAGTGCCATTATGTCACAAATAATTTGAGTGAATCATTCAACGCATGGATATCACCAGCGCGAAATATGCCAATTTGTGAGCTTATTGATTGGATTAGGCAGAAGTTGATGACAACGATGGATGAGAGACTTCGAAGGTCCAAGAGTTGGACAGAAAAAGTTGTGCCATCAGCCTTGTCTTATGTGCGAGGCATCACAAGGGACTTGAAGGGCTTCATTATTAGAAGAGCTGATGACAGCAATGTGGAAGTAGAAACTCCTTTTGGGAGGTATGTTTTAAACCTTCTAGCCCGCGAATGCTCGTGTCGAAGATGGCAACTATGTGGGCTTCCATGCACACATGCAGCAGCCGCGTTGGGAACAATCAGAGGAGTGCGGTGGGAGAACTACGTCGCTGATTACTACAAGGTTGATCGTTATAGGAAAGCCTACACTTGTGCATGCATAGCACCAATGCCCGACAAGTCGCAGTGGTTGATGGTCAATCTGCCATTCAAGGTGCAACCGCCTCACACCACAAGGCCACCAGGACGTCCGCGAAAGAATCGCATTCGGCCAAGGGACGAGAATGATGGCAAATCAAGGCATAAATGCAGCAGGTGTAGCAAGTTCGGGCACCAAGCCCGCACCTGCAAGGAACCACTCAATGCACCATCGCCTCTTGTACGAGCTAACCAAGAGGTACCACTGTGCCCCTCAACGCAAGCTTCAACAAGCAATCAAAATTCATTGGCCAACAGAAGGTATTAATTTCGATTGTCTTGCATTATATCTACATTAGATCTTTATTTGTGAAACATCGTAAATCTGAAACATCTGCATTTTATCTAGTGGAATTGGGTGCAGGTCAAGAGGTTCTTGGACAAGAGGAAGAAGGGGTGAAGGCCTACAAAGAAGGGGGCGTGGACGAAAAAGATCAAGAAATTTCGAAGCATTTCCAGATGGACCTCCACCTTCGATGGATCCATAGGTACATCACTTCTCATCATCATTAAATATTTGTTGTGACAATGTTCAATTTAATCGTTACTTCTCATTGCATGGAATGTGCAGATATGGGAAATGGAAATGGAAGTTTTTTGGGAGACCGTTTGAGCTCATGGATCTACTGCATGGACAAGAGAAGCTCAGCTAATACAGATTTTGGGTTGTGAACTTCTGGATGGGGTTTTTTTTGGATGCACAACAAACTTCTTATATGTATATTTTTTGGATGGGACAATCCTTTAAGTATTATGTGGTAGATTGTCTGTATGTCAGTTTTTGTATATTTAGACGAACAATCCTTACATGTGCTTTGTAATTGCTTTTGGATACTTGCACGAGCAATCGCCATATGAATACATGACATTTCTTTTTTGGAATGACATTTCTTTTTTGTTGCGAAATATTATTTCAAAGCAATGTATGTCAGTAACAGGGATATGAATAGCAAACATATCAATATTGCTTTCAGCCATATCAAAATTGCTGAAAGCTTGTTCAATACAGGGATATTAACATTCGCATCTGTTGATGGAGGCTTCTTCATAGTGCCGAAAGATTGTCGTTCTTTGCTGCATGGTTCATCCATCCAACGAAAGAAATCGCAAGTCTTCGAGGCGCATGTATAGAATCGTGCTCCTTTGCTCCATGGTTTGGTGGAGGTCTTCAAGGCAGCCTCGGCGCCGCAAACGCAACGCATACTAGATGATGATTCAAAGGAACGCGACCGCATCTTCTGCAAAAACGTAGACATCTTCAAACAATAACTTGCAGACACAAAAAAATCAACATCTTGCAACATAGCGGAAAAAAAAACGCACCTTATGATGTGGATTTACCAGCAACCTTCCTTAAAAAAAAATTTCTATGGGGCCTCTACATGTCATTTTATAGGTTTTTGCATGGGAGGGGAGACACCCAACGGTTCTATTTCTAGCCGTTGCATGGGAGGGGAGCCCCTCAAACCTGAGGGCATTTTCGTCCATAAACTAACGGCCGTCCAGCAAAAAGGAACGTCCACTAACACAGGGTTATGCTATGCAAGAGTTAAGCATTACTCGGGGGTTTTAGCGTAATTCGCTATTATACAGGGTTCCTGGGTGTAAATATCCCTATATAATATTGTTATACTAGAATCTCTAGATGAAACAAATACCATAAATATATTTCTTTCGTAATTGTTGAGTGCTTATTTGTAATCACTAACCCTAGGAGTGTTTCGACTACGGTTGGTAATCGAACCGAACTGTTATGAACTGACCTATATTCGAGTTATGTTTGATAAGGAAGTTCGAAAGTTCGATTTCAGTTCGATAAATTTTCGATAGGATATGTTTGAGTTCTATTCGTTTAGAAAGCGAACGCTCGAGTTTGATTCGATAAGAGTTCGTTAACAATTTGACTTAACTAAAACTTGTTTATATGAACAAGTTCGAAACTGGAGTTCGATAATAAGGTTCGATAAGCCGTACAAATAAGAAATTATTCAAATTAAAGGGGTACAAAGCCCAATAAATACCACAATTTCTTTAACCTAGAAATTCATCAAATATAAAAATACGAAGTTACACATACAAATACAAATACACACACATACATATATATTGAACTCAAACTTTTATCGATTGACCATATGTTTTGTTTATGTTCGGTTCGTTAAGTTATCGAACTAAAATTAAGCATTCATGTCAGTTCGTTTAGAAACGAACAACATTTTTCGAACTATTATCGAAGGAACTCTAATCAAATACGAACATATTCAATGCGATTAACAGCCCTAGTTTCGACCGACTCGTTATATTAGAGTCACCTCATTGTACCCTAACCCTAGGACTCCACCTATATAAAGAGCCCGAGGGATCTCATTCTATTCAAACAACTCATTCTAATTTCATCTTGGTATTAGAGCAGTTATTCCCTACCCCCAACCTTCAAGCCAAAGTTATTTCCATCACCACCCTTCTCCATTCACTTTGACATTGTCATCGGCATGCTCCCACCTTCCTCTCCATCCAACGATAATGCCCTCCACCATATCCATCCATCTAGCACACACTCATCCATCTTCATCTAGCATTGTCACCACACTGGCCAATCCCTTGCCATCTTCATCCAGCATTGTCTCCAGCGGCCCATCGCCCCTTCATCTCAATGTCATCGCCCACCCCTAGATCTCCCACCCCTCTCCAGTCGCAACCCACCTCCACTTCAAGTTCGTTGCCAACTCACCCCCCCCCCCCACTTTCAGGATGTCACCCACCAGCTACAGATCACTCAACCACCCCACCTCCTCTCCAGGTTGCTGCCCCACCAGCCTCTTCACACCCTTCCCATCACAGTGACACCCACAAGCCCTAGTGCATCCTCGTGCCCTAGCACATATGCATTACCACCACCACACACTCTCTGAGAAATATTTATACAGCTACCACAATCCATCCTCCCTTTAATTCTGCATCCCTTATGGGCTTCTACAACATCGCGCCTATGGGCTAATCAGTGTGATCTCTATAGCCATACCTCCATGGAGTCTGGTATGATCTAATGGGTTATCATCCATTTTCATGTTTTTCTGCAAGATGTCCTAACACCTTAATTTTGAGATATCAAAATTAGAGGTGACATCTTAGGGATATGAGGGAGGGAGCTCTCGCCTACCCACGTTCGACTCGATCTCCAAGTTGGATGAGATCAAATATCCCAAGTTGTTCTGCATATTCCTAATTATCGTACGGGGATGAGATAAGGAGCATATTTTGCTTGAGTGAAAAGCCTACTAACAAGATCAAAAGATGTGCCACATGGGAAAAAGATGATGGGATGGTCAATTCATGCATTTTGGTTAGCATCATCAATAAGATTGTAGATGAGCTAGTATACGAAACCATCACTCATGACATGTGGGCTTCTATTAAAGACACATATGGCTAGGAGAGGTATTCTAACAGGATGTACTAGACATATTTCAACATGCTGAATGTGAACCAAGCAGGTCGTTCCCTAGTTAAGCAGTTCTATCTCTTGAAGTCCTTGTTTGAATGGTACAATGTTTTCATTCTAGAATGCACATGCCCCACATATAAGAAACATCACCATCACATGGTTATTTTGGTTTTTCTGGTAGGACTTTATTTGGGCTATCCTACAGCCCGTGACCAGATGATTACTGCCGCTAGCCTTTTCAACTATTGATGAGGCCTATAGTACCCCAAGTCGTCTAGTTTCTTCTACCATCAGGACTAGTACTAAGGTACAAGGACATATTCCTACACTCACAGCTCTATCTAAATGGGGAGGATGTGGCTATAAAGAAGTCATGGTGGGGCCTTTTGATGAATCTGTGATTCATCACTCTAAAAGTTGAAAATAGAGCTTTGTTCCCGAGTAAATAGAAGCATATTTCTACTTATATAACATAATTAGCATTCATGCATGCATAACTAATATCTGCATTTTAGCATTCATATTTGCATTAAATAAGGAGCCAATTTCACTTGTAAATATTCACCTGTATATTAGCGAAAATACCTTATTTGTATATATTTTATACTAACTCCAAATCCAATAAAATTAACTCTATTGTATATATATGACTAACACTAATAAAGGAAAAATATGTAAAAAAATACTAACATGTAAAATTACCCAATAAAATCCCAAACCCGGTTGGAGACCTTAGACCTTAAAATGTGCATATCTCTCTCATACAACCTCTGAATTAGGTCTACTTACTTTTAAAGTAACATGCATTCAAAGACCTTCAAAATAAGACCAATTTTTTTAAAATCGGAGCTCGTATGCAAAACTTGGGTTTTGGGCCTCTTTTGTATATTGTAGATATTGACCTTTTTGCCCCTGCATTTTATCCTTTTATTTTCTTAATTATTAAAAATCAAAAAAAATAGATTAAGTTTAAATATTCTTTTCATATTTTCTCTATTTTTAATTTGATTTTTCTCTCTTTTAAAAATGACAAAAAAGTAGAAAAGATAAAATGTGGTATTTTATATCTATAAGGTACCACCCAAAAATACATTTTGTACAGGTGATTACATTTGATTTTTGGCCCTTCACGAAAGTTGTAGATCTCGTCGAGACGAGTAACTTTTGTGTTGACCACTTTTTGATTTAATCCTTTTGTTATTTCTTTTTGATTTTTCATTACATTTATTTTTTGAATTTTCTAGGAGCGATATGTGGCAGCTCCCGGAGCTGCCACATGTTTTATTATTATTTTCGGATTTATTTTATTATTTTCATATTTTATTATTATTTTATTATTACTATTTTAATTATTGTTATTTTCAGTGGCCTACTTATTTTACTTATATTATATTTTTATTATTTTTTCTCTCCCTTTTACTTCTTCTTTTATTCTTTTTTTCTAAAAGAAGAAAAATGGAAAAATCAAAATCAACGGCTTCTTATTTACTCTTGCATATCATCTCTACATCTGAAAAGTAAAGAAAGAAAAAAGAGTCTTGCATTTTATTCATCTACATAGCATGTCATCTACATCTCATCTGCATATCTTGCATATGCAAGGTGAAAAGCTATTGGATTATGAACCGAGTTATGAGTAGATGTTGAGGATGGATTTGATTTGACCTTAATCCACCTAATTTCAGAGGAACCTTATAAGAACTGGAGTTAAGATTTCTCGGGTCAAGTGACTTAATTTTTTTGAGTTCGCAAGTTTATGTTCACATGTCATCTTGATTAGTCTAAGTAGAATATCTCGTACACACGCATGATTCTTATAGACAGTGACCTAACTTGGACTAGCACTATGCACGTATCTCTTCATTGATGAGGTGGTGAAGAGGTAGAATCCTTTAGCTTGGAGTAGCACACGGGTGGAAACATCCGTCCTCCTCTCGGGAGGGTAGTGCATCTCAACCTAGTCTGGTAGTGTTGACGTCTAAAGACGGGATGTTGTGGGTTGCAATAATGCTTCAAAAGAGGGATAGTCTACTGGCTCAAGAGGAAAAAATCCTGATGTACATGCTGCACCTTGTATATAGTTCAAAAAAAAGAGAAAAAAAAGAGAAAAAAATGCAAAAACTCCAAAAAAAACAGACAGGTCCAAGTGAAAATAAAATACCTGTCGGAGTACGTTTATTAGCAATGCAGCTGGATGACTTGGCTACACTGGTCAGGCATCCACAAATACGTAGCTACATTGGCTACCGTCCATTCTTTTCTCTACCCCCTCCTCTTGAGCTGGTCGCACTTGAACTTAGAAGGGAATACCCCGCTCCTCGAGGAAAGAGTTACTGGACCAGGTAATTAGAGTTACCTTGTTAGAGGAGGCTGGTTCTGAGCCATTTCTGTTGTGAAGAGCTATTTTACACTTACAGAGTACAAGTAAGAATCATAGTCATCAGAAATTTGCATTTGAGGATTTGTCCTGACCTGACTATTGAGGAGTCTTGAATAGAAGACTTGTGGAACTTGAAGTCTGTTAGATCTTAAATTCAGATCCCAATAAGGTTCCGCCACATAATTAATCCAAAGGTCGAGTTAAGCTCCATTTTTTAACTTTTATTCATGACCTTGGTATGGAACCCAAAATCATTTCACTCTTGCATTTCATTTAGTTGCTCGGGGACGAGCAAGGTTTAAGTATAGGGGGTTGATGAATCTGTGATTCATCACTGTAAAAGTTGAAAATAGAGCTTTGTTCCCGAGTAAATAGAAGCATATTTCTACTTATATAGCATAATTAGCATTCATGCATGCATAACTAATATCTGCATGTTAGCATTCATATTTGCATTAAATAAGGAGCCAATTTCACTTGTAAATATTCACCTGTATATTAGCAAAAATACCTTATTTGTATATATTTTATACTAACTCCAAATCCAATAAAACCAACTCTATTATGTATATATGACTAACACTAATAAAGGAAAAATATCTAAAAAATACTAATTGTAAAATTACCCAATAAAACCCCAAACCCGGTTGGAGACCTTAGACCATAAAATGTGCATATCTCTCTCATACAACCTACGAATTAGGTCTACTCATTTTTAAAGTAACATACATTCAAAGTCCTTCGAAACACGACCAATTTCATTAAAATGGAGCTCGTATGCAAAACTTGGATTTTGGGTCCCTTTTGTATATTGTACATATTGACCTTTTTACCCCTGCATTTTATCCTTTTATTTTCTTAATTATAAAAAGTCCAAAAAAATAGATTAAGTTGTAAATATTCTTTTCATATTTTCTCTATTTTTATTTTGATTTTTCTCTCTTTTAAAAATGACAACAAAAATTAGAAAAGATAAAATGTGATATTTTATATCTATAAGGTACTACCCAAAAATACATTTTGTACAGATGATTTCATTTGATTTTAGGCCCTTCAAGAAAGTTGTAGATCTCGTCGAGACGAGCAACTTTAGTGTTGACCAATTTTATAATTTAATCCCTTTTGTTATTTCTTTTTTATTTTCCTTTACATTTAATTTTTGGATTTTCTAGGAGCGACATGTGACAGCTCCCGGAGCCGCCACATGTCACCCCATTATTTTTTATTATTATTTTCAGATTTATTTTATTATTTTTAGATTTTATTATTATTTTATTATTACTATTTTAATTATTGTTATTTTTAGTAGCCTACTTATTTTACTTATATTATATTATATTTTTATTATTTTTTCTCTCTCTTTTACTTCTTCTTTTCTTATTCCCCACTCCAAGTCACCACTTCCTCCACCATCCCTCCATCTTCTCCACCTCTTTTCTAACTCCCTCCTCCTCTTTATATTCTCATCTCCCTCTCCATTTTTCTTCATCCACCATTCTACGAGTGAGAGAGGTTTTAGCTCCGTCAAAGCCGTGAGGTGACAGCTCCTTCTTCGACGTCGAGCGACGACAAGCCGAAGGCGAGATCCGGTGGTCCGCACCACCATCACGAGTTTCACAACTCTCGTTGAGCTTCTGAGCACACGCCGTCTCCGTGAAGCGACAATCGGAGTGCAACATTGCTCCTCCACCTTCAGGCGAAACCACCACAGGAAGTATTCTACCCTATCTTCTCATTTCATTTTTTTTATCTAACAAAATATTTCCTTATTGTTCATCAACAAACATCTTAATAAATACCACAACCATCACAAGCATCAACATCACCACCCTTGCATACATTCATAGTCACCACCATTTCCACATTTTAGTTCCTGTTTAAAAAATTTACAAAAAAAAATATAAAACAAAAAAAATAAAAAAAGGAACATGTCCTCCAGCTCTGCAGGCCTCCCGCACCACCGACGCACGCCACCCACGACGGCCGTGCCAGCCGCATGCTCCTCTGGCAGCACGGCCACCAACTGCTGCGAGCCCCCTGCCAAGCCACTCCGTTCGCCAGCACCGTGGCCCAGCACTGTCGCTCCAGCCCTCGGTCAGAGCCCCGCAGCCGCCGCGCACGGTGCCGGTACCCTCGTGCGCCCGGTGCGTCGCCCTCCTCCTCAGGTTCCGCCCGCGCCATAGCCTCCCCTGGACGCCAGGTGCGCCGCCCGTCTTCCACGACCTCGAGC
Source organism: Ottelia alismoides (assembly GCA_037367405.1). Classification (NCBI taxonomy): domain Eukaryota; kingdom Viridiplantae; phylum Streptophyta; class Magnoliopsida; order Alismatales; family Hydrocharitaceae; genus Ottelia; species Ottelia alismoides. The sequence goes on along the minus strand of JAZKJV010005072.1, from coordinate 213,564 downwards.
TCCGCCGCCATCCCCGCCGTCCCTCGCGGCCGCTCGCCTCGCCATTGCGTCGCGCACAGCCGGCCCTCCCTCACCGCCTCTGCCGCAGCCCCGCGTGGATGCACTCCACCTCCAGTGGGTGCCTCGCAGCCCACCGGCAGTCCGCCCCGACGCCTTCATCCGCACGCACCTCTAGTGGGTGCCCCGCAGCCCACCGGTAGTCCGGCCCAGCCGCAAGCGACCGCCAGGCTCTGCCGCTTCGCTAGCGGGCGCGTTGCCCTCCTGGTGCGCCGCCCTCGCGCGGCCGCGTCCCCCCCAGGTACACAGCCCTCTCCGCCAGCCGGGCGTGCCCGCGCCCCTGTGCTCCCATCACCGCCCCCAGGCACTGCGCGCCGCTGCCGCGGACTCCCCTCGCGCCGCACGCGCCCCATTTAGCCCTAGCGTGGAGAAGACGCCAAAGGAAGGTTCATTTTTATTTTTTTATTATTCTTGGGAATATTGCATAGTCCCCCAACATGTTTTTAAAATTTCAAAAGTGCCCTTAGGCATATTTTATTGCGTTGCATATTCATTTCTGTATTGCAAAAAGACCCCTGGCGTTGAGCGTTAATTTGGACCTTAGAATAGCATCATTTATTTTAGCGAAAAATAGTCTATCTCGTTGCTATTTATTTGCATTTTTGTGAGCATTAGATTATTTATTAAAAATCAAAGATTGAAAATCAGTGATATTTTGCCTATTTATGCTCTGAAATTCACATAGTCATATTTATTACTCTAAAAATTGTGAAAAAATATGTATATGATGCCTCTCATTGTGCTTTAATTACGATGAAAATTGGAGTTGTCATTTGCATAAAATAAATTCTATGGTGATTTTTATAATTGATTTTAATTAAATCTACGAATAAAATTTTTGAGAAATTTTAACTCTGTTGTATTCCTTATTGGAATATCTATCTGAGATAATTCATTCTCTGGATAATTTGACTTCTTGGATTTATTAAGAATTAAATACCCACGATCGCTCTGTTTTCAGTAAAAAAATTCATAAAAAAACTCATAAAGTGTCAGAAAATTCTAAAAAAACAGTATAGCTTAATTTCATCATATTTATATTCCACTAAATTTTTCATAATTTTCTCATATCATTTGCACGAAAAATTGCATAAAAACTCCAGAAAAGTGTGCATTTTTTATTTATGCATTTTAAATCCAAAAATTCCAAAAAAATACATTTTCCATTAATCATTGGATTAGGTTTACAGGAAAAATATAACTTGGTAAATTAGATCTAATTTCACATTCAAATTAATTTTGGCTAAGTTGTTGATTTTCTTAATAACCTAGTTCATCCGCATCAATGCATCTGCATTTTTATTGCATTAAAAAAAGTAAAAAAATCTCACTTGGAGAACCACAATCTAATCACTCTAACTTGATCCCGAGTTGTTCCTTTGCCTCCTTGAGCATGTTAATTCATTCGTTGATTATTCGATTCGTGCGGATAATTTTTGATCGATCCGGATTTATCTGACTGCACGAAGTCATTAATTCGACACATTAAAAGGGTAGATTCGAGGTTTATCACCACTCCATTTCAGGATGAGGATGGAGCACCACCCAATGCACATTTTGTCATAAGTTTGGAGCGCACTAATGCTGTGCGCTACAACAAGGATGGCTATACTGCAACTATTGCTCAGATCGTCACTATTTAGGGTGATGGACTTCTCGTCCTTGTCCCTAGAGGGGACTTTAAAGATTTGATGAAGCCCTTCACATGCTCTAAGAAGGAAAGATTACACATTCACACAAGAGTGGATTTCTAGATATTGTTGTCGTCGCCCCTACAATGATGAATCATTGGTTCATCACCTTTATTCTTTCATTTTATCTAAAATCCTTAGTATAATGCATGCAAATATACACTATTTTCTATCTTTTAACAAACTGACACCATATGTTAATAATGTAGAATTAACACTTATTTATACCAAAATAAAATAATAAGAAAAGAAAATAAGACTTATGTATATATGTAAATATGCACAGACTAATCCTAACCCCAAGACAAAGCCAAAATTTAAGTGGGGGTATAGGGTTCTTAATACATAAAAATCTTAAATTACATATCATTAAGTGTACATATGTACCTTATTCATTGTACAAATCTTTTACTATCTCTTTATCACTAAGATAACCTCAAAAACAAATTATTTTCTTTTTGAAAGTTGTACATATAAATGTATACCAAATAATAACAATAATACTAATATCTCTGAAAATATATCATGCACACATATCATGGTACAACAAACTGAAAACAATAAAACCAATATTCAAACCTTTATATCTTCTCTATGTGAACTCAAAATTCACTAAATTCACTTTCCTGCAGCTAACATAATATTTAAAATGAGGATAGTTTCATTAAATTAGAGTTAAGACATAAAAGTCAGCTTTTTGGGATATTGTTGGTATATGTACAACTATATATTGGCTATTTATTTTTTATTCTTTATATTTTACTCAATGTTGTGCTTTAATATCTATTATTTATATAATAATATATATAATGTCAATAAAATAATAAAATGCAAAAAATAAATATAAATAAATAATGCATATGTATAATGTATGTATATTGCATATACATGAATTTATCTAACCTTGGGAATATATTTATAAAAAATATAATAAAACTATTTTAAAAGTTTTTAAAATGTGTTTTAATTAATAAAATTAAAAATAAAAATGTGAATTAAAATAATGAATAAGAATATATATATAATGTACCAATATTGTACATATATCAATTTATTATACCTATTAATAGAATTTAAAAATAAAATGACATTTATAATTCTTAAATAATTTATTAAAATAACAAAATATAAAAAAATAACTTATATGTAAATCTTTAAAAAATGTATTGCTGTATTTAGGTAAATTATACATATAATATATTTTTATTTACTTTAACTATTTACATTATATTATTTAATTCTTTATAATTCACCATAAAGTAATTTATTAATTTGTACACATAAAACGAAGAAGTACTGTCAGATGAGACGATAAGAACAAAGTTTTGGCCATTTAATCCAATCGTTTCATCCATCGTCCAATCAAAGCAACATCCAACACACCAGGCTTTTCCATGTATACACACCAGGAGCATTTCGATTGTGACTGAGATCAAACGCAAGCAGTCCTTGCCACATCGAAAGATCGAAACCTTCATATTAACATATGTTGCTTAATCTCGGACATCTTCCGACCTTCTAAAATCTACGTGTAAGAAAGTGCATCCTGACATTTTACGAGGATACCCCTCAAAGTATTTGTAATTGTAATTTGTCTGAATTGAGAAAGTCATGTGACATCATCACGTGCACGGATGTAATACTATGTGAATGTCCCGATATTTTTCATTCACTTGTGAACTTAACATTTCGTGTTATAACATTCATATCCATATTATAGCATATTTAATAACCAATCATTACAAAAAACGTTGAGCTATAGTGAGCGTTCTTTCAAAATCCGTCACAAAATTAGCCATTGTTAAATATATAACGACGATATTATTTGTTGCGAAATAATTTTTCGTACTAGAATTTAGCGACGAATATGATATATGTCGTTATATCATCAACAACAGTCCACATAGCGACGCTTATTCGTTGCTATTTTTTAAACTTCTAATTAATCATCGCTAAATTTTGAACTAAAAAATAACGACGAATAGTTGATATTTTAAAAAATAGCAACGAATAAGCGTCGCTAGGTGGACCGTTATTGATGATATAACGACATATATGATATTTTTCGCTAATTTTGAATATGAAAACTTATTTTGCAACGAATAATATCGTCATTATATATTTAACAACGGCTAATTCAGTGTAGGATTTTGAAAAAACCGTCACTATAGCTCAATTTTTTGTAGTGAATCCTATAAATTCTATAATAAATAAAATAAATTTATTAATATATAGTTTTTAAAATAAATTTGAAAGAATTCTATAAAAAATATATTATATATCTTATATTACATATTAATAAATATCTAAAAATAAAATAAAAAATATCAAACAGAAACCTTAAACAATTCAAATATACTTTAAAACTTATATAAATCATATAAAATTACATACAAATCCTGTAAATACATACCACATATCATTTTAAAGATTTTTATATATAATAAAAATAAAAAAAGGTTTCGTCTATTTAGTTTTTTAAAAATCAATAAAGACTTCTTTCTACACACAATTTATTATTTTCCAATTTAAGATCAATATAATATTCCATAAAACCATCGAAAACTCCAAAAAAATATCAAAAACAGAGAAAGTATAAAAAACTTAAAAACATTTTCATTACATATTTTAACATATTGCTTATCTTTTAAAAATACAAAAAGACTTATTCATAACTTGTATACATACTTAAATAATTATTTCCTTTAAATATAAAAAATATATATAATAATAAAATAAAAAAATCTGAAAAATAAATAGATTGAAAATATAAAACACATAAAAATGCATAAACCAATATCTACTTTGGTATAATAAAATCAACATAAAATAAACAAAAACACATAAAAGAAATAAAAACTAATAAAATATTTATAAAATCAATAGAAATTAGAAAACCCTAATCCACTAAATAATTCTATTTATCTACTCTAGTTTAAAATAGTTTTCCTCCCTAAGTTTGACCTTGGACCTTCTATAGAAGGCTAATAAAATTAAGAATCAAAATTTTGTTTGATTGATTCAATTTTCGGATTGTGACGACACTCATACCCATTAGAAATTAAAAACCTAGACAGCTAGTTTCTTCATCAAATGGCGTCGTTGTTAGGAAGCAACATTTGAATGGATAGATGCCTTTAGTTTGGTTTTCGCTTTCTTTCCATATCCATTAGTTTTCTTTTGTTTTTTTTTGTTGCTTTTGTTTCGTTACTTCATTTCATTTTTACATTTGTTCTATATTTTGTACATATGTTTGTCCTAACCTGTGTTGCAAGGTCTATTTGTTGAGGTCATGTTTTTAAAAGCGACTACCCTTAGCATCTACAGATTGTTGTTCTTTGGCAATCTAATTGTAGAGGAGCGACATAGGAGAGGCGACATGCATGTTTTCTTTGATGAGCGAATATCCAGGTACTTGTCTTTTTTCCTGTTTTTGTATATGATAGGGTCTCCTTAAGGGCATCCCGACTTTTACCCAACCATTACGTTCTTCGGGGTCTGTTTCGCCAGTCGATGTTAGGGGACCTCACCACGACTTTAATTTTCTCTCTTTATTTCTTTGTTTCCCACGGATATTTTGTGCTTCGCTAAGTGCTTGATTAGGTTTTTTCTAGTTTGAGCACTCGTAAGATAATTAGATATAAGGAATAACTTAGTCAAAATAAATTGATTCTTCCCCATGTAGAACTATTCACTCTTTCTAAATTACATGTTTTATTTTAAAATTTTCGTTCACATAGTTTAGATTACATCTACGTGCATGGATCACTTTGCATATTCTATCCCTGCATGCATTATTGATTCATGTGCATTAGTTTTTTTTTTGTCTTTCATCATTTTTGGATTTGGATAATAAAAAAACAAAAACCATCAAACATGTTTTGATTGAAATAAAAAGATCAAAAAAAGTGATAATCAAAATAAAATTGGGTTTGTTAAATACACTTGATCATAAAAGAAATATAATGGACTTCCACTTATTGTTTTGGAGGGAGTCGCCCCCTCCTTGGACATAAGTATTGTTCAGAGTAAGGCTCATAAACTTAAGGATTAGAGCCTTTGTTTTTCATTGTTTTCTTGTCTTTGTTTTTTAATTTTCTTTTTAGTCATGCACAATGGTGGGTATGGAATCGATTCAATCGACTCTTGCGACCTTCCTTTCTTGCATCATGCCTATTCATCTAGGTCGATTTGGGATGTACCTCTTCTTGAACCAAACTCCCATTGTCTCTAATAACTGAGATTTTGCACGGGTCTAAATATGTCTCACACAAGGCGGAGACACAGTCGTTGTGGCGACCATGAAAAATCTCAATCAATCAACAATTAACCCACAATTAAATATCAAGCAATGAAATAAAAAGTGTGGATTTAAAATTTATTATAACTCTACAATAGATGCGTATAATGTGCAAGTTTGTAGAGGTCGAACTCAGGGAGCAGAAAAGGATAGATTGGACAAATGAATGCACAAAATGTGATTGTGTGTTCTTTGTCTATTTTTTATGTTAGTTTTTATTTTGTATTTTTTTTATTTTTTATTTATATTTTTGTATTTTATTTATAATATTAATTTTTATTATTTTCTTTTTATTTTTTTAGATTTTTAATTTTCTTTTTCTTTTAATTATCTAATATAGGATATGTAAGACTATATATACAATATACACTAATAATTATAAATATAATAAAAAGAGGTAAAATAAATAAAATAAAAATGTTTTTGGGTTTTAAATTTTTTTTACTATTTTTGTGATTCTTTAGTGTTTTATATACTTTTAAAGTTGAAAATAGCTTAAAACAGGAATAAAATAATATGTTGAAATTGAAATGAAAATTAAAAATAGCAAATCAAGTCTAAAATTTTCCAAATAAATTTTAGCTTACAAATAATAATATAAAGAAAACTATAAAATAGAAAATGATCTTTTTGAAATTTTTAGGAATTTTAGAGATTTTCTATAAAGGTTTTTGGGGCTTTTTAATTTTTAGGTGTTTTCTTTTTCTATTTTTAGTTTTTTAATTCTTAGAGTTGTAAAATAACTAAATAAACACATGATTCTTTTCGAATTTTTCAAAAGATTTTATATTTTTTAGTTATTTAATACTATAGAGAGGGACTTTTTGTGTTCTAAATGATTTTTAATAAAAAACAAAAGTGCTAAATTGAAAAAAATAAAATTAAGGCGTGGAAATGTGTGCAATCAAGAGCCTATCCTTTTTTTGGAATTTTTCTAAGCATAAATACTATATTAAATAAATAAAATAAACACACAAATACATATCCTAATTGGGGCATATATGCAATTAAAATACAGTCTAGAGGTGAAACTATAATTTCTCCAGAAATATACAACTGTGGTTCAATTTTTAAGTAGTAAAAATAAATAACCAAAGGCTCGAGGGCCTTCCTGCAAAATACACGCATCTCATGTGGACGGCCACGTGAGGTGTGCTGGCAAAGGACTTGATAGTAATTGCAATAAAGGTGCGGGGTCCTTTTATAAATATTGCAAAATATCAAGAACGACCAAGGAAAGTTTATAAACTAATTATTAAATTACAAAAATGGTTGGGTTTAAGGTGAAAAATACCTAGTACTTGCGCGTGAACGGACGGTGATGGTTCGCCTACTTAGACATGTGTCTGCTCTACGACACACGACGTCACTTCACCATGGATGGTCTGGATTAGATCCCCAGGGGGAGATCAACGGTTATGATAGGTAGTCATCCGACGGCACCTGGAGGAGATGGCTCCTCGTTCTTCATCCAACAGCAGCGAGGGGCTCAACAATAACATCAGACGAACTCACCTCCGACAAGTTTGGATCTTCAATATCTCATGACTCCAGCATCGATCCGGCCCTCAGATGGGCCGAGCAGCATCGTGGAAAGACTCCACAACTCCAGGAACACTCAGATAGGCCCAAGACGTGATGATTCATCCTGGAGGAGCTTGAAGAGCGGGAGTGTCTTGGAGTTGCTTCTGTGGTTCCAGATGGGGCTCAGAGGCCCCCTTCAGGCCTTGCAAAAGGATGAAAATGTAGCAGCACAGGGAGCAAGGGCCTGGATTTTATTGATGGATGTTTGACGTGTCGGGGGGGGGAGCTCGAGAGTTCCGTCGAGGACTTTGTATCTAAACTAAGCTAAAATCGATGATTAAAATGCAAAACAAAAATGTGAAATAAACCTAAAGCTAATTGCATTAAAATGCGAAGAATAAATGAAGGAACGAAGGGACCTCGAATGGTTAAAGACCATGAGATGAGACCTCGAAAGCCATGTGGCTGGAGGTGGCCGGGTTGCACTTTCAGCTCCTCCCTCCTCGCTGCGAAGCACGACGGAGACCCCTATCACCGGCCTTCAACATCTGGAGGTTCTCTGAGGGGCTCAGGTGGAGTAAAAATGGACCAAAAAGCAAAAATGGAGGAAGGGGGTTTTTGTACAGGATGGTGGAGGAGCGAGGTTCGAGGGAAATCTAGGGCTATCCGAAGGAGATCAACCCAAATCATAGGGTCTGTGTGAATCCTAGATCTACAATGAACAACTTCCGTGAAGGGTCTATGCTGCCTCAAGCCACGAATCGATGTGAAGAAAATCGAGAATTAGGGGAGGTACGAGGTTCTGATGGGTCTATGATCTGGGTTCAGAGTTGAACCTAGGTCAACAGATGGTGTGGCCTGATTGGGCCACATCCACTACAAAAAGATAAAGTCAGATAAAAAATCAAAAAATTAAAACAAATTAGTAAATGGTTTTATTATTTTTAGGTTATAAAATAAAAATGTTTACTATTTTTCATATTATTTTATTAGAAATTTATTTGTTTTTTCGAGGTTATTATTTACAAGTTAGTTTTTAGCGTTTCTTTCTAGGTATATTTATCTATATTTTAGAGTATTTTATTTTTATTTTATAATTTTGATTTTATTATTTTCTTTTCTCATTTTATATATTTATATCTTATTTTTACAGATATAAATATCTTTTTAATGTATTTTTTGATATAATAATTCCATTTAAATAAATATATGTGTATAGTATATAGGTATGTAAATTGTAAATTTATCTATATATTTTATTTTCTTATTTTATTTTAATGTCTTATTAATGATTTTATTCTAGTTTTAATATGAACAAGTATTATAAATAACATTTACAAAATTATAAAATTATAAAATTATAAAAATAATAAGAATAAATAAAATGAATATGTTATTCAGGTATATTATACAATAGGGGTCCAAAACCTAACTTTCACATCTTAATTCTAAAAAATATGAAACTACCTTAATTAAATTGCTTATTAAAAGTTATATACAATTAAAAGTGATTTGGATATATTTTGAGTTTTTATTTGGAAGATATGAGTGTGGGAAATTAGGATTTTGGAATTTTATTCATAGTATAACTTTTACATTGCGTATTATTTTTGTATGAAATCAATTTTGTATTTTTCTATATTTTAGTATCGACAACTTTCATGACAAAGTTTCTTTATTTGAGGAATAAAAAGTAGAAAATAAAATAGGTCCCAAAAATGAATAAATAATTGATAAATAAATGGGATTTTTCGGTTATTTTGGCCCTTATCTCCCCCTACTTTATTCCTTGTCGACCTAGTCATCAAGATGCCTAGGTCGGGGTTTAGGGTCATAAAATACCTTTAATATTTTATTCTTTTTCTTTTCTTTATTCTATCATTTTGGCATTAAAACGGTATTTTATGCAGAATTTATACAACAAAGAGTGAATGTTAATTTGTACAAATTAAGGGTATTTACATGCATTAACTAAGGTTTTTAAGGCCAAAATGATATAATAAAGGTGATGAAATGGAGATTCATCAGTTTCTCTCTCTCTCTCCAAGTGTGACTCCAACCTTTGAAATCCATCTCCTTCTTCTTCATCTCCTTTTAACCCTCCCCCTTCCTTCCTATTGAGTCAGCCTTTAGATTCACCCTGTGGTAGTTGACAAGAGATTTTATACCTATGAGAGGTGTACAGATCATATGGTACACACATGTCCATGAGTTATTGGGAGGCGAGAGCAGACTGAGCAGTCTACAAATGATTCAAGAGAGAAGTCAGTTTCTACATTGAGGATGTTGCCTACTTTTGAGATAGATTTGAACTTCATATCCTTTCTTCCCAAGTGTCATGGAAAGCTACACGAGGAACCATATGAGCGTCTTTATGAGTTCGAGAGGATATGTGGCACTAGTGTTTTTCTAACATTATCTTTGGACTTGTAAGCCCTTGGCAACTCAATAATGAAATTAAATTATTTAGTTGTTCATTTTAATTGAATGTTTGTGTTTGCTCTTAATGAAAAGTCGCTTAGTGCAATTATGGTTATGGACCATAACTGTCTTGATATCATATAACTTTATATCTAAAGCAGATTATAGAGGCCGATGCAGTGTTATAGATCTAAAGAGTTAAATCGAGGACATAATCGACATCTTAAAATGGTAATCAAGATCGATTTCAAGTATGAGAAAGAGATGGTGATTGTTCTTTGAATACTAATTTCCAACATTCCTCTTGATGTAGATTCTCAGCATACAAAACATTTCAGATGTATCATATTAGTCAATGTCGAAGTGTTGACCAAAAGTCAACATGTGACCAAAAGCCAAAAAGTTGAACAAAAGTTAAATGTTGATAAATAGGTCAAATGTTGTCAGAAGTCAAAATATCGGTGAAAAATCAAAATGGTGACTTTGAGTCAAAGTGTTGACTTGATGAGATCGAGATACTAAAGACTTGAATCGTATACTATCATGAACAAGAACACATCCTTCCACTAAAGACATACATACATCTATATTTCCAAGTGATGAATCATCAATTCATCTACTCTATATGAATATCTTAGCAAAATTTCCTTAATAATTTACGAATCAAACTCCCTAAAATAGATTATTTAACTCTTGACTTAGTATTAGAAATTAGAGCTAAAATATGTATAGTAAACCATGATTCTTCTCCTTATTATTATGCTTATTATTTTATGTAAAAAAACTAACTATTTTAACTTAATTCTTCTTTATTTATATTCTTTAATTCATTTACTAACTTAGCATTAAAGAACAACTTACAAAATAAAAAATCCAAAGAATTAAAAAAGATCTAACCTTGTATATTTTGTACATATTTTATCTTTGACATTTTTATTTCATTTTTTACCGTATAAAAATCCATAAAATTTAGGTTAATCATGTATTTATTGTATATATTAACCCACTATATATATATTAACCCACTAATTAGAACCTAATTAAAAATACAAAACATTATATAGCCTAAAATAGTGGGGACTAATTTCCAAATTAATACTTATACAAAAATACATTTTATATAGATGGCTCTTTTTGGCTTTGAGTCCTTGAAAGTTGCAGATCTCATCAAACAAACAACTTTCATGTAGATAACTTTTCATTTAACCTTTATTTCTATTTTATTTTATTTTATTATTCTTTAGTCAACGGTCAACCAGGAGACTCGCTCCTGATTCATCCACCTCACACCCCATGTTGCTTCTCTCTTGCTGACTCACTGATGAATAGCTATTCCTCTACCTTTACTCTTCTATTTTGTACTTAATCCCTATCACGAAACCTAAAAATATCAATACCTTGTACAATTAACATTCTCTTTATTCATCTATAATTAATATATAATTATCAGTATTTAAATTCAAAATAAAAGAATAAAGATAAGAAAATAAATGAAGCATCAAAGATACTGAATGATCCTGAACCTCAAGACCAAGTCAATATTGACTTGGGTCGACCAGGAATATATGGCGGGATAATAGCCATTATAGTGTATAAGAAACCCTAATTTTTGCTCCAAAATAATCATTTTTACTCTATTTTATTCTTTATTCTACATGCCTCAAATAATAAAGTTTTTAAATGAAACTTGTACATGATAATATATAGAAAATTACAAAAATATTTTCCAATAAAAGTAATGCACAATGCAATTGTAGCACACAGATGAAAAAGCCACAAACCGAACTTCACATATCAATATCGTCTCCATATGAACCCAAAATCCACCAAACTCACTTCTATTGTATTTACAATTAAATTAGCTATCTAATGAAGGAAATTGATTAAAAATGGAGTTAAGATACAAAAGCCAGGTTTCTGGGGTGCCATTGTACTATGTATCTGTATAAAATATTCATATATTTTACTCATTATATTTTTACTATTCTTACATTTTAAAATATTTATAAATATTATTTATAATGTATTAAAAATAAAAACACAAAATAAAATCATGAAAATACACTTAAATAAATAATACATTAAAATATATGGGTATATTATACATATAATGTGCATACATGTATATATTTATGTATGTAAATAAAATTAGGAAAATAAATGAAAATATATAAATATCTATTTAATTATATTATAAATGTATAAAATATGTAAATAGGATAATAATTATTAAAAATACAAAATAAAAATAAAATACCTAAAATACATGTAAATATGCCTATATTTAACAAGTAAATATTAACATACTACAACTAAGGTTGTAAAAATAAATAAATAAATAAATAAATATATATATATAATATTTTGAAATATAAGAAACATTTTTTATGTTTTTAATTTTAATTAATAAAATCATTTAATATTTATTACCGAATTAATAAAGCATTTTATTTATGTTTTATCCTCCTATGGTCATACATGGACCAATGAGGTGCCTTCCTCTGTTGACCTATGGTCAACTGTACATACTTCCCCTCTAACTCTATCAGAGTCATGAGGTGCCCTTTTTCTCCAAAATTCCGCTCTTCCTCCATATTTCATTCGACCTTGAGCTATCTACCTATCTGATCACACCATCACCCTCTTCCACGCCATCCCTAAAGCATCCACCAACCCCCATCACCCTTCACGCTACCTCCTTCCCAAGCTAGTCGACCACCACTTCTATAAATGAACTACCTCGCCATTATTCACTTTTTTGCTCACTCTCAAGACCTTGTAACCCCAATCATTCAAGTGTTTGAACTTCCTGGTGACAATAGCTAGTTCGCACAGGTGTTGGCATGGAGAAAGGTGGCCGAACAGAGCTGGTCCAGCTCATCAAGCATCACCTCCAGTGAAGGTTCCCTGCTCCTCGGTATAGGCTGAGTATATCTGCTAGGTTAGTTGTTTTAGATTGCATTTCCATTCCCTAGCATAGTGATAGTTTTATTTTAGCTTAATTTCTTTCAATTTAGCTTAAATTAGTGTAATGTAGTTCATAGGTGCTCTAAGATCTGGTCATTGTTCCATTGTGCCTTCGCTTATTTCCGACTTGCATGAACACTACCAACATCTTCCCTTTCACTTATTCATTATTTTCCTTCATCCAGATCAACCCGATCATGCACTGATTGATGAATCCGAGCTTCATCCTCTTGCATTCGTCGGAGCTCTTCGCTCATCTGTGGTGTTCGACACGTCGGATTCATCAATCATTGTATCAGCACTTATCTTATATCTCAGCACTTAAAAAATCCGAATCAATCAATAATTAACCATAATAATGATTAAGCAAAATAAATAAGTGATCTAACATTTATTATACCCTACAGAAATGTATATAGTGACAAATAGTAGGGGTCGAACCACAAAGAAGCACACGAGATAGAGGAGGAGAATGAATAGACAACTTAGTTTCTTTTGTTTTTAAATTTTTAAATGTTTCTGTGGGTTTTAATTTATATATTTTATGTTTTTATTTTTACAAAATTTTAATGTTGATTTTGAAAACAAAATAAAATATAGGATAAATATATGTATATATATATTATATCGAAAAGGAATAGAAAAGGGTGTTTTGGATTTTTTTAATATAACAAATAAACTAAAAAGTCAGAAATAAAATATTTTGGGTTTTATAAAATTTTATCTATTTTTGGTGACTTTTGGATAAATTTTAAGAATTTAATGGTTTTCTAAATAAGGAAATACATAAGATAAAGAAAACAGAAAATACAGAAACTTGAAATAGGCCTAATAAATATCTATCGAATCAGATTGAGCCCAATTTCAATTTTCTTATGTACAGATAAAAAAACTCAGAAACTTAAAACATATTTTTGTGATTTTATGTGAATTTTTATAAATTTTATAAGGTTTTCTGTGTTTTTTTATTTTTAGGAGTTTTAATTGATATTTTGAAAAAATCTTTTAACAAAGGATAAAGCAGAACTAAATAGACACCAATGAATCTTTTTAGAATTTTTCAAAACATTTTGTAATTTTTATGTATTTTAAATGATAAAGAAGAAAAATGCAATGGTTTTGAACTTCTATAAATAGGAAAATATTTTTGAATACGTTGCAAAAAAATATATGTTATACAATAAGGTATCGGGCACATAAGATAATTTTCCTATTATTTTTAGATGCAAAATGAGATTTTTAATAAATGAATACAAGTACAAAATTAAATCAACAATGTAAGGACTTAGTTGCAATTTCTACGAAGTTTCAGAGAATCTAATAACACTTTAGCAAAGTCTAGGGGATCCAATGAAATTTTCACACATAAAAATATAATACACCTAGCAAGGGTATAAATGCAAATAAATATAATAGCAACAAGCATGCAAATTTACAAAAAAAATATTTCAACTTATATTCCAAGTTCTAGGACCAAATAATACCACAATACCTAGAGGGGGTCTGATGAATCTCCATTTCATCACCTTTATTCTATCATTTTGGCCTCAAAAACCCCAGCAAATGCATGTAAAGAGCATTAATTTGTGCATAATAGCATTCATGATTCATTTTATTAATTACACATTAAATAAGGTGTTTAATGCCAAAATTATAGAATAAAGAGAAGAAAAGAAAAAGGAGTAAAATATTGCAAATATTTTATGACCCTAACCCCGAGACCAAAGCCAGCATGGAATTGGTCGACAAGGAATAAAGTAGGGGGAGATAAGGGCTAGTGTACAATAAATATCTCATTTAATCATGCATTTATTTATGCATTTTTGACACCTATTTTGTACATAATTGTTTATTCATCAAATAAAGAAACCTTGTACATGAAAGTTGTAGATAATAATGTAAATAAAAATACAAAATTGAGTTTGTGTAAAAATAATACTCAGTGTTCATTTTATACACATATTAAAAAGCCAAAATCTCAACTTCACAGACCCATATCTTGCAAATAAAAACTCCAAATCATCCAAACTCACCTTTAATTGTATATAGCTTTCCAAGAACTATTTAATAAAATTGGTTTCATAATTTTTGGAGTCCATGCAAAAGTTAGGTTTTTGGCCCCCATTGTGCAGCCTGCCTCATTAAAATATTCAATATATTCATTGTCTATTATTTTTATCAAATTATATTTTTTTGAATTTTGTAAATAATGCGTGTAATGCATGTACATATTGAGATTAAAAGAAAACCAAAAAGAATTTGTAAAATAAAATAAGCTTATGTAAGACATAGGCAAAACACCTATATTAAGTATGTACATAAATAAAAGGGGACTTAATTATTTTATTCGTCTATATTTTTATAATGTTGTAAATATTATACATAACTTATTAAAAATACAAATTCAAAATAAAAATCAAGAAAATAAATTAAATAAATAGAGTATATATGATATATAGGTAAAAGACCTACAAGTATACCTACATATACTTATCCCTATTTATTTAAAAATGAAAATAAACTCGTAAAAATTAAATAAAAATACCCTCACACTCACAAAAATAAATTAGAAATTTATAAAATAAAACAATAAAATAATAAAATAAAATAAACAAATTAAAAATAAAATACACAAAATACATGTAAATATATGCATATACACATTATTAAAATAAAACTATAATAAAACACTTCAAAAAATTCAATACAAATCGTAAATAAATACTACATGAAATAATACACATTTTTTATTTTATAAGAAAAAAATAATAAAATCATTTACTAGGTTAAATAAATCAATTTCGAATAAGGGTTCCTATTTTGTCTTCTAGCGGCCGATCTGGACCAATGGGGCGCCAGCCCTTGTTGACCGCCTGGTCAACTGTCCCATCCGAGCCTTGGCGTCTCTGAACCATCTTTTCCCCAGATTTCGTCCCCTTTTTACGGCCATCTCGTCCATCGATCGAGCTCGCTTTCTTCACAAGAAATGATCTCTGATGATTACTAATACCCACTGATAACTTGGATCAACTCGATACTCATTGGATTAATCAATAATCGTCGGTCAATAAGGCTTCAGGCCAATGTCTATAAATAAGAAGCTTCGCCCCCTCCTCAAAGTTGGCCAATTTCATCCACCCAAACGCCTTGATTTCGATCCTGGAAGGTTCCTCGTGACAGGGGGAGTGTTCCAGCACCTCGAATCGGCCGGAGGAGGGAGAGTTTTGACGCGGTGGAGCTCCGACGTCCGTCCTGCTCCCTGGTGGCCCCCAGGTATAAGAGCTGACCCTTTATTGCGTTTTAGTTAGGTTTTAATGTTAGCTTTTGATTCCCGTTATTAGTTTAGTCTTTAGTTAATCAGTGTAGCGTAAAATCCAAAAATCGAAGTTCGCCGGAGCTCCGCTCCGGCGACTTCTTCACTGTGATATCAACCGTATTCGATCGCCTATCACCTCTCACCTCGTTTTCCATCGCGTTCTCCATCTATTAATCACCCTTGATCAACCAAGGACCCTCTGTCCTTGCGAATCGGAGCTCCTCCTCCGCTTGTCACCGGAGCTCCTCCGCCACACCTCACCTTGCTGCAGAGCTTCAAAACCCGAGGTCGAGGAGATAGCCCTCGTTCCCCTGGTTCTTCCTGTGCAGGTATTGTAGAGAAAGGAGCCCATATGGGCTTGAATCGAACCAGGAAGAGGTTCCTGGAGGTCCTGCCCTTCATCGACCTCGTCCGAGCCCTTCGGACC
Source organism: Ottelia alismoides (assembly GCA_037367405.1). Lineage (NCBI taxonomy): Eukaryota > Viridiplantae > Streptophyta > Magnoliopsida > Alismatales > Hydrocharitaceae > Ottelia > Ottelia alismoides. The sequence goes on along the minus strand of JAZKJV010005072.1, from coordinate 196,861 downwards.
TCCAGGAGCCATGGCAAGACCATCAGCAGACGCGGAAGGCTTCCAGCTACGTTCAGACCATCTCAGATGTGCGGGAGATGCCTGGAGGAGCCCAAGCTTCTCGATCGAAGCTCGCCGGGGGCGAGCTTCTTCCCTGTTCTTCCAGACACCTCCAGCATCGTCAGATCAGGAGGCCCGACCCAAATCGCATAGGAGACGTCCGATGAAGACACGCACCAACCGTCAGATTCGCGAGGAGCATCTAATCCGAACCCTTCATCGGCGAACCGGTATCCGCCGTCGGATGAGTGACGCATGTCCAAGTGAAGCCCTCATCGCCGTCCGTCAGCGCCTAAATAAGGGGTAAACTTCTTATTTTACCCCAGTCCTTTTTGTATTTATTCTTTACTCCTGTAAATAAAAGTTGAAGTTTAATTTAGCGTAAACATTTTGCATGGACCCCCTGTATTTTCATGAAATTGCTTTTAGGTCCAGTCCACGTCACCTCACGTGTACCCCCACGTGAGTTGGCTAAATTGCAAAGCACCCCTGTACGTTTGTAAATTTGCTTTGAGTCCATAAAATAAAATTTCCAGTGTTATAATTTTGTGAAAATTTGTATTAAGGACCCTGGACTTTTGGAAATTACATTTTGGTCCATGTGGGTGCGGAGCACGTGTAGTCCCACGTGTTGGGTATTTTGCGCAAGGGCCCCTGGCGGGTTTTGTATTTTGTTTTGGCCCTTAAAATTGCAGGTCACGTGTATTATTTTTGGTGTTTTTGGCACAGAAGTCCCTGAGTTTATTTTTATTTGCAAAAATGCCCTGCCAGGCCATGTATTTTTGTATGCTTTGTCCATTTATTTCATGCCTCATATTAATTCGAAAAATCTTGCAAAAATGGATATAAGCTCCTGTTAGCTTGCTCTTGCATGCCATAATTTTAGTTTTTAATTTTGTTGCATCTTTGCATTTATTAAAAATCAAAAACATGCATTTTATTTATTGTCTAGCTTATAAAATACCAAAAAATATTAAATCACCTCGAAAAATTCCAAAAAAGTTACCTACGGTCTATCTTGTCATGTTTTAGTGTCAATCCAAAAATCATTAAAAATCTCAAAAGAAAAACCTTAAAAATTCAAAAATACTCAAAAACTTCTAAAAAAATATAAAAAATTCTAGAAAACCCTAAAAATTGCAAACTCAACTCCTGTAGGTTCTATATTTTATCCTCTTTCTTTTAAAAATAGTTGGGAAAATTTTTGTGGTTGTTTGATATTTTTAATTTCCATTTTATCCCCAGCCAGTAGCTTGATCCCTGTTTTCCCTTATTTTGCCATTTAAAAATACCAAAAATCTATTAAAAATGCCCAAAAATCATAAAAATAGTAAAAAATTATGAAAATCCCAAAAAGATTTTATTTCTATATTTTTGAGTGTTTTTATATATTTTTATAAATATTTTATCACTCCTCTCTTCCCTTTGTATATATATTCCCCTATTGAAAAAGAAAATCAAATATATATATACATATTTATTAATATATAAAATTCTAAAATTAAACTAAAAAAATTTATATATATATACATCTAATGTATGTATTATATGATATATAACTACCCTCTAGGGATATATATATCTTTATATATTTATATTCTATAAATTATATATATAACATATCATATTATTAAAAAAAATAAAAAATATAAAAAATATGTAAAAAAATAAATAAATAAAAATAAAAACCCACAAAAATAGAACTCACACAAGGATGACTCTGTGGTACATGCACCTCATAGGTTACTGCATTTTTGTATTGCTCTCTGTGGTTCGACCTCTACATACTTAGTCACTGTACATTTTGTGGTAGAGTAATAAATATTAATTCACATTTTTGGGACTCAATGGTTTTATTCTTTTATTATGGGTTAATTGCTGATTAACATGGTATTCTGTGTGCGGTCGCCTCAGCGACAACATATTTATATTATTCATTGTGACCCTTGTGGAATTATCCCTGTTATCAGAGTCCATGCAAAATACTCGCCCCCTTGCGCATTCAGGCACACGAGGTGATGTGGCACTGGACTAAAGTGCAATAAAAATATAGTATGGGTCTAAGATGCAAACATTATAAAACTTTTTATAACTTCATATGAAAGTTTAAATGTTAAATTATAGGGTTTTTATCAGTTGTGCCCCTCCGAGATATTGCAATTTCAAATATACCCCTCCCTTTTTTGGAATATCAGTTCTGCCCCTACCTTCTTGCAAAATTCACTGTTCTGCCCTTTTGTTAATGTAAAGTAGGGGCATAAGTGATATTACAAAAGGGCAGAACTGTGAATTTCGCTAGAAGGTAGGGGCACAACTGATATTTCAAAAAAGGGAGGGGTATAATTGAAATTGCAATATCTCAGAGGGGCACAACTGATAAAATGACGAAGGGGATTAGATTGGAAAATACCCCTACCTACTTTGGCATATGGTTGCAATCACTCCACTTATCCATGTGGTGCAAGCTAGACGACCAATGACAGTTCTGTTTAACCCAAATAATCCGAGGAACTATCTTGTGATCCACACAAGGCGGGACCACTGAGTCGTTGTGATGACAACTCTCAAAGACCAATGGACTAAGAAATAATCAACCCACAAATGAAATAAGATCAAGCAATCAAAGCAAGTAAGGTGGATGGAAACTTATTATAACCTAGAAATAAATGTGTATAGTGGACAAGTAGTATGGGTGTGAAACACAGGGAGACAAGTCGATGTAGCAGGTATATTAATTATAAATAAATAATGAATAATTAATATATGCATATTTGTACGAGATTCACTTAATTAATCAATTAATGTTTTGTGTGTTTTTATTTTTAATTTAATTTTTTATTCATACATATATATTTATTTAATTTTAAATTTTATAATTTTTGTTTTCTATTTATAATTTTCCGATTTCATTTTTAATATAATATAAGTGTATATATAATTATATATATGTCATATGTATAATATAAGTGATATATAATATAAAATATATAATAAATAAACAAAAATTAGAAAACTATAAATAAGTATAGTCCTTTTTAAAATTGTAAAGGTTTAAAATATTTATAAGGTATTTAGAATACTTACTAGTAATATTATTTATATATAACTATATAAAGGTATATTATATAATATAGGGTATTATAATTATAGACATAACTATAAATAATTGAAATATGCAGAATAAAATATTTTTATGTTTTTGATATTTTTCTAATGTTTTTGTGATTTTTGGAGAATTCTTGCTGATTTTAGGCAGTTTTAAAGTGTTAAAATATACAAAATCATGGACTTTTTAAATAGGCACGATTATTTTGAGATTTAAAAATACAAAATAAATTCAAAATTTCTCAAAACTAATTTTAATACTTAGTAATATATATCAAACATAAAATAATATTTTGGAGTTTTTGTAATTTTTTTATAATTTTTATAAATCTTTTAGAGTTTTTAAGTTTCAATGGTTTTCTTTTTTTAGGGATTTTAAAATACAATAATAAGCGACTACTAATTTTTAGGGAATTTTAGATATGATTTTATATTTTTTTTAGATTTTTTTGAGCTAAACAGAGAATAAAACGCTCGTGAAAGAAATTTATTAAATGGAAAAACTAACTTTTAGGTATTTTTAAAATCCCAAAATATATAAAATCAGGGACTTTTTAAATAGGTAGGATTGTTTTGAGATTTAAAAATACAAAATAAAAAAATCTCAAAACTAATTTTAATACTTAGTAATATATATAAATAAAAATATCAAACATAAAATAATTTTTTTGGAGTTTTTATGATTTTTTATAATTTTATAAAGATTTGGGAGCTTTTTAATTTTTAGTGGTTTCCTTTTTCTTTTTAGGGATTTTTGGTCTAGAGTTATAAAATATAAGAATAAGCAACTACTAATTTTAAAGGAATTTTTAGATATGATTTTAAATTTTTTTGGATTTCTTAAGTCAAACAGGGAATAAAACGCTCTGAACGGAATTTAATAAATGGAAAAACTAATAAACAACAAGATCCAAGCACATAGCATGATTAAGCATATTTTAAGGCATGCTTACTAATTTTCCCATAATTCACCACACAAATGAGCTATTTTTAATAAATGAAAAAAGAAAACATAAAAATCCAAGCTGTTCAAGGATCTATATGCAATTAAAATAAAACACTAAGTCAAAGCATAACAGATCCAAAGCATTAAAGGGGTTCGGTACAAATTTTGCAAGATAAAACATGATGAAGCACGTGAGCCTGGCAGGGACCCAATAGAGAATAATTCAAATCAAGAGGTCCGATGTGCAAAACGTCTAAATTAATTACATGCATGTGAAAGATCGAAGTACTGAAGATAAAAGAAAAAAGGTGGAGGGACCTTAACGTAATAAACCCAAAAATCAGTAGAAGGGAGCGTTCTGTAGCGTGCCACATCAGCTCACTTAAAGAGATTTGACAGTGGGTAGGCACTTCGTTTCACTTCTAATGCAACGACCGCAACACAATCTGGATATGGCGGTTGATCGGACAACTCCTGGGTGTTCACGAAGAACACAAGAACACAGCACATGCCCTCCTTCCTCCTCAAATTCCTCGCTGCTCACGAGATCGAACTCTTCGTTGATGGCCCCAGAAGCTTACTGACGTCCCCCAGCGACTGCATGCAGTCTCCAATGGTCTCCAGATCCCAACGATAGGGATCTGGAAGGGCTTCGAGGTTACATATCCTGTAGCGCAGGAGAGAGGTTCAATTTTGCTCCAGGAGCTTCTTAATGGACCAGCTCCTACACAAGACGGTTACTGGGCTCGAGGCTATGACTCTTGACCCATTTGAACTTGGAAGCATACATGAATGAGTTGATGGGCGCAGCTCCGACAAGAGGCGGTGGAAGGAGCTCAAGAACCTGGATCTTAGCGAGATCAGGGGTCATACGTGGGGAGAAATGCAAAGAAGGTGAAGGGGATCGAAGAGGAAGGTGAGAGCACATGGATTATAGTCAGAAACTTGGTGATTTAGGCCTAGAGCTCCAGGCATATGAACAGATTGGGATTAACCTAATCTACTAGCTGACGATGGAAAATCGAAACTACAATAAAGAAAACTAACCTAAAACGACAGAAAAATGGTCTCGACCACAACTGGAAGTGCGGGAGGCTGAACCGCGGTGGAGGTCCAGTGGTGGGTTGGATCTTCTCCTCCTTCACTCCTCCACGCTGCAAATCGGTAACAAAATGTTCACGTCACCAACACGATGCTATAAGGCCATATTTGATGGGATAAGAGTGGAAGAAGAGGGATCAAATCCGACAAAAGGGGCAGAGGCGTAGTATCTATAGGTGAAGGATGGGTTGACTTGGAGGTTCGATTGTGTGAGAGATCGAGGGGGTTGGTGGAAATGTAGGGAAAAGGGGACAGATATGGTGGCTGTGCAGGAGTAGAGGGCTCGAGAGGAAGAAGACGTGGATGACACGTGGAAATTTGGTGAAGATGAGGTGCCCGTGAGCTTCTGACAGAAGTCACAAGAGGGTAGGACAGTTGACCCTAGGGTCAACGAACAAAAACTCCTGGTTGGTCGACGTGGACCAATTAGGAAATTGCAAAGCAAAATGCCTTAGAAATTGAATATAAAATACTTAATGATTTGACTAATTTTTTGTTATAAAATGAAAATTGTTTAGAATTTTATATAGTATTTTATACATATTTTTATTTATTATTATGCGATTATTTATTATATGCTACTATTTGCATATACGATCATAGGTATATTTACCTATATGTTGTATATTTTATTTTTATTTTGCATTTTAAATTTTATATATTTAATGCTCATATTTTATATATTTTTATTTGATTTGTTTGCTACCTTTCAGTTTACCCAAAGGTTGACAATAGAAGAGATATATCCCTTAGCAGTTGTTGATCATTAACTAATGTTTATGATCTATAAATAGGAACATCATTTGCTTAATTAAACTATACTCATAACAACTCAATTCACTCATTGTATATCCATAAAAAGCATTCAAGTACTCAAATGCTTCTCATTCCAAATTTTCTTGAGCTTCCTTACTTCCATCATTGTTCATTCACACTACTATAAGGAAGCATATTAAAAAATCATTTAATTTTTTTATAATCTTGGTTCTTTTAGCATGTGTAATTATGCTTCCTACATGTGGGTTATTTCCTTAGGTATGAGGAAAGTTCTTCCTTAGTATTCAAGGAAAGAACAATATTTTATATGATGTTGTTCTACCCGTAGTGGAAAGTTGTGTAATAGTGGAATGAGCTCCAACAAGGTTTTGTGGAGGGATGAATAAAAAAACATGAATATATTGTATATTGGGCGGAACATTACCCGTTAGTGGTTGCTTTCAGGTGGGACGGTGGACCGATGCTTCGGCCCATCCTGTGTGAGGCCTCTTCAAAGGCATTGTGACTTTTTTATGAATGAATTTCTAAGCTTTCTGAAAAAAAAAATAAAACATGAATTTAGGTCACTATTTTCACACTAGGAGATTTTCAGTAAAAAAAATAGTCGACTATTTTATAACATAGTTTTTAACTTTGATTGGTGATTACATAATTCAAGCCCCTTTATCATGCCCTATAGTCTCCTATTTTTTGATGGGTATAGGTATAATAATCTATATCTATCTATAATACTAAAGCTGAGTTTTTTCTCTGCTATGTGACAAGTAGACAATCCCATGATCTTTTCCTTTTCCCTCTTTATCATTCAATTCATGGACACCTGGACAACCTCTCTTCCTTTCCTTTTGTATCTCCTCTCCCCACCACGCATGGTCTTTTTTATATCTTTCTCCTTTTATCCCCCCACCCCCCCCCCCCCAACGTTGCATCTCTCTCTCGGACACATGGACAACCTCTCTCCCTTTTTATCTCCTCTCCCCACCAAGCATTGTCTCTTTTATATCTTGCCCATTTTTATCCCAAAATAAGAAATTGCACTGTGATGTACTCTCAACAAGCATTAAAACCTTTTGCTCTTCTGAATGTGTGCGGAACATAACCTGGCAGATTTTTCATTTTTTTCATTGTATCTCATCCCTAGCATTAATTTTGGTAAATAATCTTAGTTCATGAATCAATTTCTGTTTCAGCTTTTCATTTCTCATACGCTCTTGCCTTAAAACAAGAAAGCAAAAGTAAATTGATGTGATTTCTCTCTGACCAATTGCACAGCATCAGGAGAACAGATATCTCCAGTATGCATTTATAGTTAATAATCAGGTTTTCACTAAAATATAAAGGAATCACATCTACTAACATAAACAACATATATTTTTTTAATGTCAAACTCAAAACAAAGAAAATAATTATACACTTGGCAATATGCCGCTGACATTTATATTTAAAATTTATCATGAAAATAAATATAAAGAGATTCCCATTAAAGAAACGAGAAGAAAACATAATGAAACGAAGATGAACATGAACGACACTTTAATTTAATCGAAAAAACCTAGAAGAGTGAGTACATTTTTATTCGATATTCGCACAAGAGCAAAATCGTTATCGTGAACTGCAAATATGTCCCTCTTTATTTACAGTGAACAAAAACGAGGAAAAGAACATCTTGCTCATTAGCATTTTGCTTCTCCCCTTCAAGTTGATAGTTGTAATCAGAATCGGTATTTCTTTTTAAAAAAGAATTTTTTAAAAGAACGTCCACTTCCTCATAAGTTCTCTCGGGAGACGATCAAAATTCGATCTAATCGATCCATCAATCATTGGGGAGAGGGGGAGAGGAGATCGTACCAGAGGTGTGATCAAGGCGGAGATGATATGTTAGGGTTTGGCGGTCGGGGAAGGAGAGGTGGCGCCGCCGCTGCGGGATCAGGAGGAAGGTGCGGGGTGGTTTGGCTGCAAAGGAGAGTGAGAATGGAAAGATGGGGGGGGGTCCCAATGCTTTCAGAAATAATAATATATGTTTCATCTCTCTCACGTTTCTATATTTAGATACATCAACACCATCACATGTATATCATTTCATAGTACACATACACAAACAGAAAGCAACTTCCTACAATTAACACTCACAGAGATATCTCTTAGAGTAATATTTGTATATAATATTTTTTTCAGTTTTATATCTTTATCTATATTTATTGCATGAATACATAATTGTAAAATAAAATAAAATACATGCATGATAATACATATTTATATATAATATTTATTGAGTATTTTATAATTATATATATTTTTTACACAAAAATATGTGTGTAAAATAATACTCAATACAAGAGATTAATTAATTTTGTCAATATTTCACTAAATACTTTATTTTAAATATGTAAGAAAATATATAAACAACCTTACCATTCAACATATTTTTATGAATATTTCATTAACACATAATCTAATTATTAAATCAGTACAATTGTTAAAAAGCGGATTCTTTCATTCTTTTCCTCTCCACCAGACATGAGGCGCTTTGTGCACTCTCTCCTCTCCCGAGTGCTCTCTTTCCCCAATTATTTCTCTCTTAAAAAATTCCACTTCTCTCTCTCAACAATGCTCTTTATTCTCCCTCTCTCTTGAAAACCCCTCTCTCTTTCCCCATTCCCTCTCCCCTCTAAATTTTATAATGTTAATCACAGATAATCTTTTTTAGTAAACTTTGTAATATTTTCTTTCACTCCCTCTTTATTTTATCAATTCAGACACCATATTCATATGATATATTATTTTTAATATTTTTTACAATAATCAAACCGTAATGATGTAGCTATTGCAATAAAAATACAAATAGTTACAATATTCATAAAAATAAATTTCATTTACAGTAAATATTTGAACAATTTTCCTACTGGAGAAAATGTAAGGAAATGTTTACGCAGAAAATGGTTGACCATTATAAATACTAAAACATTTAGATCTATATGTAATAAGAATTCGATATTTTTATGAATTGTTAAAGTGCATTATAATTAATATTTTATAATGAGTCCATACATGTAACTTAAATTTTGTTTAATTTGTATAACATATCATATATGCTAAGAAAAATGTATATTACCATTTTATTATGTGTTCACGAAATATTTACGTAGAAGAACATTTATGTAGAGGAAATGTACATCAAAATGTAAAGGCTAACTTACCAATAAAAAGTAGAAATATATGTATAATATTTACATGCCATGCATACCCCTCTTATCTCGAGACCTCTCTCAACCTTTTATAATATTCCCTTCTCTTTCCTATTCTCTCTCTCTCCATTCTTATATTTAAATATTCAAAAGTGTATTATAATTAATATTTTATAATGAGTCCATACATGTAACTTAAATTTTGTTTAATTTGCATAACATATCATATATACTAAGAAAAATGTATATTACCATTCTACTATGTGTTCACGAAATATTTACGTATAAGAACATTTATGTAGTGGAAATGCACATAAAAATGTAAAGGCTAACTTACCAATAAAAAGTAGAAATATATGTGTAATCTTTACATGCCATGTATACCCCACTTATCTCGAGACCTCTGTCAACCTTTTCTAATGTTCCCTTCTCTTGCATATTCTCTCTCTCTCTCCATTTTTATATTTAAATTTTCGAAATATTTCTACCAAATTTTCATATTTATATAAGCATTGTTTTAAAATAAATAATGCATAATAAAATTTTCATAATTATGCAAGCTATTTGATGCAAGCAATTAAACCATAATTAAACTAAAAAGTTTAGATTTCAAAATATGTTTTATTTTTTTTAAGATTTATATGGAATATAAAAATAAATTCATAAACTCATTGTATATAAAAATTTTAAGTTATTTTCATATTTATTCCTCTCAATTTTATATTTAGATTGTAACATTTGCTTTCATTGTTATTTTTTTTATAGGCGGTCTAAATAAATATTTCAAAAAATTTAAACATATGTAGTTTCTCAAAATAATATATTACAAAGCCATATTTTAAGATAAATTATATATTAACATATATTATTTTCCATTTCTAAGATAGATCCAACTTATAGTTGTATTTTATTTTTTAAAAAGTTAAGAGAATATGGGGTGGAAGATTTCTAAATGAAATTACCTTATGAAAGAATAATAAAACATTAATAAATATATAATTTAAATTTTATTGAGGTATACCAACTTTACATAATTGACTATGTTTACAAAGACATTTCGTCCAACTATATATACAAAGGTAAAAGATGAGATATGTATGTATATATATATATTCTTTCTCATTATAATTTATATACATGTTTTTTAGATTAATTTAAAATTCTACTTTAAGACATATATATATATAGAGTGGAGTGATCCTATGAGAGCCAAAATTTGTGAGAGCCATATGCCCAGATATATATATAGCCATATGCCCAATGCGCATTTCATAATAACACATGAATTATCTACTCGTACATTTATTCTAAAAAAATAAAGTTTTTATTTTTTCTTATTTGTATATTTAAAAAAATGTATCATAAGAATAAATGCATAGCCCGCTGCGAAGCGCGGGCATGAACCCTAGTACTTACTAAAGCTGGGTTCCTTTTATCTCCTCATCAGGTCTTGACATGTGGCTTCACATATGTATTCCTTCACCGTTGCCTTTTTTGGCTTCGTTCCAACCTCATCTCTCTGTATTCCCTGTTGTCCTACCACGTTGTACGAGCGATACAACATGCCTCTCTTGGATGGGTTGTTTCCCTTCCCGTCATCTTTAGTATTTGTTAGTAGCTTGACACATGCACCTCTCCCCTCTACTCCTTTCTATCACATGTGTCGTTGTCGTACAATGATGGTGAGGGCACGTTCTGCTTGCTTTATTCCACCTGTCACTCTCACCATCTCCAACGACACCTCTCATCCCCCTCTCTTTCCATCTCTTTCTCTCTACTCCCACCGACAGGGACTATGTCCCCCTATCGAGAACCATACCTCCCATGTACCTATTCTTTGTTTTCACCGCCTCGATGACCTTCCCATCCGACGACGCTGACATCTTCCTCTCTCTCCCCATCTCAAACTTCTACCTCCCATCACGACATGAGGAAGGAGAACATTGAGATAAAGCTTGGAGTTCTGTTTTGTAGGTAATCGAAGATGAGAGAGCTGTGCTTTGCTCTTGATTTGGAGGACCTATCCACGAGAGTGACCTCGACATGGTGGTTTTTAAGGGAGGCCGAGGTGGGCGGTGGCAACAGGAGAGAGGAAGAAGGAGGTGTGTGGCTTGATGACGCATCCACTGGAGACCACCATACACTTCATTGTGGCAGAGGTTAAGAGCTTCAAGAGGTGGCGGCGAGATTCGGTTCGCCCTGTGTTGAACACGCGTTAGGTTTCTTTCATTCTCCCTTCGGCTTTCTCTGTGCGATTGTTTCTCCGCAGCAAGGTCTCTTTCTATTGTCTTCTTCTGTGACGATTACTTCTTATAAAGATTTCTTTCCATTCCATCCTCATGTGGCGATGGCTTCTCCCAAAGTTTTTGTGGCAAGTGTTTAGCCGTTTACCACATTCGGAAAATCTATTTCTTCTTCGATATCTATACGATCTCCTCTTTTCCTCTATCTCTATGGCGATCTATGAGATTGGATTGATTTCGTGGAGAGTTTTCCTATGTTTAGTGAAGAAGTATAGATTTGATTACCTTTTTCCTTACGGTATCTGCTATTACAGTAGTTATCTTAGTTTTTATTATTCTCGAATATGAATATAATTTTAGTGTGTTGTTTCTAGAACTTATATTTATAGAAAATTGGATAATATAATTAATGTTTTTTCTTTTAACAGGAAGTTGAGGTTTATTTGTGGTGCAGATCTAAAGTTCTCTACTTCAGGCACCATCTCCATTCGGGTATTTTTTAGGAATTTATTTTCAAGGATTGTGCTCATTTTTTACTGAAATTTTATTTCATGTTAAAAAATATGTTTGTGTGTGGTATAAACATGTTTATCTTTTTCCTTGCAATATCTATTATTATTGTGGTTTTCTTGGTTTTTTCTTATTCTTTGTTCCATTTGTACATATGAAAATGATGTTGGTGCGACATTTTTAAAACTTTTGACCCATTATAAATAAATAATATTATTAATATTTTTTTAAATACATATATCGTGCTTCCTAATAAAAAAAGGCTTAACCAATATGATCTAATGATAACTAATTTTAAAAAATGTATATATCAATAATTTATAAATATTATAAATTTATTCTTATTTATATTTGTAATGCGATGATCGAAAATATGTGGAAATTATTTTATTATAAGAGTTTGTTAATGTGCAATATAAGGCAAGGCAAGTTAGGTTGCTTTTTAATGATCATTTTGCACTTTTTTGTTTCCTGGATATTCTTTATAGTCCAAGGGAGAAATATCATGTGAATGAAGATGATGACTCTGTTTAAGTATATTGTATAAGATTTGTGTGTATGCGCGTATATTATTTGAAAGATGCAATGGACAAGTTAAAATGACCAATGTTATGCTGATGTGACGATGTTTTTTAGTGTAAGGTTGATTTTATTTCCTTACTATTCATTTTTGTCTTTGTTTTTATGAGGTTTTATAGATCTCTTCTTTGAGGGACAATTGGTAATCCCATCTGACACTCTTTCCCATTCTCTTGGTCTCTACGTCAGCTACAAGGACACCTTCCGTTCAGATTGTTTGCAACAATCTCCGCTCTTTATCTTGGAGACTGGTTGCAGCCATGGCCCTGTGTTGACGATCAATCGCAACCACATATTCTCCACTCTAACGATAGTTGCCGGTGCATCTTTTCAACACTCCCTATCCATTTTCACTCTCTGCCTTCACAACATGTCACAACCATGCCACCTTCGTGCATGTTGGATGATCAGATTCATTTGTTCACATGACTCTTTCATTCTATTGATGTCTAAATCCAAGGAAACCATATCAAAATTTCTTCACCACCTTTCGCATATTTTGCATAGTTCTTTCGTATCATCCAAAGGGAGAAGGAAAGAATGAGTAAATGGTGGTGTTCATGAAGGGAACATGAGAGATGCCGATATGTGTCTGACATTTTTAAAAAATTGAGAGCATCATGGAATTGCATTCCACATGTTTCCTATTTTTAAATCATGGAATTGGTTTTAAGTAAACTAATTTAGATTTGTGAAAGTCTATGTACTCAAGTTTTTATGTCTACATTAACATAGTCTCCTTTCGAATTTCAAAATCATCCACCCCCAAGCCAACACAAAAATAACAGAAATTTGAACAGTTTAAGGATTAAAAAGGGTCCTCATGAAATATGGTTATAGTTTAATGAGAATATCTTCAGTTGTTATCTTGAGCATTTGTAGAGACAACCAAGACTTGCTTCTACGATGAGATCAGTTTAAGTTTAAAGTTATTTTCAACCATTACACTGTGAACGCATGATGTGCAATGGATGATGGAGGATTTCGATATGGTATAAGGTTGGTGGATGACTCATATTAAATCATATATTTAGTTATATTATCCGTGAAATATAATCTCTCTTCATCTGCAAATTTTTTCCTATTACATAGCATTGGAACTCTAATGTTCATCCTTTTTTGACAAGAAGAATTCTTTATGAACTTTTCGACGAACCCAAGCTCTGAGTTTTTGAGATAGGTAGGATAAGAATTTGGAAGATGGAAATCTAATGTCTCATACTCCAGGAGAACATGTGAGTTCTCGGGTCTCTTTTTATAGTATGATATTGGTACTTGATATTTAACCATAGTGTAATATATCTTTTCCTACAAGTTGGTAAGGGTGTCTATTTCATTTTTATGTGTCGGACACATTGTTTTCTAATAGTAGGATGGAAGCTGAGTATATGGTTTCGACAGGTGTTGTTGATTCTTAGCCAAGAAGAAGAATGGTAGCATCGAAAGTAGCTGCTTTGGGATCTTGCTTCGCTCCATCGGAGCTATTCATAAAAGCAGAGATCCAATGGTGGCACATGCATTGCCCCAGGTAAGACATGCCCAAAGAGATGGTGTGCCATTGCGATAACCCCGTTCAAACATGATAGAGATGGCATGCCAGTACACATGAACGAGAGGTATAATATGTGGAGTGTCGAAACATGTGGATGGAATGCTAAATTCCAACGATCCAATCAGATGTTGGTCCATCGAGAGTAGTGAACTAAATTGGATGGGAATAGAGAATGAAGGTGAAAATCAACCTTTTTTATAACATGCATAGTTATGGAACCTGTAGGACTGGGAGATTGGATTGCACAATTAGTATTTTTCACTTGTAATATTGTAAATATTAAAAGTAGTTTTGGATTCTGGTGAACTTCAAATTCCCGAATATACATTTAATTGATTTACATACAAATAGATTTTCTTTACATGGACGAGTACTTAGTTTCTCCCAATATATAAAATAAACAGGTTATCCTTTTGAAACAACATAGCAATAAAAAGAAACAGACTCAAATGGGAAAGACATGAATGAACTTCAATGTTGGAGTCTCCTACAAATTTCCATTATATCATCATCCGCGAAGCACGGGCAAATACACTAGTACAAGTAAAAAAGTTAAGTCCTATGATTGAAGATCACAGCAATTAAAGTTATATTTTCTTCAGAATTTCTTCCTCAAAGTTTAAACATATAATTGAAGGTACAAGACACCTCTGCACAATTAATTACTCACATCAAACTTATTAATGAGGTTTCTGGAATGAGTGTTACAGCTTCCATTCAAGACTACTCAAATCTTATATTTCTCAAGATAAAAAAGCATGCCCCATTGTCAACAAGTCAGACTGATATACATCCATCTTTTATGACTACCTCATCTGTAAAGCAAACATCAAGGGAATTAAATAAATATTCTTACATCTAAACAAGTGGTCTTGCGGAGAATAAGACTAAAATTTCATTCTACTAAAAACTCAAATCAAGAAACTACAATTAGTGAGCTAAAAGAACTCGAAGTCAAGATATTTCCCTTGGGATTTCATGTCAGTCCCAACCATCCTCTTACTGGTTCCCTTGTCTGAAGCCATATCACCAACATTTGCAACCACTCCATGCTTAGGAGGCAGATCATGCTCAACTGCTCTAGGGATCTCAGGAGGTGTACTGCAACGTATCAATGCCCAGTTCACTCCTTCGAAAAAAGGGTGCTGCTTGATCTCAGTGGCTCCCCTCTTTACGCCCAACCGATGCTGAGGCTCCTTGACAAGGAGGCCCCTTATCAGATCTCTACTTGCGTAGCTAGTTGGCGGTGACTCTGGAAATCTTAATTGCTGCCCAACTACATTGAACAAGGTCGCGCGGTTTCCTGAACCTTTGAAAGGTGTCTTTCCATACAGAAGTTCATGCAGGAATATGCCAAAGGTCCACCAATCAACCGCGCTTCCATGTCCCTCACCCTTGATGATTTCTGGAGCAAGGTATTCGTGTGTACCAACAAATGACATGGATCTGGCCGCGGTTGGCTCCGCAACAAGCTCTGGGAGGGTGTTGGATTGTAATGGAGGCTCTACCCAAGGCTTCCTTGCTTTTCTCTGGCTTTTCTTAGGGATGATGAGCTTTGGCATGAAGCAGGAAGGTTGGATGCATACAGAAGCTGGCTCTATGCATGTTGGTTGAACGCAAAACGACCCAAGCGGACGTTTGGAAGGGTCTGAACTAAGTGAGGATGTTTTTATGAGGGTGGGAGAAACTGAACATCTTAATGACAGGTCAAAATCTGATAGCATTATGTGTCCATCCTCGCGTACGAGGATGTTTTCGGGCTTCAAGTCCCTGTAAACAACTCCTAGCATATGGAGATATTCAAGTGCCAAGAGAACTTCTGCAGCATAAAACCTGTGAATGCAAAAGAAATTGCATTAATCTTTCATTATGTTCTTTAACATTAATGCATATTGACCATGAGAATGAAGCTTGAGCAACATTTCTTTTTTACCTTGTAGCATATTCTGAGAAATACTTTCCTGGTTGCCTCTGCCTCAAGGTATGCAAGTCACCACCTGGGCAATACTCCATCACCAAGCAAGAAAACATTTCCGTGTCGAAATGAGTGTAAAGTGTTGGGAGGAATGGGTGATCTAGCAACTGAAGGATTTCCCTTTCGGTCTGAGCCCTCGACAGCTTCTTCCTGCTAGCCAGAGAAGCCTTGTCCATGACTTTCATCGCGAAATAACATCTTGTGCCGCTTAATTCAGATAGGTAAACACTGCCAATATCTCCGCAACCAAGTCTCCTAAGCAGCCTAAAATGGCTCATCCCCAACAAACAATCACGGTTCCGTATGACAACAATGGCCTTCCACCTGGGATCATTTCCCCTGTGTGGCTTATTACAGCTCCCCATGATGCTGCTCCAGTGGCTATCGTCGCTAAGGCCACTGCTGTCACTTGGCCGGCTCATACTGGTCTTGTTGCTTCCGAGCGAGTCCCCGATAACACTGCCTATTGTGCTCTCATAGTTCCTCTCCGTGCTCATCATCCCATCACTTCTGCAGAAGCTTGTGCAGTAGCTGTTTGAGACACTGATAGTAGTGGCCATCCCAATACCACTAATGCTGCTAAGAGGGCTAACATTGCCGCTGGGAGGCAATGATGCATCCCACACACATTCCTTCTCCTCGTGATCTAGCGGCAAAATAGTTCCTTGGGTCGCTCTCGACGCACGGGCAACCTCGCTCGCCTCCTCGCCGTAAGTCATCTTCTTATGTGAATCAGGATCTGCATTGTGCTTCACGTTGTCGTCACGAATAGAAAGATCTTCCAAGAAAGGTGCCTTCTTCACAGGTACCCCTTTAAGCAAACAAGTTTCCTCGGCCTTGCTCTGATCCATGGGTACATAAACAGCCTCCATCACATCCGCGTCGACAGGCTCCAGGGGATGACTAGCCCCTCGGAAAGAACTTGACTCGCCTTCACCGTAGGAGTCCGCGCTCGTGAAAACGGCAACCCCCGGTTTAAGCTCATCAGTTTCATCTGCAACACACTTCCTTTTGGGTTGCTCCGCAAAGCTCAGAGAATCCAAATCTTTGTGTTTGCACATACAAGAACAGCCTTCCTCGACTTTCTTAGAACTTCGGGTTGCTAAAATCAGATCGACTACTGGTTCCTTAGCATTCAAGTTGCTCACAGCAAACGGCTTCTCCATTTTCTTGGACCTTTATCATAACAAGGGCCAAGATGAACGGGGGACGTGGACACCCCAGCAAACTAAGACCTAGAAGATTTCGGCAACTCTTCAGCACTGACCACCGGCAGTTTCCTTCTTTCTACCCGGGACATTCACGATCTGTAGCAAGGTCAAGAAAACCAAGGCGGAGAAATTCAAGAACAGAACCAAAGCAGGTAAAGGCAGCAACTTCGCATACCATTTCTGTGCAAATGGCCCAAAAGAGGATGAAATCCATACCCAACAAGGCAATATTCAAGTAACAAAACAGTTCGCACCCCAGAACTGAAATTATTCGCATCCAGTACGGAAAATGCAGGCATATGATAATAGCATCAACATCCCTAACAAGATGGAAACAGAGAAGGGTTGGGGATTACCGCAACCAACTGGTACACCAAGTCCTTTGGCTGCTCTGCGCTCTGCTTCAGCTCATTGCCTAAATCAATCACCAGTTTGGAGAGGGAGAGTCGATCTTTCACTGTTCTTCACTTCACGTTGCTTTTGGTAGCTCTGTGGCTTTGGATGGAGCTATAACCGTAGTATTTTTTTATTATTTCTTTAGCTTTTTTGCCATTACCTTTTGCTTTGTTGAACGTTGGTGTTGCTGTTGTAGCAGAGAAAGCAGATGGTGGTGTGGATGGAAGATTGGTCAAAGGTGGCAAATGGTGGACCCACTACTGCATCCATGTCCAGGCCACCAGACAAAGAACACAAACCCCACTTTTTTACTTTTTTTTAATGAATATACTGCAGTAATTACGGGAATGAATATAAAATAAGTGGGTAAAAAAAGTAAACGAGCGATCATTGTAAACCCAACCCGGATTATGGCTGTACATCATTTCTTGATCATCAATTGATAGGTGTTGTCCCTCGTGATGATCAAGCAAGGACTGGATCAGGATTAGGTGTTTGTCCCTGCTTGGGATCCAGTCAAACCTAACCCGGATGATAGTGAAATATTTAGCATTTCCCCAGCTCCCGACGCATGTTCTTAAAAAGAAATTTCTTGTTTCAAACCCGGAAAATAAAGACAACCTAGGTGGTGTTCGTTTGAGGAATAAGGAGGTATTTTATCCTTTCATGGATGGTCAATGTTTTGATCTTAGAGTCAAGATAACATATATGAGGCATCTCCTGCAAAAAAAACAAATAAATAGCACTTATCTAACAATGTTATCTAACATAACCCACTTATCCCTCCTCCTCTCCCTTCTATCGAGTAGAGAATAGCAAATAATTACCACTTATCCTTCCTTACCATATCCCTCCAACCAAACAAAAATATCTCTTTATCCCTCCTTATCTCTTTCCCTTGTTCCTCTAGCAACTGGGTTGGGTTGGGCTGGGTTGGGGTGGGTGAATAGTAATCTGTGAGGAGGAAGTACCCTTGTGAATAGTAACTAGGGTTGGGCCAACCCTGCCCAACCCTGCAACCAAACAGGCCCTAAAAGTGTACTGTACAAGTAAAGTCATCAATGATCGTATATATGTATTTCTTATAGAAATGATGAAGGCCTTCTTACTAAGAGTTGATTGAGGACCATAGGCATTTGCCACTTTCATGAGGATGTTCTCAAGTTGGAAATGAGTAACACTACCAAAAGGCAAGCATTTATGGTGATGCAACATCAAGAACTTCAATGGTTAGATCTTTTAGGATATCAGTGTGAAAGCCAAAATCATGAAAGAAAGTGATATCAAAATCACGCCAGAAAGAAGTCAGGTATTGGCATGGAGTTTTCGCCATCGAAGGTTAGTCCATCGGGGTAGAATCCATCGTGTTGGGGGCAGCTTCAGTCTTTTTGCTTGAGACGGAGTCCTCTTTATTAGCAACAGAATGGAAGTCGTCACTATGTTGCGAACGCAGGGACTTGACTTCAGATGGAGGTCATCCACGTATACTCCCATGATTGGCTATGAAGGTACAGAGGCTGAAGCAAGAATATCGCTAGCGCCCGGCATCGCAAAATGCGGGGGGGGGGGGGGGATTACCATCCTTTTATGGGCCTCCTCCTTTCCCATTCGCTTAATACATTTATTACGAGGGATATATTTTCAACTGGTTCAAGGAGTAAGTGATCAGTTTTGAGGAGCCTGGGTACACAAAAGCCGACAGCGGTTTCCGATCAAACACAAGAGTGATCTCATAATGTGGATCACAAAATGTGGTTTTGTTCTTCCGAGCAGCTTGTAGACGTCATGGTAACAACGTGATGGAGACAAAAGCTTGTTAATTATTCAGGTAATGATTAATGTCATCTTGACAATGATAACTGTCACACATGGATTACCTTGCAAAGAATAACACGAAGGATATGGGGAGATCCTCAAGCGCATCACGGAAGCGTGTGGATCGCATCGAATGTGATCGGGAGTGACTAGTCGCACTAGTTGCTCGATGCAATAGAATTTAAAATTTTAATGTGATGAAACCACATGATCCAAGAACATTTCTCGGATCGTTTCATCGAAACCACAATAGGTATTAAGGTTACCTCTTGAAGCGTGGTTGCGATCGAGTCTCTAAACAAAGAGACCTCCTGTCTCAAGTCCGATCTGACGGAGGAGACGCTTGTGAGCTCGTTGATGAGAAGTGTCCTTCTCGCAATCCATGTTGATGACCCAAGCGACGAATCTCATGATCTCGTCACACGAGATCCGACGTCTTCTTCACGAGCAAGGTGCACCGAAGGAGACGGAGATCCACAAGCAAGTACTCCGACAGCATAATGATGATGCTGCGATGATGGCTACTCTCTCAAGGGCTCCATGGTGGACGGCCACAATGGGAGAGAGAGGGAGAGAGTCTTGGCATGTAGAGAGAGAGGGAGAGAGCATTAATTTATATTGTAAACGTGTAACTCGAAGAGCAAGGGGTGCCTCTTCTTATATAGGATTTTGAGATCCATGGATCTCAATCCATGGACAACACAAAATCAATGGATGAGATTGATTTGTGTTTCTTTCAATGGCCATGATGTTGTTATAAAAAACACAACAAGAATTGGGTTAATTTAAATTAATATATATTAATAAATCAACATAATTAATCTTAAATTTAAATCATTTGACTAGTCTTGGAGATAATGAGATAGAATGGGTCTACCTCCTCAAAAACTCATGAAATCTCATTATCTTATGATATCTTCAAGATTTACAACAACATTTGTCGTAAATTATTTCACAATATAATTCATAATTATCTTGTGAATATTGCAATCATGCCATTGGAAAAATGTGAATCATATTCACATCCCAAAACAAAATATAAATTATATTTTCAATTAATCATCCAACGTGAATCCAATTCACATAAATAATTAATCAACAAATATAAATCACAATATGCTCTCTCTAATATATTATAAATCACATTTATAATATATCTGAATAATATGGATAGTGATATCCACATTATTCATATCCATGATAATTAAATCACATTTAATCATCTTGGATCTCTATTCTCATGTGCCCAAATAATGTGAATCACATTCACATTATTCACATCTTGTATAAATAAATCATATTTAATTATCTCAAATAACTCTCCAAATAATATGAATCAAATTCATATTATTCATGATTCAGATCTTAGATCAAGTCCTCTGGGCGTATAGGACGGCTTACAAGACACCGTTAGGCACCTCCCCATTCCGAATGGTATTCGGAAAGCCGTGCCATTTGCCCGCAGAATTAGTGCACAAATCAGAATGGGCAATAAAGAAGGTCAACTGGAACACACACCTGGGTCGGAAACAGAGAGACATGGATCTGAATGAGCTTGTGGAAGTCAGAAACCGAGCATACGACAACAGTTTGGTGTACAAGGACAAGGTGAAGCGTTGGCATGATAGATATATCAGACGAAAGATCTTTGTTCCTGGACAAAAGGTATGGTTGTTCAATGCTAGGCTGAAGATTTTCCAAGGCAAGTTAAAGTCTAAGTGGACGGGACCATTTGTCGTCCGTACGGTGCATGATAGTGGATGTGTCGAGATCTCAGATCTCGCAGATGACGCACCGACATTCCTAGTAAATGGGCAGCTGTTGAAGCACTTCGTTGAATCCAATGAACAGTTAGTCCATGTGGAGGAGATTGTATTCATGCGCGAGACAGATACAGCAGATACATCTCAAGCCGCGTATGAAACCTTGCAGCAATGAACTCTAGCCATCAGCAGCATCTTCGAAAGATTCAGACCGACTCATCTGTATATATCATTCTTCCTGTATCTCCTATCCTTTACCCCACGATTCTAGTAACCCATCCCATCTCCACATCATCGAGCTATTATCTTGGACTATACTTAGGATGACCAGATCCTAAGTATAGGGGGAAGGGGTCACCCGAGTCGATTCACTGTACATCCTCCAGATCACATTGGTCCTCATACTCATTTCCTACCGATACTTAGGCTGACCTGAGCCTAAGTATAGGGGGGACCGATGCCCGCATTGATACTCACCCACATCTCATCTTTCCCTAGTCCGCCCCATTTCTGATCTTCTTCTACACTTAGGCTGCCAGAGCCTAAGTATAGGGGGGCGAGACGACTTCTATACTTTCCGTTCCTTTTGGCTCTCCTACGCTTAGCACGAGCTATGTCTTTTTTCTCGCTCTTCGTGCTCTGAGGACATAGCACCCGCTAAGTATAGGGGGCGTGTATATATTACATATATACTTTACCCATATCTCGTACTTTCGCGTATTTTTGTGTAATTACGGGTGGGTAATAATCGAAAAATTTTTTTTGAAAAATATAAAAATAGGCTTCTTATTTACTCTTGCATATCATCTCTGCATAGAAAAATAAAAAGAGTCTTGCATTCTCATAGCATGACATCTCACCTCACCTGCATACTTTGCATATGCAAAGTGAAAAGCTAGTAGGTTCTGGACCAAGTTATGACTAGATATTGAGGATGGACTTGATTTGACCTTAATCCACCTAATTTCAGAGGAACCTTACAGGAACTGGAGTTAAGATTTCTCAGGTCAAGTAACTTAATTCTTTGAGTCCGCATGTCTATGTTCACATGTCATCTTGATCAGTCTAAGTAGAATATCTCGTGCATACGCAGGATTCTTTTAGATAATGACCTAACTTGGACAAGCACTATGCACGTAGCTCTTCATTGATGAGGTGGTGAGGTGGTAGAATACTTTAGCTTGGAGTAGCACACGGGTGGAAACATCCGTCCTCCTCTAGGGAGGGTAGTGCGTCTCAACCTAGTCTAGTGGTGTTGACATCTAAGGACAGGATGCTGTGGGTTGCAATAATGCTTCAAAAGAGGGATAGTCTACTGACTCAAGAGGAAAAACTCCTGATGTACATGCTGCTCTTTTTGGAAAAAAAATATTGCAAAAACTCCAAAAAAAATCAGACAGGTTCAAGAAAAAATAAAATACCTGTCGGAGTATGTATACTAGTAAAGAAATGCAGCTGGATGACTTGGCTACACTGGTCAGGCATCTTGGGATAGGTAGCTACACTGGTTACCATCCATTCTCTTCTCTACCCCCTCCTCTTGAGTTGGTCGCACTTGAACTTAGAAGGGAATACCCCGCTCCTCGAGGAAAGAGTTACTGGACCGGGTTATTGAGTTACCTTGTTAAGAGGAGGCTGGTTCCGAGCCATTTCTGATGTAGAGAGTTACAAATCACTTACACAGTACAAGTAAGAATCATAGTCATCAGAAATTTGTGTTTGAGGATTTGTTCTGACCTGACTATTGAGGCGTATTGAATAGAAGATTTGTGGAACTTGAAGGCTGTTAGGTCTTAAGTTCAGGTCCAAATAAGGTTCCGCCACACAATTAATCCAAATGTCGAGTCAGGCTCCATTTTTCAACTTTTGTTCATGACCTTGGTTTGGAACCCAAAATCATTTCACTCTTGCATTTCATTTAGTTGCTCGGGGACGAGCAAGGTTTAAGTATAGGGGGTTGATGAATCTGTGATTCATCACTTCAAAAGTCAAAAATAGAGCCTTGTTCCCGAGAAAAAAGAGGCATATTTCCTTTTATATTGCATAAATAGCACTCATGCATGCAGTCATAAATCATACATTTTAGCAGCTCATTTTGCATAAGAAGCCAAAATCCCTTGTAAAATACCCAATCCCTAAAATAACCTCTTCTCTATAATATATACTCCTTAGTTGATAATATAGGGAAGAATGCCGAAAATCACCCTTGTAAAATAGCCAATGTAGCCTGAGAACCCTTGTACACTAAAATACACATAAAGCCCTCATACAAACTCCGAATTAGGTCTACTTACTCTTAGAATACTACATATTAAAAGACCTTCAAAATGAGACTAATTTCATTGAATTTGGAGCTCGTATGAGAAACTTGGGTTTTTGGGCCACTTTGTATACTACATATGTATATTTATGTATCCTTGTATTTATGTATCATATTTGACCTCATCTCCATCTTTGGTCAACATGAAACTTGTAGATCTCATCGAGATCTACAACTTTCATGTTTTGAGTTTTTCCAAATTCGGCTCTCTCTTCTCTCTACACGTGCATCTTATTCCAGCCACTCACAGCAGGCCACGTGGCGCCCTCGGGTTGCGCCACGCGGCCCGCCTCCCATCGCCTCATCCGTATGCGCCCTCAGCCGTTGGATCTCGCTTCAGATCCAACGGTCCAGCCTTTTCCACGCGCGTTTAAATCCATGGCCGTCAGATCTTCTCTTGCCTTGATCTGCACCGCACATTAGCGCCTTCACCAGGGCCACCCACGTGGCAGCATCTACGCCGCTTGATCGCATCCCCGATCCTCTGATCTCAGCCGTCTCATTTCCCAGCGAGCCTCGTCCGTTCGATCATCTCTATCTTCTCATCCAGGCCGCCCGCTCGCGCTTCGTCCCCATCTCGCCACGTGGCTCCACCACATCCCATCATCTACGCGCCCCAGATCTAATCCTACCCGACCAGCTCCCCCTTGATCCCCACCGTTGGATCACACGATCCAACGGTGGAGACCTCGTCTCCTACCTCCAGGCGCCCCTCTCCCCCACGTCCCTTGCCTTGCGGGAGGGGCGCCCCCTTCCTATTCTTGGACGCACGTCAGCCACCCTCTTCCACCGCTGACACCCCCACGACGTCACCCACTCATCCCTCTCTCTCGCCAGCTCCCTCACGCTCCACCATCTCCACCATAGTCGCCCCACGTCGACCACCAACCTCGCTACTCCACCAGCCAACCCACCACCTTCACCTTATAAATACGTCGCCACCGGCAACGTTCAGCGCCATCCGCCACTCCAGAGAGGTTCCTCGAGCTCCGATCGATCCATTGGTGACAGCAATTGGGTGTGTTGTCGAGCGAAGACAAGGTTCGTCTCCGGCGAGATCCACGGCAAGCTCCGCCGTGTCGCAGCCTCCCTCCGCGAAGCTGCACGAGCTCGGGACCCTACCGATCCCTCGAGCGAAGACCTGGAGCTCAAATCTGAGCTCCATTCCCCAGGTAACCCCCTCCATCATCCTCTGATCTTCTCCTTAATTTTTCCTTTGATTTCTCCTAATTTATTCGCCGTCCATCATCACTTTTTCGCTCCACCTTCATCCCTCCGAGCTCCACGACGGAGCACCGATCTTCGCGCACCATTCCGTTCCCTCAAACACCGCATCTCGACTTTCCCCGACTCCAGCTCCGCCACCTCGGCGGAGCTCGCTCGCCTGACCACTCACACTCCGCCTTAGGCCTCGCCGTTCACGCTACAGACCTCCACGCACACACACGTGCTTCGGCTATACCCCTAACCCCTTGCAGGTCCTCGCTTCTTCACTGGCCGGAGCTTCGCCGGAGCCCCCTTCGAGCTTCTTCGCCATCGAGCTTCAGCGCATCACCACCGCTCCTGAGCCAACCGGAGGCTTCGCCGTACGCTCCCGCATCTTCCGAGCTACTCGAGAGCCTACGAAGAGCTTCATCGACGCCGGGCGACCGAGGCGGAGCAGAGCCAGCCACGCCGGAGCCCCGCCTTCTCCTCCGCAGATGGCGGAGGACCTTTGGAGACGACGTACAGCCACCGTTCGATCATCTTGATCGAACGGTCCGAAGCACGCCACGACAACCGCTACCGGAGCAGCCAAAGACCGTAGGATCTCCCTTGATCCCACGATCAGGAGAACGCCACGTCGACTCTTTCAACCCCGATCGACCGCCGTTAGATCTCTCCAGATCTGACGGCTTCTGAGCCAGCCACGCGTCTTCATCGCCAACCTTTGGATTGACCTTGATCCAAAGGCCCTCAGGCCGCCACGTCGACGAGTCCGAGCCTCGGCCTCCAAGCCTAGGCTCGGGCGACCCGAGGCTCCCCCGAACCTAACTCCGGACCTCCAGAGCGCCCGAGCCTCACTCCAAGCCGCCGCCGCCTTCCGAACCTAGGCCGCCCACGCGAGGAGCACGTGCGGCCTGGGTAAATTGCACAGAGACCCCTGGAGCTTTCCAAAATTGCAAAGAGGTCCCTGTGAAGCAGACCCCACGTGAGGAGCACGTGCCCTGTGGAGAATTTGCATAAGAGTCCCCCACATTATAGGTAATTGCATTTTAGTCCCTGTCTGCATGTTTGTTTATTGAAATTTTAAATTTTCCTGTATTGCATTTACACCCCTATGTTTGCACGCATCCCTAGAGTGCATTTTTCATCATTTTGAAATTCTAAAAATTGCATTTTGTTGGAAATTTTGTCCTCTGTCTATTGGTACATGTGTCTTATTTTTGTAAGCTCCTTTGAATTATTAATGAATTAATTGGTTAATTGTTGACAAATTTTGCCCAGTGACACCTTTTGATTTTTAATTAATTCTCTGTGCCTTCAAAATTTATCAAAAATTCACAGTAGCTTAAGGACATCATTTTTAACATACCATAAAAATTTCATAACATTTGCACACATATCGAAGCCTAAATAAATTATTTAGTGATTTTCTTAAATTAATTTTAATTAATTCATTTCACAGTGAAATTAAGTTCTATTAATTTTCCTAGGTCCCTTATCATTAGAGCCACCTAGGATAATTTTAGTTCTTGAAGAAATTGTGGTTTGATATTTATTAAAAATTAAATACTGAAAATCACTCTGTCTGTTTATTTAATTCACAGTAAATTCATTTAGTGTCGAAAAATTCCAAAAAAAATAGTGTAGGTTCTTTTCATCATAATTAACCCTCTGGCCAATTTTCATGATTTTTGGACTTCATTTGATACCATAATTAAATAGAACATTAAATTGGCATGCATTGTCTGCATAAGTCTGAGTAACTATTAAAAAGACCAAAAAAATTACTCCTCGAAAATCAACACTTGAATAATTGCTCAAATTTATCTAAGGAGACAGATGCCTCCCTGAGATCGACCTTGGACTTCCACCAAGTAAAAAAATATTGCCGCTTAAAATTAACTTCACATTAATCGTTAAGTGGTTTTTGATTAACCCCTCGTATCCGACTACAACGAGACATATTAAGTAATTTGGACATTAATTTGACCGAATTAACTAAGGGTGCGGGAGCGTTATCAACCTCAACACCCAGACCATCTCCCCATCGACTACCACCAAATAATAGCCCCGACCTTCCATCATTTTCTTGCGATGTTGTTGCACCCCTTTGCATGTCTAGAAGGGCGTGTCTGAGCGCCATCCGCATCAGGAAACCACCTCCAGGATAAGAAGAGCCCCAGGACTCTACTGATGAGGCCCATATCAATTTGAGCCCTCCCACATTTGCGGATCAGTCCCAAGTTCACCATGATCATTTTAACAACGTGTTTGGAGGTCGGAGGTGCCAGAATCAGCTGATCGAATCGTGGCGTAGGCTTCTTCTTCAAGAGTTCTTCCAAGAGCCTCTTCAACCGCTCGATCGTGCCCTATTCTTGGAGAGGAGCAGCGAGCATCAAATCTGTTGGAGCTGCAACCGTTGGATCTAATCAGGGGATCTAATCAAAGTCGTCCATGCCCAACCGACATCGGCGCACAAGAGCTTGCCACGTGGATAAGCTGGCGCATCGCGTCCGTTGGGTAGCGCCTCAGTAGGGTAATTTGCATTTCCAACCCCGCTCCTTTTGTATTAAAAATTTAGAACTAAATCATTCATCTGACATTTAATTAATTTTGTAATATTTGTGTTAAACCCCCATGAACTTGTATTAACTACATATAGGTCCTCTGCCTCGTCACCTCGCGTGCCTGGACGCGTGAGGTGCGACCATTTTGTTGAGAATCCCCTATTAGTTCTAGAATTTGTGTTCAATCCAAAAAAACTATTGTTGTTAAATATTTCTGGTTAAATTGCAACGAGTCCCTCATCTTTTATTTTATTTACAAAAATGCCCCAGCTAGCATTGTAGTTTCTCTTTGTTTCTTGTACTTATTTAAAAATAGCTACAATGCTCGAAAAAATCTCAAAAATATGTGTTTACTCCTGATTGCACGTACTTTCATGCCCTTATTTTATTTTTAATTTTGGACATTTTATTATTTCATAAAAAAATAAAAAATACTCTTATTCTGTCATTGTCTACAGTATAAAATACATAAAAATATAATTTTTTAAAAAATTCTAAAAAAATAATTTTCTTATTTATTTACCTATTTTCAAATTCAGAAATTGAAAAATCTGAAAATTACAAAAAAACACCTAAAACTTAAAAAGAATTAAAAAGCTTTTTAAAAATCTAAAAAAATCGTTAGAAACTCCAAAAATGGGGTCCGAGAGTCAGGTAGCTGACCCCGCTAACATCATGCCCAAGACCTAGCCCACGTCTCGTCTTTTTCGACTATTTTCTTCTCTGAGATTTATTTATATTCTTTTTTTTATAAATTTTTTATTTTCATTTCAATTTCAACTATTTATTAAAACACTGATTTAGGGTATTTTTTACTTTAAAAATATATAAAATGGCAAAATTACCTAAAAAATCACAAAAATAGTAAAACTTTTTTTAAACCCCCAAAAATCATTATTTTTGCATTTTTAAATTATTTTAGTTAAATTTATATCTCTTTTTATCTTATAGTGTATATATAGCCTTATTAATATTACATGTCTTTTAAAAGGAAAAGAAAATACAAAATATAAAAACAAAAAAGAAAATATAAAATTATAAAATTAAAGAAAAAATACAAAAATATAAAAATGTAAAATTAAAAACCCACAAAAAAAGAAATATAGACAAAGATTTCACAATCACATTTCGTGCTCAATTGCCCAGTCTATCTCGTTAACTCCATGTGATCGACGTCTACATACTTGCACACTATACACATCCATTGTAGAGCTATAATAAATTTTCGCTCCACATTTGCTTTTCGTTTCTTGATCATTAATTATGGGTTAATTGTTGATTAACTCGGGTTTCATGAGCGATCGCTTCAATGACATTACATTCTCGCCCTGTGTGGACTACTTTAGACCATTGCAAAATTCGTGTTGTCGTACTCACGGATGAAGGAATGCATGGGAAAGAGCTCCAACAAGAGCTCTGATCTTTGATCGAGTTGCCGGAGTGTGACAAGCTGGGCAACTACACAGGTGTTGCTACAACGGTGAGTGATCGTCGTCGAATCATGCCCAAGGAGGAAGGTAGAGTCGTCGTCACCTGCGATTCTTGGCCTCGTGCTATAACCACAAGGAACGAAGAGGTCGGGTTTCTCCTCTTGAAAATGATGGATAGATGCGCACAGAGGTTGGTGGTTGTGCTTTTAAGGGAGGTTGGGTTTTGGCGATGACGACCGGGCGGCTGCGGATGAAGGCGAGGAATTCGACACTCTAGTCCGAGATGGAAGGGCAATAGCAAGTGGGTCGAGTGACCCTTTTGGTGTTGTGCGATCGTACGAGTAGCAGTTGAGGATTGGGCCATGGGGGTGAGAGGCGAGCGAGATGGGAGGATGAAAGAGATGCGGGGACAATAGGGGGCACCAACGCCTGAGGCACGGAGGGTGATTGTCACCACATAGGGCAGAAGAGAGAGATAAGAGGAGGGGAGCCACGTTGTACGTGATGGAGGCGACTACGTTGCGGGGAGAGTAAAAAAATTAAAATAAAAAAAATTAAAATCAATAATAAAATAAATAATGAATTAATAAACGAAATAAAATAGAAATAAATAATAATCATTAAAAATAAATAAAATAATTAACTAAATAAATAATATTAATAAATAAATAAAAAGGGGGTTACCGTAGCGACTCCAGGAGCGCCGCGTGTCACTCCCAGAAAATTCAAAAATTAAATCCAGAGAAAAATAGAAAAGAAATAACAAATGAAGTCAAATCAAAAAGTGATCAACATAAAAATTACCCATCTCGATGAGATCTACAACTTTCGTGAAGGGCCCAAAATCAAAAGGAATCATCTATACAAAAAGGATTTTTGGTGGTATCTTATAGATGTAAAATACCGTATTTTGTGCTTTGCAAATCTTTTTGGCATTCTAAAATAAGATAAAAATCAAAATACAATAAAAAATAAAATAAAATAAATATTTACAATAATAATATATTTTTTGAACTTTTGATAAATAAGAAAATGAAGAAATAAAATATAGGGGAAATATGTACATATTGTATATACATACTCATGTTGCTTTTTTTCTTTGATTTTTGCTTTAGTATCTATTTAGATTTTTCTAGGTTTTTTTAATAAAATAATAAAAGAAAATAAATACAAAGGAAATAAACCAAAAAGGATTATTTTTGTACATAAAATAATAAGGTTAATATGTACAGTGCACAACAGGGGCCCTGATGATTATCAAATTCGCTTCTTTAATAATCAGAGAATGTCGTAGTATAGGAGGCAAATCCGGTTCAGCAAAAACCACAGTCTTTGAATGTTGTGGATTATTTTTACTTGGCAAGTCTACCAAGATCGAATACAGGGACACGAGCTACACTATATATTTATCGAATTTCGATCAATTAAGAGCAAGTGCGAATTGTTTCTCAAATTCATGTCTTCATGAAGATGCACAAGGTAAAATGCAGATTACAATGCAATAAATTGATGCATGCGCTTTTTAGTTGATTTTTTATGCAATTATAAGATGATGTATGAGGAAAATGCAAAGATGAATTACTAAGGTCACATATGCATATTATTATTACAAATATACCCTAAAAAGATCACTAACTTGAGCAACAGATTATGAACTGAGATCAGAGTCATTTTAAGCACAGAAATATGACCAAACATCTATTCATAACACACATATATAGAGCAAGAATATCATCTAACAAAAAAATCACTTCATTTAAAATGGTGTCAGATGAGAAAATTAAACATGCCATGAGATAGATGAAGAAACAAGGATCAAAATGACACTAAAAATATGCAATTCGGACCTACGATGCTCAAGTTATGAAGAAAATAATGTAGGGACATAATTGTAAAAAAATGCAGAAAATAAAAAGATAAACATTACAAATAGGTCCATGGAAAGACCCATTTGCAATTTCCAAAAATTGTATGGGCCATTATGCAATTTCACCATATAGCACGGGGGCATTTTTGCAAATTCCTAAAGTTGCAAGGGCGTTCCTATAAAATACCCAGACACGCACGCGAAGCGCGCGCCTGGGGACCAAAGTGCAAATATCAGAACTTCTAGAGTCTTCGTTGTAATTTACCCAAGCCCTCACTCGAGTGCACGTGAGGGGCCTAGGCTCGGGAGGCGTCACTGGTTCGGGCTATGTGGATCACATGGAGGCTTGACGTGAGGTTCGGTAGACCCGAGCCTATAGGTGCGGCAGGAGGCTCGGGTCGCCACGTGCCCTCCCGTTCGAACCAGATGATCGGACGACACATGTATCTTCTTCTCCCGCTACTGGCTGCCTGATGAGGCTGTGCTCCGGCGGGCTCAATGGAGCTCCACCGTGCTCCAAATTGTCGCCTAACGGTCGGGGAAGTACGTTGGAGTGCTAGCGGAGATCCTGGAGGTGCGGCGAGGCTCCGGGGATGGTCGGAGGTAAAGGTCGACGAAGCTTCGTCGGAGGAGAATTACTCGAAGGGACTCCGGTGCAAACTCCGGCCAATCAAGATCCTGCAAGATTAGTTTATAGTTGAAGCGTGCGAGTGTGCAAGGTGAGTGAAGCAAGGTCTCGTGTGGGCGGATGGAGATGGAAGACATGGTCTTAGATTCCGGCGGACCGGAGGGAAGTTGGGGCGGGGTGGTCAGGCTATGGAGAAGGAAGGAGGGTGAATGGAGTAGTGGGCAAAGGTGCTGGTGGTACGACAGAGGTCGTGAGGTGGCCAGGTGAGGGTGACGGCGAGTGAGGAGGTTGGGAAAATTAAAAGAAAAATAACCTCGCTGGAGCAAGGTGCTCGGTGAAGGCAGTGGCTTGGGATGAGCACCTTGGAGGCGCTCCGGTCATCGCCCGGCGAGGCCAGCCCTACCTCGGAGCTCAGCAGACGCTAGAGGCACCGCGACACTGCGGAGCAGCCGCGGGTCAACACCGAGGCTAGAAGTCATCGTCGCCTCATCGATCCGCCTCTCTGCTGTCACCGGAGGGGCGGGTGAAGCTGGGCCAGTGCCTGGAATGGTGGACCATGGTCACTGGTGGCGGAGGGCGGGTAATTATAGGTGGTGATGTTAACATTTTGGATGGTGTCGGGGAGAATGTAACCGTTTTAATGGTGTAAGGTGATGGAGGTGCCGTTATGGGAGTCATGCGAGGATGCGGGTAGTAACGGCCACTTAAGGGGGTGTTAAGATGCAGGAAGACGGCCGAAGGTGTCGACCATGTTTGGAAGGGGGCGAAGGGTTCACCAGGCGTAACACCTGGGAAGGGGGGCGTTGGAAGGTGGGAGAAGATGATCGAACCGTTGGATCTCGCGATCCAACGGCTGGTATGGGAGCCCATGCGTGGAGGGCTACGATCAGATCCGAGGATCTGATCGAACGGCTGAAGGCTAGATGCTAACGAACGACTATGATGGAGGTTAGGGTTAGATCCGAGGGTGATGAGCGAGGGCATGACGTGGCGAAAGGATGGTCGTAGGATGAGGGTGGTCAGGCGCTGGAGATGAGGGCGGACGTGAGAGGCTGGGATCTGATCAGAGGCAGTGATCGGACGGCTATGGTTGAGGCAGGAATGAACGGTGAGGATCTGGGCGGGGAGGAGAAGATCAGACGGCCCAGGAGGGGCCGGGGGGCGGAAGAAGGTGCGGTCACGTGGCGGCTCCAGATAGCGCCACGTGGCAGCTCCAGAAAAATCAAAAAATATAAAATCAAAGAAAAATAAAAAAGAACTAATTAGAGGCAAAATTAGAAAAAAAGTCAAAACATGAAAGTTGTTCATCTCAATGAGATCTACAAGTTTTATGTTGGACGAAAAGCGAAAAGAGGTCATTTATACAAAAAGTATTTTTGGGGTTATTTTTAAGGGGTTAAAACACCTGCTTTTTGGTTTTGAGTTGTTTTAGTTCTTTTAAAGGATAGGAAATTATAGACAGTTGTTCAACTTGATTTTTATGGGTTTTTGATAATAAAATAATTACAAATTAAATAATAGTTATTAAATATATTTAATTGTGGATTAATTATACACAATATGTACAATATAATAATGAGGAATTATTAGTGAATTTTAGTGGTTTATATAAGCCATGTGGTTTAATTATTGACTTTTAGCATGATGAATACGAGACTCATCATACCCCTATACTTAAACCATGCTCGTCCTCGAGCATCTAAAGAACGAATGAGTCGGATTAATTCATGGTATTGCAAGTGGGGATTTCAAGGCTCGATCTTTCGAAGACCCTCAATTTAAGCGATCCTAAAATTCTAGGCTTATTCATGCTTTAGTCAGAAGGAATCCAACTTCTCTAATTATCAGACTCTCTTTTTGTACATGCAATATAAGGATATGAAATTAAGTATACTGCATTTCATGAGAGTCGAATCGAGGCATCACTCGTAGTTCCAACCCCAGAGACTCTCCTCTCGACCTCATCCTCGATACTAGGGAATAAGTCTATTCTTGCTTCAGTCAACCGTCTCATTAGTTCGTCAGACTTGAAATGTAGATGGACAACTAGATGATGGAGGGCATGGGTTTGTGTCTATTTTTCTCTCCCTCATATTGGACCAAGGGACCTCTCGAGTGCCTTTCTACTCAACACAAGTAGATTTTTAGCTTGTTGATCAATGTGTCCGTCAAGAGAATTTGGAGTTGTATGCACTTGTTTTTCTTGGAGTACACCGGAGTGTGTCTTTTTTGAGTATCTAAGATACCTTCGACACCCAGACTTATATCGCTTACGATGCAGAGCCCTTTTATGGTGTCAGCCCGACTCTTGGTCCTAATTAGCGCTTGATCCAAGTGGACACTTTGAAAATATTTGGGAGCGCTCGCCATTGATGGAAGCTCTTTTTGTAATTTGACACTGGATGATAGAGCTTTTCTTTAACATATCTTTTTATTTTCTTTTGTTGGCTAGATCCACTACTTTTACCAATAGTCGGCGTACATTGATCAACAATTTTCATTAAGTTTCACCACACCCTAGCACATAGGTAGATATCAAAGAGGTAGAATATGAACTTGTTCACATATTGGTTAGGGTTTTGCTGACACTCAGGTTTTCTAAAGCCTTCATTAACTTTATCCCATCGTCGAATATCATTAGATCGGGGCTAAACTTAAATCTCTAGTCCTAGTTCCTCAAGTGGTATCTCAACTCATTTCATCAATCATGCAATTGTGAAAGTGATTGTGTTGATCATATTCTTTTGAAGGTAGAGATGAAGAGTGCAATATAGTGCTCAAATCTTTCAAATCGGGGAAGTGTGGATAATTAAATTTAAAAACCCTAATGACTAAGGCATGTTAACCCATACTCTTTAGATCACAGAAATCCAATGTCCTCAAAATCCTCAAGCCTTGAGTGAATGTGAGAGTGTCAGGAATACACCAACTCCTTAGTTAGTGATTTTTGTTTGATTTTTGTTTTTACAGATTTTTATGGATTATAATTTTCATTTTTTTTAATTATTTTGGAGAGACAATGAGTATCCCATGCTCAAATGAATAAAAGTATCTACTCTCATCCAATACGGGTGTAAGTATGGGCCGTTAGACGGACTCGTGTTACTTGAGGACCGAGCCGTATACAGTGTCCTCTAAACCACCCACTCTTTTAAGGGAGATCGAAGTTCCCCCACTGAAAGTATCTACTAAGCCTAGTAGTCCGAGTCTAGTTCAAAGAAAAGTTTTTAATTTTTCAAATTTTTATGGAGTTTTTTTGAAAAGGGTTATTTACACAAATTAATCCCTCGATTTTTAATGAAACATTTTTACAAGGTTTTTACAAAACTCAGTTCACATGATTACTGAAACCAAGCCCGAAAAAGAATTTTCAAAAAGTTTTAAAAATACGAGCTATGGCTAAAGAAAATATACAGTAATATATGGTATACCCCCTATACTTAATTTTTGCTATGTCCTCGTAGCACAAGTTATTTGAAGCCATGGCTCGGTTAAATATAGGGTGATATAGCAGAACTGAGGAGGAGGGTCCCCCTATACTTAAGTCAAAAATTTGATCCCAAGTATAAGAAGAAACGCGAGGGATGGATGAATAGGCGGGTCCCCCATACTTAGGCTATAAATAGCCTAAGTAAAGTATCTAAGTTGGGGGTCTGTATTTGGAGAAGCATTTACACTAAGATACAAGGGAGGAAGATGGTATGATTTTACATCAGAAGATGAGGGGGGGGGGGGTTGTGTAATGTGTACAGTTTAAGGTGTGAGAGGGGAGAGAGAGATAGAGAGAGTGATTGTGCAAAAAAACAGAGAGGAGGGAGATTGGGGGTGAGTGTATATGTGCAAGTGTGTGTGTGGGTGGGGGGGAGTAGATCATCTAGTGATCTACTTTTTTTCTTCTTCTTTTTCACAACATGCAAGCCCTCTAATGAGGACTGTTAAAATATTGCATAGCAACATTTTTTTATAGTATGCAAATGCAAGCATATTGATAAACAATCCTAAAATTTCTCCATTAAATCTTTTGCGATCTCTTCTGCGGGAGCTCCCTACTCCACGCCTCCATGGAGATCAAGCGTCCTTGATCTTCATGGGCCCTGCCACAAAAGAGAAATGTTAGAAAAATAGAGAGGAAAATAATCAGCAGAAATGATGCAAAAATAGTGCATGAAAGGAAGACATGTGAATCTTGAAAATATTAAACACCAAAAATAAATCAAAATTAAATAAATAAATAAAGGCGAGTCGTGTGCCCGGCAACATCGCCATTTGATGATTGTCAAATTCGCATCTTTAATAATCAGAGAATGTCGTAGTATAGGAGGCAAATATGGTTCAGCAAAAACCACAATCTTTGAATGTTGTGGATTATTTTTACTTGACAAGTCTATCAAGGTCGAACACAGGGACACTAGATACTCTATCTATTTATCGAATTTCGATCAATTAAGAGCAAGTGTGAATTGTTTCTCAATTTCAGGTCTTCATGAAGATGCACAATGTAAATTGCATATTACAATGCAATAAAGTGATGCATGCATTTAATTGATTTTTATGCAAATATAAGATGATTTACGAGGAAAATGCAAAGATGAATTACTAAGGTCACATATGCAGATGATTATTACAAAATATACCTAAAAAGATCACTAACTTGAGCAACATATTATGAACTGAAATCAGAGTCATTTTAAGCATACAAATATGAGCAATCATCTATTCAGGGCACACATATATAGAGCAAGAATATCATCTAATAAAAAAATCACTTCATTTAAATTGGTGTCAGATGAGAAAATTAAACATGTCATGAGATAGATGAAGAAACAAGGATCAAAACGACACTAAAAATATGCAATTCGGACCTACGATGATCAAGTTATAAAGAAAACAATGCAGAGGCATAATTGTAATAAAAAAGCAAGGAAAAAAGACAAAAATTACAAATAGGTCCCTAGAAGGACCCATTTTGAATTTCCAAAAATCGCCTGGGCCCATATGCAATTTCACCATATAGTACGGGGGCATTTTTGCAAATTCCAGAAGCTACGAGGGCATCGCTGTAAAATACCCAAGCACGCACATGACGCACGTGCCTAGGGACCAAAGCGCAGATATCAGAACTTTTAGAGTCTTTGATGTAATTTACCCAAGCCCTCACTTGGTTGCACGTGAGGGGCCTAGGCTTGGGAGGCGTCACTGGTTCGGCTACGTGGCATCACATGAGGGCTCGGCGCGAGGTTCGGTGGTCTCAAACCTATAGGTACGACAGGAGGCTCGGGTCACCACGTGCCCTCATCTGGTCCGTCCGAACCATATGATCGGAGGACACATGTATCTTCTTCTCCCTCTGCTGGCTGCCTGACGAGGTTGTGCTCCGACGGGCTCAATGGAGCTTCACCATGCTCCAGATTATCGCCTAACGGTCGAGAAAGTACGCTGGAGTGTTGGCGGAGATCCTGGAGGTACGGCGAGGCTCCGGGGATGGTCAGAGGTGAAGGTCGACAAAGCTTCGCCGGAGGAGAATTGCTCAAAGGGACTCCAATGCAAACTCCATCCAATCAAAATCCTACAAGGTTACTTTATAGCCGAAGCGTGCGAGTGTGCAAGGTGAGTGAAGCAAGGTC
Source organism: Ottelia alismoides (assembly GCA_037367405.1). Taxonomy (NCBI): domain Eukaryota; kingdom Viridiplantae; phylum Streptophyta; class Magnoliopsida; order Alismatales; family Hydrocharitaceae; genus Ottelia; species Ottelia alismoides. The sequence goes on along the minus strand of JAZKJV010005072.1, from coordinate 160,022 downwards.
TCGTGCGAGCGGATGGAGATGGAAGACCTGGTCTTCGACTCCGACGGACCGGAGGGAGGTTGGGGCGGGGTGGTCGGGATATGGAGAAGGAATGAGGGTGAACGTAGTAGTGGGCGAAGGTGTTGGTGGTACGGTAGAGGTCGTGAGGTGGTCAGGTGAGGGTGGCGGCGAGTGAGGAGGTCGGGAAAATTAAAAGAAAAATAAGGAAAATAACCTCGTCGGAGCAAGGTGCTTGGTGAAGGCAGTGGCTTGGGATGAGCACCTTGGAGGCGTTTCAGTCATCGCCCGACGAGTCCATCCCTTCCTCAGAGCTCAGCGGACGCCAGAGGCACCGCGACACGGCGGAGCAGCCGCGGGTCGACACCGGGGCGAGAAGTCGTCGTCGCCTCATCGATCCGTCTCTCTGCTGTCACCGGAGGCTCGGGTGAAGCTGGGCTAGTGCCTGGAATGGTGGACCATGGTCACCGGTGGTAGAGGGGGGGGTGATTATAGGTGGTGGTGTTGGCGTTTTGGAAGGTGTCGTGTGAGAATGCAATGGGTGTATTAATGATGTATAGTGATGGAGGTGCCGTTATGGGAGTCATGCGAGGATGCGGGTAGTAACAACTAATTAAGGGGGGTGTTAGGACGCAGGAAGACGTCCGAAGGTGTCAGTCATATTTAGAAGTGGGCGAAGGGTTCACCAGGCGTAACGCCTGGGAAGGGGGGCGTTGGAAGGTGGGAGACGATGATCGAACCGTTGGATCTCGCGATCCAACGACTGGTATGGGAGCGCATGCAGAGGGCTATGATCAGATCTGAGGATCTGATCGAACGACTGAAATTTGGACGCTAACAAACGTCTATGATGGAGGTTAGGGTTCGATCCAAGGGTGATGAGCGAGGTCATGATGAAGTGAAGGGATGGTCGTAGGATGAGGGTGGTCAGGCGGTGGAGATGAGGGCAGGCATGAGAGGCGGGAATCTGATCAGAGGCAGTGATCAGACGGCTATGGTTGAGGCGGGAATGAACGATGAGGATCTGAGCAGGGAGGAGAAGATCAAACAACCCAGGAGGGGTCGTGCGACGAAAGAAGGTGCGGCCGCATGGCGGCTCCAGAGAGCGCCACGTCGCGACACCAGAAAATTAAAAAAATATAAAATCAAAGAAAAATCAAAAAGAATTATTTAGAGGCAAAATTAGGAAAAAGTCAAAACATGAAAGTTATTCGTCTCGATGAGATCTACAAGTTTCATGTTGGACAAAAATTCAAAAGAGGTCATTTATATAAAAAGTATTTTTGGGGTTTTTTTAAGGGATTAAAAACACGTGCTTTTTGGTTTTGAGTTGTTCTAGTTCTTTTAAGAGTCAGGAAATTATAGACAATTGTTCAACTTGACTTTTATGGGTTTTCAATTATAAAATAATTACAATTTAAATAACAATTATTTAATACATTTAATTATGGGTTAATTATACACAATATATACAATATAATAATGAGGATTTTTTGGTGAATTTTAGTGGTTTATTTAAGCCAAGAGGTTTATTGACTTTTCGCATGATGAATACGAGATTCATCAGGTCCAAAACCCAAGTTTCGCACATGAACTTCAATTTTTTTGAATTCGATCTTGTTTTTTAGGCAATTGAACGTACATTAATTCAAAAGTGAGTAGAGGTTCATAGGAGATTGTATGAGAAAAAAGTGAGTAGAGGTACAAAAAATGGCTTTTTAGGCAATTTAAGGTTTCTAGTCTCGAACTAGGGTTTGGGTTTTATTGGGCAATTTTACAAGTTAGTATTTTTGGGGTATTTTTGAGTTATCAGTGTTAGTAATATACACACTATAGAGTTGTTTTAATTCAATTCCGAATTAGTGAAAATGAATAAAATGGGAAAAATATGGCAATATACATGTGATATTTACAAGAGAATTTAGGCTTCTTATTTAGTGTAAATATGCATGCTAAAATATATATTATCTACAAGTGCATGAATAATAATAATGGAACATCACCGATGAAATGCAGCTAATTACTCAGGAACGAAACTCTATTTTCAACTTTTATAGTGATGAACATATTCATCACCACTCTTCATGTAATTGAAATTTGTAACTCATTTTGTATGATAATCGAAAATTTTAACTTGCTAAACTAGCGACTTTGATTGTGCATTAAATTTCAGGAGTTATTATGTGTGTCCTTTCTTATTCGTTGATAACTTTGTGTTGCATATTATATATGAATAAAATTTCACAAAAAACCTATGCATTCACCAAAATAAGACATCTTGTAGAAATTAATCAATTAAATAATTAAGTGAATCGAAATACATATAGCTGAATGTGTCCCAATTAGTGTGGCCAACCTTAAGGGCTGCCCAGGCTAAACAAAACAAATAGTCGCACCTTCTCACGAATATATATTAGTGCAGTTCTGTATGACCCATGTTTCGTCTCTCTCTACATCGACATATACATTATTAAGAGAGGCGGAAACCAGATCGTTAGTAATTTTTATGGATTTAGACTGATTGTTCTCATTTTCAATTATTTATCCTCACACAAAATTATTTATGTTTTTTATATAAGAAAACATGTCAACTTAACATTAACATTTCATTAGTCAAATTTAAAAAGGCCATTCAACTAAAACTAAGTTCACATAATTAACTAAATGCTTATCTGAACCCGAAAATGATAAACATTTTAAGAAGAAAACCCTGTGAATGAGAATACGTGAACCGGCTTTATAAATAGACTGCCAACCCTTGATTGTAAGAGAATGGAGAGAACAATAGAGAAGAAGACGTTGCAAGTCTCCGAGCTATATATTCTCGTTTAACTCTGGTCAATGAATCAAATTAAACTTTGACGAATAACTAATTGATTTCAATTCTTTCAGTCACTCTGTTCCCTTCTCCCTATTCATTAGTAACAAAACAGATTATTCCAATATATAAAATATAAATTCCAATGGCTTTTGCTGCTATGACCTTCCTAACCACGATTTTTTATTTCGGGTATTTCATCATTTCACGTGGAAATAAGAAAAATTCTATCGATACTAAATTAAATATATAAAACGATATAAAATAAATAGGGACACGGGGACGTAAAAAAGGGGGCCCTATCAACTTGTTCCGTCCTGAGATAATAAGCTCATGGGCTTGGTCTTACTTCACCGTCGATAAACGAAAGAAGGCTTCCGTATCCAAGCTTAGCTCATGCGTATCTCACTTCTTTTTGGGTGTGAAGCAATGTCAAACCAAAATACCCAACAAGCATTAGCTCTCCATGAAAATGAGGTGATCCAGCCGCACCTTCCAGTACGACTACCTTGTTACGACTTCACTCTAGTCACTAGCCCCGCCTTCGGCATCCCCCTCCTTGCGGTTAAGGTAACGACTTCGGGAAGACTCACTAATTGGGCTTGTGCTACACAAACACCGTTGGACATCATTTGAAATTGTTGACCTCAAAGGTCCTCGAGCCCAACGACTCTTTAAACGACCAACAATCGATCCACATGGTTATATGTCTATTTGAATGAGATGAGTGAGAAACCACCTTTTGAGACATCATCCCTGCCCCTTATACGAATTTACAAAACCCTATGACTGGTTGATCTACAGACTCGGCATGCTAGTGCTAGGGTCGAGCATTTAGTAGGTCCAACTTGGGCCAACTTAATGCCCGTCCCTCTTATACTCGACCCAAGCACGAGCCCTATCATTCAATGAGATGCCTGGGCATTAAATTTGGCCAATCTATATTTTTAATCATGCAACAATTAGCCCGAAATCGAGACCTTATTCCCGACTTGTCCACATGTCCGACTCCCGGCCCACGTGTGGCCGACCTAGACTGACCCTAGTGCAATCCAGGACTGAACCTCCCTTTGAATTTGAAAGTCAAAACCCTTCAACCCATCCCCTCTCTTCTCTGTTCGAGCTGTGCGGATCCACCTTCTGCCGCAATACCTAAGCCCTCCTTTAGTCGTTGTCTTTATCCGTGATCTCGATCCCCTCTCCTCGATTCTCCATCTGACTAGGAGCACCTAACCCTCCTCCTCCATGTTCTCCATGACCCCAACTCCCTCCTTTCTTCATCGTCTGCCAACACCACCTACCTCTTTGAGAGGCGAACGCCGACTCGCGCTCTGCCCTTCGGTTTGCCACCTCCCACCAATACCCGACCCCTCCTTCACTCCTTCCACTATGGCCATACCTCTTCCCTCCTTTTGTTGTTGCATCCCTGATCTCCACTAGGACCAACACATCCCACTCGCCCTCAGGTCCACCACCCCTACTCGTCCTCCCATTCACCGTCGATGCGTTTGATGCCCAAATCGATCGATTTTTGAAATAAGAGAGGAAGGCCACCCGCATCCCCTGGTCCACTTCCTATCGACACCTGCTGCACATCGTTGGCCCTGTATCGCCAATGCCCTCAGGGGCCATTCGGTTGGGGGGTTACCCCCTCTTAGAAGGGTTACCCCCCAAACCCATATTTCTACCACTCATGTGGGGTCCACTCTCTCTTTTTAAATACACTAAATAAATCATTTCTCTTTCATCTATTCCACTGAAAAATAATATATTATACCATCATATCATCTAAAAAATATAAAACACTCAACTTCTACTCACTTTCCCAAATTTCGATAAAATCACATCACAACAACTACTCACTTCCAAACTTCAATACAATATCAATACAACAAACCCCTCTCAACCACAAACTCTCCATCCAAACACAAAAACACAAAAAACACATTACTCTTCTGCAGATAACCCTTCAACCAAACACACCCTTATAGAAAGATATCCCAGTTCCTTTCTTTTTATCCCTGTAGCAATTCATAACTATAGTATCGGCATTTCTTTCAATTTTCCTTCATGATCAACATGTTCTAATGATCGTGGAAAATTAAATCCTGAATGCTATCCAGGAGACCTCAAACTGAAAGGAGTGCTATTTAGGAGATCCCAAACCATGCTGACTCGATCCAGACCCGAACAAAACACTCGCAGGTCGGGCCCGAGATTGGCTGATTTCCCGAAAATATCGGGCCCAATCCAGGCCTGTTGGCTTGCCGTCAAACACAGGCGTGGGTTGGGCCATACTGGACCCGACTCGATCCATGCCCTCAACCCTAGCCACCCCATTTGTATTACCCTGTACTAGACCCGGCCAATCCTCAATTCTTACCGCGAACCATTCTGTAGACGTCCCGCTCCGAATTCATCCGTTCCCGCTCTCCAAATCTCTCACCCCCTCGTAATCCACCGCCAATGGTCCCATCCTCCATCGACCTCTCACCATCGCGAGAGTCGCTCAACCCCTCGGCGACATGACCCAATGCGGCAAACCCATCTGCTCCATCTGCTACGAGGACTTCAAGCCCATCGTCGAGGACCTCCAGTCCATCTCCGTCTGCGGCCACGTCTTCCACGAGCTCTGCATCCAGCAATGGCTCGAGTACTGCCCCGCCGGCAAGAGGCCCACCTGTCCCGTCTGCAAGCAAGCCTTCACATCCAGCTCCCTCGTCCGCCTCTACTTCCAGTCCGCCGGTGCCCCCGCCGATGCCTCTCTGCCCCTCTCCCCGTTCCACAACGCACCGTCGGATGCCGAGGTGGAGCTTCTCAGGGAGGACGCCAGGAAGCTCCAAGGGAAGCTCTCCGTCATCAGCCGCTCGTTCGAGAATCAGAATAAGCGCGTGGAGGAATTGACGAAGGAGGTTGCCAGATGGAAGGGGAAGTCCGGTGAAGAGGAAGCGGCCAAGGACACCGTCCGACAGGAGAGGGATCGGATAGCTCTGTTGCTCAGACAGAAGCAAGATGTATCTATTTTTAATTTTTATGTCTTTCTTTTTTGTTTGTTTCGGATTCACGTGTTTTCATGCAATGCAGAAAACAATGACGAGCTTGTGTTGTACTGTAAAATCACAGGAGCTTTCCGCTACTTCCACAGAATGCGCGAGGTTACGGGAGAGGAGTCTCGCTCTAGCGAAGGAGCTCGCTGCCATCAAATTGTAAGGTTTTCAATCCTTCTCTAGGTCGCTGCATTGTCCATCATTCTCTTCTACAGATATATGACCCTCGGACTTTTCGTCTTCCTAACTCTTAAGGTCTGTAATTCAGAGCAACCGATATAAACCTGGAAGAAGAGGATGTTATGAAGTTTGCGTCGGTTGGTAATGAAGGCCGGCTTGCAGATGCACTGGATGTTCTGAAGAAGTCACTAGTCCTTAGGAACAGGTAATTCTACGAATTTATCTAGAATATTCTTCTCTCGAATATCATTCGGAAAAGCTTCGGATTGCCGGGTATTCTACCAATTAGTAGTGCATAATCCCTGGCATTTATTAAATAATAGAGTATAATATGCACAAATAAAAACATACAAGTAAAATCCTAATTTGATCAAATTTAAAACAAATGAAAAAAGTAGGATTTTATAAATAAGCCATGGATAAATCCAAACAACCTTTAATAAACCATGGATAAATCCAAACAACCCTTTAATAAATCTAATTTCTGCATAGGAGTAGATGCTGATGTACTTTATGGGTCGACCAAAAGCTTCGCAATCTCACTTTTTTGGAATGAGTTGAAGGAATAGGTATATTGATTGGGAAGAAGCAATAAACTGGTGTCTGGCAGGACCAATATTATGAGCTTTTGCAGTACAATGAGATCTTTGTAAAGTTGATGATTATAAGTGTTACAATGAATTCTACTAGGAAGTCCAATGACAAAAGGAAGGAGATTCATCCGCTCCTTGTTTAGTACCAATAGGTGAAATGACAGAATTCATAAAAATTATTCAACAAGCTCTAGAAGGAATTCATTGGGAACCTTTAAAAATTTAGAAGTATGATGCTTTAATAACATAAAACAGAGAATCCGAAATGGAATGATTTTGAATATTGTATTTTTCTGGTTGTTAGCCTATTTATTCAATGGAAAATATAATTGCACACTTTCTTCCTACACGAGAAGAATAGCATTGATGTAGTTTGAATTTTAGGGAAGGCTTTTTTGGGGAGCGAACATGGGAGGAAATCAGGGCGATTAGATGTAGGGGAACTCACGAAGCAATGTAAATGGGAATAAAAAAGGGTACATATTTTGGGAGAGAGGATTTAGGAGAAGAAAATAATTCAGAGGGGGAGAGGGATAAAACAAATGCTCAAACCCAATCTCATTCCCACAACTACTGATCTTCATCCTCTCTGAACTACCTCCTTTCTCGGAGGAGATTGGGAGATGCACGGTTTGGTTGAGGTCTCCTCGAGGTCATTTACCTTTGCGTTACCTGGGTTTCCTCTAGTGCTAGGGAGGGTAAATACATGAGATTGGCTTCCAGTGATTGAGAAGTTGGAGCAGAGATTGACAAGCTGGAAATCGGTCTGTTTGTCTAGAGGTGTATTGGTTTTGTTGAAGTCGGTGCTATTTGTGATTCCTATCTTTTTTTCTCTCATCCAAGTTACTCCCGGTCGGGATGGGGAGGAAACTTGAGGGCATCATGAAAAGGTTTTTCTGATCCTCCTCTGGGCGGTCGAATGGTTTTCTTTGGTTAATTGGAATACGATCACATGCTCTAAGGATGATGGGGGCTTAAGAGTGCGCAACTTGGAAGAGATGAACAAAGCACTTCTCAACAAGTGGATTACACGTATCTGGGACGACTGTGACAGTGTGGTTTGCAACATTATCCATAGAATCTACATGTTTGGTTGCTCCCACCCCAGCGCCATTGAAATCGGTCAGACACCTTCCTACTTCTGGAGAGGTATTTGTGGTGTGACACAAGAGATTCATCCCTTTCTGAGGCATGTGCTTGGGGACGGGAATGGTTTCACGTTCTGGACAAATGATTGCATTAATTGGTGCAAGGAGGGGAACCTGGGAGCGCTGTTCCCACAACTGATGGCATTGGCTACAAACCAGGAGTCTTCGGTGTCTGAAGTGTGGGACGAACACCCCCTTTTCCACATTTTTGATCTGAGCTACCCGATCAACGCTTGGAGGAGTTGTTGATCTTGCTTGAGGAGCTTGAAGGTGTGGCTGGGCCTACTGATGGGCGAGACTATTGGTGCTGACGTGATGGCATTTTCTCAGTTGGAAAAGCTTACAGAGCTTTGAAGGGCCCTATAATCTTTGATTCTAGAGGATGCGAGTCGGACTGCATGAGAATATGGAAGTGGAAGGTTCCAACTCGAGTAAAGGTGTTCTTGTGGATTTTTAGAAGGGCAAGCTATTGACTGGGGAACGGTTTGCGTTGTTCATCCCGAATGCAGACCCAACATGCTCGCATTGCCAGGAGGAAGTGGGGGATACAGACCATATGTTCTTCACGTGCATGTGCTCTTCGGAGGCATGGAACATGCTTGGGAACCGTCTGATTCGTATTGATTGTCGGGTTTCTGGGAATCCATTGGGCAAGGCCCTAAGTGTCGATTTTGGTCACCATTTCGGTGACCAACCGAAACTGAATATTAGTGGAATTTCGACTGAAATTTTGGTCATTTCGGTCATTTTTTGTACTAGGGCCCTCATATTTCAATCATTTTGGTCATTTTGATCGAATTTCGATTTTGATAGGATATCGATATTCGACAGAATTTCGTTGAAATTTGAGGCCAAGCATTGGGGTGAGATGGAGTGGCACAGAGGAGTAATTTGTGTATTTAGCCATGATCTGGGCAATTTCGATTCTTAGAAATGGCACGATTTTCCAACAGGACCGAGTGTATGCGGAAAACGTGGTGGCGCATGCTACGGCGTTAGTTGAGAGTTGGAGCTTGTAATTTCTTTCATCTTATTGCCTACCTAAGGCTTATAATTTTATCGAGGTGATAAATGATGAAGTTTTTCGTATAAGTAGGGCTAAGACGGAATATATGGAATGCACCTTTGATGGAAGCAATGGTGAAGGAATCGAGTTGAAGATTGGTGACGATAACATTCAGAAGAGAGATTCTTTTAGATATCTGGGATCTATTTTGCAACATGATGGGGAAATTGATGGAGATGTTACTAATAGAATAAATGCAAGCTGGCTAAAGTGGAGAGGGGCCTCCGCTGTTCTCTGTGATAAGAAAATTCCTTTAAAAATTAAAGGAAAGTTTTACAAAGCAACCGTGAGACTTGCTATGCTTTATGGTTCTGAATGTTGGCCTGTGAACCATAGACATGTGCAGAGAATGGCTGTAGCAGAAATGAAAATGCTAAGATGGATGTGTGGACATACACGTAAAGATCGGATTCGGAATGATGCAATCAGAAAGAAAGTTGGTGTAGCTCCGATCGAGGATAAGATGCGAGAAAACCGCTTAAGATGGTTTGGTCATTTGCAAAGAAGGTCAACTGATGCACCAGTTAGGAGATGCGAGTGTTGGGATGTTGAGCCGGCTAAGAGAGGGCGAGGACGGCCCAAGAAGTGTTGGAAAGAGACTATACGAAGGGATCTTAGTTTTTTGGATATAAATCCGAGATTGACCCAAGATAGATCTGAATGGAGGCGAAGAATCCATGTAGCCGACCCTACTTAATTGTGGGAAAAGGCTTTGTTGTTGTTGTTGTTGATAAATGATGAAGTTTTTAGGCAGACACCTATATGGTGGAGGTCCTTTTTCTTTCAAAAACCATCTCATCGCTGTATCTTCTCCAATGTTGCAGAAATTGGTATTTGGTATTTAGTGGAAGGGTCACTGAATAAAGAATATTCAATATTCGGGAGAATATTCAGAATTATTTGGTTATATATGTTTTCAATATTTAAATGTAAAAGCTATGCCTAATATATATTCTTTAATGGGTTTGGGGAGCCTAACTTTCCTACACACACCTTGTTATCTCTTAATTATTTTCTGAAATGGATCCTTAGGGGGATTTACTTAAAATATTAAATAGAATTTGTATTTCAAATTTAGTGTAAAATATACATTCCGAACATGTCCATCGGAAGGGGTCAATTTCAACAAATCCGAGACCGCTAAAATTTGATTATCTTGATGGGTAAGTTATAGGTATCAAAATAAGTTGAAATTTGAATGACACGACGATGATATATTGTGATCTAAATCCCCTAAGGATTCATTTCAAACAAAAAAAATAAAAATTGAGAGAAAAAGGAGCGGGTGTAGGAAAGTTACATATACTCGGGTTTCGACTCCCCAAACCCTTATATATATATATGATCACCAATAAATAAGAATCCAAGATAAAAGTAGAAATTAACAAGTTACATATATGAAGCTTTAATATTTGTGGTGATAACGAGATAAATGGGAACCTTTAATTTTTTTTTGAATAAGAAAACGGGGAAGCCCTCCCAAGGCGGGAGTCACCGCACTAAAGTATTCATTAATAAGCGAGATGGTACATCAGTTGGATACCCAGAAATTGTACAAAGCATTACAGTGAGCAAGAACATTTTCAAAGTAAAACCGCTGACCCTTGAACGTGGTATCATTCCTGCCAAGCCAAATAGCCCAGAGCGCGGCAAAGGGTTTGGAGACATCACCAGATGGCCCAAGACCGACTGCTCGAATATAACTCCAAAAATGCTCTGCATCGGATGTCCGAATCCACGGAAGCCCGAACGACTCCCACACATTTGCCGAAGACCTGCAACCAAAGAAAATGTGGTCCGCATCCTCCACGCCGTCCTTGCATCTGTCACACATCATATCCATCGCACCTAGCAGTCTACCTCTTCTCACTTTATCATATATCTGGTCTCTCCTTAGACACCAAAGAAAGACCTTAACCCGAGTAGGGATCTTAGCCGCCCAAATCACCTTTATGTCAGCACATAGGTCTTCATCTCGCTCCACCACACCACCACTCAGCTTCGTGCACGCAATCATCACCGAGAACTTACCGTCTGCCCACACAAAATGTTCGGAGTCGCCCGACATCTCCTCGACCGGGGGAATCTCCGAAAGTAACCGCAAAAACTCTTCCATCCTCTGATCCGAGAGAGCAGCAAGGAACCTCGGCGCCCATGACCCAGAGTCCGCCACCCGCACCCCCTGTCAACGGCTAACGCCATCAACCTAGGAAAACGGTAGGCCAACTCCCCCTCCCCCGTCCAGTCATCCTGCCAAAAGCGGAAACGGAGACCATTCCCCAACTTCGGTCGAAGAAAAGGCCTAAGCTCCGGAATCACAACACGAATCCCACTCCACAAAGAAGACTCATGACGCTTCCTCATAGCCACCAACTCCCCTGTGACACCATAAATCTCCCTCAGCAACCGCAACACCGGCGAGTCGGATGGACCCCAAATGCGCACCACCCACTTGGCTAACGAGGCTTTGTTCATTGACTCCACATCCCTAACACCAAGGCCCCTCTCCGAAATAGGTACCGCGATATCCTTCCAAGCCACCAGGTGCAACCCCCTCGTTGTCTGCCTTCCATCTGACCAGAAAAAAGATCTCATCAAAGCTTCCACCTTCCTTCTAACCCCAGCAGGCATTAATCTCGTCGAGAAGAAGAAAATCGGAATGGCTGACAGAATGTACCGCAGTAAAGCAAGCTTCCCACCCTTGGACAGAGTGGTAGCCTTCCACCCCTCCAACCGCTCCTCCATTCTCCGAAGAACACAATCCCAATCAGACTTCCTCAGCCTACCATCAACCAGTGGCAACCCCAGATAGGTTATCGGTAATCTCCTAGAGGGCATCCAACCCACGCCGCTAACCTGTTACTCTCTTCGCCATCCATCCCCATAGGAACCAGGACCGACTTCTGCCTATTATTCTGCAAGCCAGAGAGGAAGCCAAACACATCCACCAAAATAGCCGCATTGTGGTTCTGCTCCTATGTTCCCCCCAGGAAGATCAGCATGTCATCCGCATACTGCAAAACTGGAACTGAGATGTCCCCCAACCTGAAGCCCTCACACCAACTCTCTTCAACCGCCCGCTGAAACAAGACCAAGGCAATCTGCCACCAACACAAAAAGCAGGGGAGCTAGGGGGCATCCTTGACGTACCCCTCTCTGCGGTTGGAACCAACCACCCTCCGGTCTCCCGTTGACCAACACAGAGCAGGAGCAAGTTGTTACGCATCTCTTAACCCAGGCAATCCATTCTTCCGGAAATCCCCTTTTCTGCAATGCTGCCCACAGAAACTTCCAACTGACACAGTCGTAGGCCTTGGCGTAGTCAATCTTCCAAACTACCCCCTTCTTTGTAGACCTCTTCCACTCACGACAGATCTCCGAGGTGGTCACAATACCATCTGCCATACACATACCTGGGATGAAAGCAGATTGTGCCGGTAAGACCACGGAGGCTAAGACAGCCCTAAGCCTGCTCGCCAGCACCTTGGCGACAATGAGATAGATGCCATTGGAAATAGAAATCGGCTTGTAGTCCCCAACCCCAACTGGGGTCTCTTTCTCCAGCAGCAAAAATATCAAGGCCCTGTTAACTTTCTCAAAACCCCTGTTGCCGCCCCTGAACTCGGTCAGAACTTCCAAAATGTCACCCTTCAGCAGATCCCAAAACTCCATGTAGAAGGATATAGAGAAACCATCCGGGCCAAGAGCCCCGTCCGCATTCAGATCCCAAACCGCCCTGCGCACCTCTTCCTCTATAAAATCGACCACTAACAAATCCGCCTGTGAACCGCTCAAAGACCCCATCCCCCGACCCGTCCAGCCCCAACCATCCTCTTCCCTCACTCTTCTCGACGCCCTCACAAAGTGCTCCCACAAAGCGACTCCAATGTTCCTCTCGCCCGACACCCTTTGTCCCTCCACCTCCACCTCATGCAAGAAACTCCGTCTCCTCCTTCCGGAAGCCACGGAATGAAAGAAACGCGTATTGGCGTCACCTTCCCTAAGCCACTTCTGCCTCGATCTCTGACGCCAATGAACCTCCTCTTTCCTGTCCTCCCGAAGCACCGCCTCTAACCAAGCTGCCCTCTCCTCCACCTCCTCCGGAGTCGGCCCCCGGTCATCATCCAGCCCATCCATCCTGCTTATCAAATATTATTCGACCGAATACCCAAATATTAATCTGTTGCTTGTGGGAACCTTTAAAAAATAAAAATAAAAATAAAAATATCAATCTGTTGCAATACAAGCCGAATATTCGACCGAATACCCAAATATTATTGTCGAATATTCGGGAATATTCGGGTTGGACCGAATATTGATCGGATATCAATATCCTATTCAGTCACCCCTCATAATAAGAATATTCAACCAAATATTCGGTCCATTTGGTCGAATATTGCTAGAGCGATCTTCTCTATATCCATTTCATTTGCTCAACGAAGATTATTTTGCACTAAATAATGTAATCGTTATATAATTGTATATATTTTCCAGGCATCGATCCTCATTAATGCTTGAGGTTTAGTCCCATAATTTTGGAGACATCATTGTGCATGTAGATTTACTGGGTTTCTTGTTTCCAATTATTTCTGCAACTTCCTATAGCCAACGAGATTTATGGACAAACTAAAATACGACAACATCATGTGGTTGTCTTGGTTTATCACAAGATATTTGCAAACTAGAACAAGATAGAAAATTTGTTCTATTGCCAGGACTTTTAAATTATTCTTAGGTGAATAACTTTCACAGTGACTAGTATTGAGTTTGAAATAGTTTCCACGTGCTCTGCATGACCACGAACCTAATTGAATAATCATGAACAACTAATTGCCAAGAAGAATGTGGTGATGGTGTCCACCCAATTGACATATATATCTTGGTGGACCAATAAGAGATGAAGACAACCAAGCTTCAGTCCTTCACCACTTTGTTGTGGAACTCGATGGGGGCCAGTGCACTATCTGGATACTGTACTCTTGATGTTGTTGGCGCTTCTGGGGGCTTGGTTATCGCTTGGAAGGAGCCACTATTCTCTACCCTCTCTCTGTTGAAGGCTAGATGTGCTCTTACTGTTGTCATGGTTAACAACTCTACGAGTTCTCAGTTGGCGGTTTCACGTGTTTATGGGCCTTGTTCCCTTTCGTTACGAGAAGAACTGTGGGCCGGCATTCGCGAGGCCCGTAACACCTATCTTGGAGTTGCCTGACTCCTGGGCAGAGACTTCAATGTTACCCTTCTATCTTCTGACCGTCCTCTCTCGCATGGGGTCCAGAATCCTGGGTCGATGAAATTCATAGACCTGACTGATGACTTGGAGCTCGAGGTGATTGATGCAATGGATAGGAGATTTACCTGGAGGAGTGCTGGTTCCTGGTCACGTAGTGATCGTTTCTCTGCTTCCCAAGAGCTTCTGACGGAATTTCCACTTTCATTCTGTTCCTCTAGGCCGCGTACAAGATCTGACGATGCACTGCTTATTTGGGACTTAGGCGTTAACCTGACTCAACGGGGTTTCTTTAGATTCGAACATTCATGGCTACAGGAAGATTCCTTCAGAGAGCTTGTTTGCAATATTTGGTCCTCCACTATGGTTACGGGTTCTGCTGCATCATGTTTGAACCAAAAGCTTACCTCGCTCTGTAAATAGCTCTGCGCCTATAAGAAGGAGGTCAGAGAAGCTAGGCTGGCTGCTCGTTTGGCTGCAGAAACGGAGGTGCGACGGTTTGCTGAATTGGAAGATCTCAGAGATATATAGCCTAAGGAGTTAGCCGCGAGAGCAACAACGCAGAAGATCATTGCAGCTGAGGACAAGAAGTGTGTTATTGAGTGGAAACAATGTTTTCGACAGAGTTGGCTAAGAGATGGGGATGTCAACACTGCCTATTTCCACCGTGTGGCTAGTAGGAGACGTCGCCACAATCATATCCACTCTGTGATGGTGAATGGCACTTGAGTTGAGGGCAATCGTGATATAGACAGTTCCATTGCAGATCATTTTCACTCTTTTCCATGAGGCATGCGAACAAACAATGGAGATGGAGTGGCCTGAGGGCACAATGTGTGTCTGAGGTGCATGCCACACATCTTGTACACCATTTCACAGACGAGGAGGTAAAAAATGCAGTCTGGAACTTAAACGTAGATGGTGCTCTGGGCCCTGACTGTTTCCCAGTCTTCTTCTACCGTGAGTTCTAGTCCCTGTTAGGGGATGAGGTGGTTGCGGTTGTTAGGGAATTTGCCCACGAAAATGTAGGCTTTGAAAGAATTACCAAGGCACTCATCTTCCTGCTTCCTAAAAAGGAGGTCTTTGAGAGAGTGGAGGATTTTCGGTCGATTGCACTGTTGAATGCGATTTATCTCATTGTTGCAAAGGTGCTGGCAATTATATTGAACATGGTTATGGACCGTATCATCTTACCGCTGCAATCGACCTTCATTCCAAACAGATAAATTATAGACGGCCTCGCTATGGCTACTGAGATTGTCGCTGACTGGAAGTGCGGACGTGTGAAAGGTGTACTTTGGAAAGTATACTTCTCAAAGGCTTATGATATTGTGTACTGACATTTTCTTTGGTCGGCTCTGTGTAAGCAGGGGTTTTCGGCTTACTGGATTTCTTGGATGAAGCGTTGCGTCACGACGGCTTCCTACTCTGTGCTCGTCAATGGACGTCCAGAGGGCGGTTTTTTTCAACCACAACAGGGGGTTAGACAAGGGTGACCCCTTGCACCTATGTTGTTTGTCATTGCTGTCGACGTCCTCTCCTGTATGATAAATCAAGCACATCCTCAACGACATCACTTCGGGTTACTCCAATGGCACTATTTCTATCCCTCTTCTGCAGTACGCGGATGACACATCTTTTTTACAGAGGGCGCAAGGAGGAGGCAAAGGTTATGGCCACAACTCTGGAAATCTATAGTGAGATGTCGGGACCGTTCCTCAACCATAGGAAATCTTTGACAATTCCTTTGGGCTTTCGGAGAATACTGCTAAAGAGTGCGTGCAGGAGCTACACACAGCATGTGGAACCCTCTCGATACACTACTTTGGGACCCCTTACTTGTGGCAGAATCAAGATCTCTGAATGGCTACCGATTATTGAGAAGCTGGAATTAAACTGACTGGTTGGAAAGCGGCGATATTATTCAGAGGCGGTCGGCTGGTGCTTGTTAAGGCGGTGCTCTCTGCAATTCTGATTTTCTTCATGTCATCACCCTTCTGCCGGTTGGTATCAGAAACATGTTAGAAATGATCATGCACATGTTTCTTTTGGGGGAAAATCGGGGTGTTGGGATGCATTTGGTCGATTGGCGATTGTTACCTTGCCCTTAATGGATGGTGGTTTGGGAATGAAAGAACATCGAGGGCATGAATAAGGCACTCTTGCTTAAATGGGTCAATAGACTGTGGGGTAGAGACGATGACATTTGTTGCAGGCTAATTCGTAGGATCTATGATATTGGGGATCCTCACAGAGCACTCCAGCTTCCACAATCCCACCCTTCGGCATTCTGGAAAAGAATCACTTCGGTTCTTCCCCGTTTCCATGAACTGTTTGACTTGTACTTGGTAATGGAAGCACATTTTTGTTCTGGAAAGACAACTGGGACATGTGATGGCTCTCTCTCCTCTCGATTTCCACGACTCTTTGCTTTGTATGGCAACAGGGATGCTTTTGTTTCAGACTGCTGGGTTCACGACAATTGGATGCCTTACTTCTTGGCTGATTTCTCTAATCAATAACTTCTCGACTTCCTCAGTCTCTTGGAGTCGCTAAGACTTGGTGACAATCCTTCTACGGGTAGAGATCATTGGGTTTGGAAGGACAACTCTTTCTCTGTAAAAAGGGTATACTGTGCCATTTTGGCAGATCGCCACCACCTTCGACAGATCCCTTAATCTGTGACTGCAACCTCATTTGGGAGCTCTGACTTCCAGGCATAATTGGTTTCTTCATGTGGCTTTTGAGGAAGAGACAAATCATGACAAGGGACTATTGTGCAAGACTCTTCCAGGATATTTCAAATAGATGTCCGCTCTGTGACACTAACATCGAAACGGTGGATCACCTCTTCTTCCAGTGTGCAAGGATCATCCCTATATGGAGCAATGCTGACAGACGGTTTCTTAACATTCAGAACCTTGAGCTCTTTTGGGACTCACTGTTTAATGCCAGACATCGGGCTAGAAAAGACATCCTCCAACCACTGACGACGATCTGAGTTATCTGGTTAGGCAGAAATGACACACTCATTTCTTCACAACGTTTCTATTGTGAAAATGTAATGTGTTATTCCGGGTCTCTTCTCGAGTTCTGGACTCTGCAAGTACCTCTGTAACCTCTTCTTTTCTAATCTATATATTTCGGATGGACACCTAAGCATGTTTCCCCCTTTTCTGATTAAAAAAAAGAGAGACGAAGACAATAACAAACTTGAGCTTTGAAGGAAGGCTTTAGATTTTAAGCATTTTCGATGAAGTAACGACCAAGGTGGAGAATATAGAGTGCATGTTCAGCAACAAGAATTTTTGATGTGAAAAAGATAAAT
The DNA here is from genome assembly GCA_037367405.1 of Ottelia alismoides. Classification (NCBI taxonomy): domain Eukaryota; kingdom Viridiplantae; phylum Streptophyta; class Magnoliopsida; order Alismatales; family Hydrocharitaceae; genus Ottelia; species Ottelia alismoides. Next base: position 142,618 of record JAZKJV010005072.1, on the reverse strand, counting down.
ATTGGAGCACATGAAATTAAAAAAACGTTTTTAAAAATTTAGGTTCAATCTTTAACATGTGGAGGACTCTATGGAGATATCAATCACTAAATTAACATTGAGGGATTGAATTGGACAACATATGATAATGATAAAAGCTAAACAAGGTTTAAAATCTTTTTTTTTGAAGCCAAGCAAGGGGGAAACACTCATAGGTGTTCACCCCAGAATTGTATTAAAAGACGAGCGAGAAAAAAAAAGAAATACAACAAGAAGCTCCAATTAGAGCCACAAATCCAGTAACCCCAACACCTGGACACACACATTTTCCTTATAAAATCTTTGTCCAAAGAATACAAGTGCATTCCTAATTTCCTAGCCAACCAAAGTGCCCAAATCATGGCAATAGGGTGAAGCAACTCCCTACGTGGCCTACCCTTGGCCGCCATCAAACTCTCACAGAACGACGTAATGCTCTCCGTACTGACCCATCCCAGGTCAGAATCCACCATATCGATACCACAACCTGGCACCTGAAGAAGAGATGGTCCACTGATTCGATCTCCAACCTACACAGGATGCACCTGTCAGAAACCGATCCCAGCAACCTGGAGCACCGATCCCGCGTCATTAGTCTCTTCCTCCTAAACAACCGGAGGAAAAGACCAATCCTCTGTCAGCTTTGAAGGAAAAAACTCAAGGTTTAAAATCTTGATTTCGATTTTGTTTCGAGATAGCAAAAAATGAAACAATTTCGAAATTTTGTCAAAATTTCGACAAAATTTCTTCAATTTTGGCTAAAATCGGCCTAGATTTGTGAAGGAAGGGTCTATATCGGGATTTCGATTTCGCTGGAGTGTCAAAACCAAAATTTCAACAAAATTTCGCCGAAATTTCGTGAATTTTGAGTCACTAAAGCTAATACGTTATGTTTTATGGATCGGAGGGTTGCATAGTTAATTATAGACAAGTTTGTATGGTGTTTATTGCTGGGTTGAATATTTTTTTTGAAAGAAAAGAGGGTGGCTCCTGAGATGGGACCCACCACAAAAGTTATATTAAGAACTTGTAAATGATTGAATCACAAGGGCAGTATTGGACACAATGTTTGCGGCACTCGGAAGATAAGACGAGTAAACTCAATTTTGGTGTTATGGATTTGTGCGAAGTTCGTCTAATGCTCCATTTTGAGGATGCGTGAATTTAAGAAGAGAGTTGTAGATTGGGCATGGAAGACCAAAGAAATGTTAGGATGTATATCTATGAAGAAGAATATGGCTTTTTCCGATCAAAATCTGGCACGGACCTGTTTATATTTGTTTGGAGGCACAAGATACATATGGTAGATCCTAAACGAGAAAGGTTTGGTTGTTGCATCTTATAATGTGTCCTAAACAGTGATGCCAGCAAAATCACAGTTAATCGATATGTGATCTGCAAAATGCATGCGAAATATCTAGGCAGCTCAATCCTCCATGCTCACGACCCTTGCTTACCAGCTTCAATGTAAAGATTCTAAAAGGAATGCTTGAAAATAGTGATCAATTTAAAGCCATAGTGATAATTTTCATACATGCTGATAATGAAAATTTATAAGAAACTGATCATTAAGCCTTGTGATATGTGATAGGACATGCCACAGGTCCCATTTATACGAGAGACTATCCCATTTACCAAATGAGAAGATGATGATAATTGGTAAAGCTCAATTAACTCGAGGCACAATGTTTTGAGGTCTGCAAATCGACCATAATCAACTCAGCGGATCTTGTTACCGGAATAAATCTGATATATATACCTAAGGTAAACAAGAAAGGAAAATTGAATATTTAGAAATTAGAGGGTTTGTTGGAAGTGCCTATGGACCGAAGAGAAGTGTAACAAGTTCACTGTAACCGACCCAACTTTGGAGGTGTGTCTCAACTTGGTTCTACTTTCTGTTAGTTTTAGCAAACATGTTTTTCTTTCTCTGGTTGCTCCCCCCACTTATAACTTCAATTTAATCATTGCGGCGACTTTGTGCTAATAATGTTGATATTCGTTAACCCATCCTAATATTGGGATTAATTGACATCTCATTTTATTCATAGGAGTTACAAAGAATTGATGGGACAGTGCAGTCTTTTGGGCAGATCAGAAAGTCACGCCCTTAAAAAGCTTGGAAAAGCTGAAGAAAAGATAAAGAAACTGAAGGTATTTAACTTGTCTTTTACTGCTTTGTATGTAGGCTTGTTAACCATAATTAGCAGCTAAGGTTGATGATTCTCCCCTAACAACTATAATATTCTCTACAATTTACTCAATGACACCACTAATTTAATTTCCCTCATGCATATAAAATTTTCTTCTTTTTCATATAAATTAGGGATGCATTCTCCCTTGTGAGATACAACAAAAACATTATAGGTTAACAAAGCTATTTGTCTCGCAAGGTAGTAGAGAAATCTTTCTCAAATATGTAAAACATAAAAATTCCCCTAGTTGCCCACATGCTCCCCTCTTCTTGACAAATAGACCTGACTAAATCCATGTTAGACTGGATCGAGCAGGTCAACGTTCTAAATGGTCTTGCTAAGGCCCAGGATGGACTGGTCTTTGGGATATACTTTAAAGCATGTGTTCCATGCCTGGGTTGGGCTGAGCCAGCTTATAATGCTTACTTTGATAAACTGCGTTTAAACTAATTATCATAACATCTGTGTGCAAAGAAGGATTCTGTGAGATTTGTCGTGTTCACTAACTGATCTGATCTCAGTCATATACATGGTGTCTAAAAATTGTGCCTCAAGGATATGGGATGTAAGCCTTAAGGTGGTTTTGAGGGATAATAGCCTTGAGGTTATAAAGTTCAGAAAGTTCACTAAACCACATATACTATACATGGTTATTACGTGGTAGGAGCTTACTGTTAGTCCGAATAAATCACATATGCGGTTGGGTATATGCTTTATATCTACTTGCTCGTATAAGAAATCTAAACCCGTGTAAACCCCCACCCCTTCTTTTAAGTAAACCATAACCTTTTGTCGAGTTCCTTACTCCCCTTTCGTTCCCTCATCTGTTTGCTTGTAGCCAACCGTCACCATTGCTCGTTGCCTTTCTCCACTACTCATTGCTAATCATTGTCATCTCTTTCCATTGCTTATACTACCACATCATTGACTGCTCTTGTATGACATCTCCCTACTCTCGTTGCCTCTCCCTAGTCCCCACTCTTGCCACCTCTCTCTACTCCCACCGCCTCTCTTCATTGCTGCTGCCTTCAAAATCTCCATTGCCATCACATTCTCAGTCACCAACTCTGTACCGCTTGCCATTTGCTAGCAACTTGTTACCACTTGTTTACCATTGATTTGTTGTGATCATGTGGTCATATAATCATATGGATCAGCTAAACATAAATATTGCTGAATGGAATAAGAGAATACTATTATGGGCTCATTCCCTATATGTATAGAGATGAAACCTTAGAGACAGAAAGGAAGCTGTCCGGTTGGGCTACATAGATACCTATTGGGTTTACTCATAAAAAAGGAAAGGAATGATGCCATACTATAACTACAATAATACTATACTGTTAGAGTATTTGGTTATGCGCCCATGAGTTGTAGATGGGTAAATGGATACCTCCAGGATCCATTTACCCCCATCCAACAGTTTTGTCCCACATCGTCCAGTGGTGGGACTTGGAGGCCTTGGGAGGCTATATAAGGAGCCCCCGGCCTTCTGTATCAGATGAGAAAAAGCAATGAAGCATATGCCCCTTTGAGAGATTCTCCCGTGGTTTCATCCCGCTCCTCACGGAGTAGGGTTCCACGTAAAATCCCACTGTTCTTATGTTCTTTATTCTTTTCCATGTTTTTCGCTTCTGCTTCCTATTTTCTAACATGGTATCAGAGCGGGTTCGATTCTCGCGGATTATTTTTTATGTTCTTTGTTTCTGAGATTCAATTGTTCATTCTTGAAAAATATTATATTCGAGATTTGATTATCAAGTCAAGATTTGTTCTTAAAAATGATGATGAAGGTCTGTTCGACAGTTTAAGGTTTCACGAACCCTAAACAACGGTTCCACGATTCCTGGAACCTTGTTCTGTTCGATGCTCTTCAATTCAGCCGCGGCACATCTTCAAGCCGTGTCTTCTCCAATCCTTGCCGACATCAGATCTATCTGCTTCCAGGCGCGATGCACCGCACGACAAGAAAGTGGCGCTCGAATCCTCCAGGAGCCCCATCGGCTTGATGGCGACAAAGCAACCCCGTTCAATTCTCCCAAAGTCATCACCCCTCCATCGCCGGCAGCAGAAACCCTAGCCAAGACGGAAACATCACGCATGCGTTCCTTCATCTCGCGCGCATGTGGCGAGGAAATCCCAGACGCACAGGCGCCGAGCCCCAGGCAGGGACCCTTCCATGTCGCAGGCATGTATCACATATCCAGCAACCTCCGAGTGCTCCAGCCCTCGCTCAAAGTCCTGTGCATCTCCAAGCAAGTCAACGGCTCCTCCAAGCGTGCATCGCACGCGACCTTGCTCCTTCGCCCTCATAAGGAGCCCACTGTTGATGGCGGCGCGCGGATGGAAGAAAACCCCGAAGGGGGTGCGGCGCTAATGGATTCCCGTGTAGGGAACCCTACTTAGAAGCGACGGGCCTTATTTTTGGGCCCTGGGCGACTGTATTGAAAAGGGGGGGGGCAATGTTCTAAGCCAATTGGGCTGACAGTTCTTATAAAAAAAAGAGAGGAGGTTTATGTTAAAAAAATTAGAAGAAAAGAGGCACGTACAAGAAAAAGCCGAACACATTTAATTTTTTTTTGGAAAAGCCGAAAAAAATCAACGGCTTAAAAAAACATTTCAAGAAAAAAATGATGAATGTTTTGAAAAGCCGACAAAGTTATGATCGACTAAGTGTTTTATGTTTTCCCCATTTTATATTGTCTTCTCCCAACTTGGTCGACGCCCATGTTTTTCGACAAGTATGGGAGAAAGGGGGAGTATATGTAGAGTCACAGGTTTATTCAGATTCTTCTTCAGATTCAGAGATTTCCAGACCATTCAGTTGTTTAGGCTCTACAGTTTTCAGATGAAGATTCTCCATGCGCAAGATTCAGACTCGACGTTCAGATTCCGAGTCCACAGGTGTGATGCGCAGTTGTTCAGACTCGACAGATTGGTCAGAGTCCAAGTTCGAGGCACTCCATGATGAGAGGCCCAGTTTTCGAGTTCTCCAGAGAGACTCCCGTTTCAAACACGCACGAGTATGCGGTCTTTTCATATGAGCACATGTTTGCCATCTTCATTTTCGAAGTCCCCATCATTATTCTTGTTTTGTCGGCCAGAGTTTTCATGTGAGCCATAGGGACTCCATAGTAGAGGACTATTCCCTATGACATGTTGGCAAGGGTTTTCATGTGGTATCATAGGTACATCAGAGTAGTGCACCATTCTCTGTGCCAGATGGGAGAGACCCAGTTCTCCAAAGAGGAGACTATTTTCAGACTCCATTCTCCAGCGACCGTGGACTCCGACGAGGATTGCACAACCACTGCCATTTTCAGTTAGGCCCTTTTCAGAGATGGAGCAGTTGTCCACATTATTGTGGCGGGCCAGAGTACTCCGACGAGGAGACTCATTCCAGTTGCAGTGACTCTGATAGGCGCAGTTCAGAGCACATGCTCTCCGACGAGGAGATTCAACAGACTCACACTCCAGCCCGTTCGTCCTCCTCACCTGCACGGCATGAGAAGCAACGTTCTCGACAACAGCAGTTGTACGCGTTCGGTTGATATTGTCCGTAGTGTCCTGTAGCGTTGAGTTGAGTTTCTTTATGTTTGTCCAAGTTGAGCATTGCATGCTCCAGCTTGAGGGGGAGTGTTAGAGTATTTGGTTATGCGCCCATGAGTTGTAGATGGGTAAATGGATACCTCCAGGATCCATTTACCCCATCCAACAGTTTTGTCCCACATCATCCAGTGGTGGGACTTGGAGGCCTTGGGAGGCTATATAAGGAGCCCCGGGCCTCCTGTATCAGATGAGAAAAAGCAATGAAGCATATGCCCCCTTGAGGGCTTCTCCCGTGGTTTCACCCGCTCCTCACGGAGTAGGGTTCCACGTAAAATCCCGCTGTTCTTATGTTCTTTATTCTTTTCCATGTTTTTCGCTTCCGCTTCCTATTTTCTAACATATACCATCCCCCTTCAAGTTGGAGCATAGATAATAATACTATACCATCTCCCTTCAAGTTGGAGCATTAATGTCTATCATTCTCATTTTGAAGAACATTTCTGGAATGGTTCCTTGATAAGTGCTTTAGTAAACATGTCAACCATCTATCCTGTTGAACTGACATGAGAAGTATATATAAAGCCTTTCTGGAGCATGCCTCTGGTATAATGACAATTGACCTCAATACACTTAGTTTGCTGATGGAATGCTAGATTGTTTGCATTGAATGAGGCTTGCTGGTTGTAATACATGAGCTTCATAGGGAGATGCACCTATATAGTTATGTCAGTCAAGAACGACTTGACCTACATCATCTCAATATTGACTAGAGCTATGGCTTTGTACTCAGATTATGCATTTAATCTAGCTACCACCATCCGCTTCTTGCATTTCCATGAAACTAATCACTAATGAAAACAACAAAATGTGGTGGATTTTTTGTTTGTTTTCACCATTTGGCAAATATATCTGTTGAAATCAGAGAAGCGGAAGCAGAATCGATAAATAAAACATAAGAACATAGAGATTTACGTGGAACCCTGCTCCCTAAGGAGCGGGATGAAACCAAGGGAGAAGCCCTCAAAGGGGCGGATATTCTATTGGAATTTCTCAATGAGTACAGGAGGTGTGGGGATCCTTATATAGGTGCTCAAGGGAGAATATTCTATAGGATATTCTCAATGGAATATTCTCTTAACAAATAGCCACATAGAATATTCTCTAACACTCCCCCTCAAGCTGGAGATGAGAAAGCTGCAGCTTGCAACAAAAAGACAGTATACAACACATCTTCACACGATACATCACAAGAAGAATACAAGTCCGCTGCTGGTAGAAGACCTCGCATGAGGACGAGTCTGCGGCTTTCGGGTCATCGGAACATAGGGCTGTCAGGAAAGCTCGAACTCGACGAGTTCAACTCGGGCTCGACTCGTTAAGGGCTCGCGAGTCGGACTCGAAACCTTAACGAGCCCGAGCTCGAGTTGGGTTCTATGGCTCGTTAGCTTATCGAGTCGAGTCCGAGTTGGGCATTGTTCAACTCGGAAACTCGACTCGATAACTCGTTTTCCATCTTAATAAAAAATTAAAAACATATATACCGAAACTTCCACATTAAGTTTGATATGAAAGAGAGGTTAACATTTTTCTTGTCCAAAAAGCTATAGAAAAAGTACAAAAAATCAAAATTACAAATGTCATTTTATATAATTTAATGTATAAAATGGAACAACGACTCATTAAGAGGTTCATGAGCCTGCTCATTTTGAGGCTCGTGAGCCAGCTCAGAAACTCATGACTCGATAAGAGGCTCATGAGTCAGCTCATTTTGAGGCTCGTGAGCCAACTCAGAAACTCGTGGCTCGATAAGCGGCTCGTGAGTCAACTCGAACTCGACGAGTTCGAGTTCGAGTTGGTGATCCAGGGCTCGACCCTTATCGAGCCCGAGTTCGAGCTGTATGTTTCTTATCGAGTTCGAGTTCGAGTTGAGGCCAACTCGGCTCATTGAACTCGATAGACACCCCTATCGGAACATATCTCTGTCATGCCTGTAGAACCGCTGCGATATCAGGTCACAAGAACGTATCTCTGTCATGCCTGGAGAAGAATCGTTGCAGAAGAAGTCCAACGCGGTAAACTGATCGGGTCGTAAAAGAAGAAGTATACGGCTCGATGAAGAAGATGATGCTCGGTGAAGACGGATGCTCTTGTAGAAATCTGGAGTGTCGGTCTGTCAGTCGTGGACGTGGAGATGTCCTGACGAATTTAGTTTTGACTCCCCCTTTCTCCCATACTTGATAGAATAGGAGCATTGATCAAGTTGGGAGAAACGAAGACATGCATTTTTTTTGCATCATTTCATTTTTCTGGATTTTTTCTTCAAGCTGTTCAACTCTCTCTTTTTTAGGGCTTTTCCTCCTCCTCTTCTTCTTCTTCTTTTTTTTAAAAAATTCTTCTGGCTATTTTCAGTCAACTTTTTTAATAGCCATCATATTTTTTTTGAAAAACTTTTGCGTACGGCTTTTTTTATTGTACGCGCCTCTTTTTTTTCAAAACACATTTTTTAAAAAAATTCAAATGTTGGGCCGCCCTCTTTTTTAAGCCCACTGTTGGGCCTTATCTTCTCCCCCCTTTTTTATATAAATGATCTTTTTTTTAACAGAGCAGCCCCCTCCCATTAAAAATTAATAAAGGGCCTACAGACCTTTCTATTTTTCGTCACCTAGGGTTCCCCCGATGGAACCCTTCTTCTGTCGCCGCCATTGGATGGAATGGCGCGAGGAGCTCCTCCGCGAGATCTGAAAGGAAATCGGTGGCGCTTGCTTGAGTGCGGAGGGAGAGGGCGACGGGAGGAGATGCTGCCTTGGGAGGCGATGCGGCTGTCGCCTCTGCATGGGACCACCACCAGGAGGTGCAGCATCGGGAGAGCCGAAGGAGGTTGGATGCGTGAGATAGGGGCTTGCCCTGGGAAGTCATGCGAGATGGGGCTCACCCTGGGAGGTCGCTCGATAAGGGTGTTCTATCGCCTAGATTGAGAGATGGAGATGGCGGCAGGGGAGGGCGTCATCGATGGAGCTTCGGTGGTGCGTGATTGGATTTTGCGCGTGAAGGGAGTGACGCTTGAAGTCGATCTGGAGGGTGAGGTGCTGCGCGAGCGTGCACAGTGAGGGTTGCTGTGTGTGCGAGATAGGGCACCACACGTCAAGGCCTTAAATGTCGGTTTCGGTCACCATTTCGGTATCGACCAAAACAGAATTTCGATGGAATTTCGACCGAAATTTCGGTCATTTCGATCGAATTTCAATTTCAACCGGATATCGATATTCGACAGAAATTCGACCGAATTTCGCTGAAATTTGAGGCCATGCCGCACGTCTGCTGCAGCGGAAGAGGTGCGACTAGGTTACGCCGCCTTGGCCGATTGGGGGCGCGCCGCAGAGGACACGCGTCGCCAGGAGCATCACCTGGTCGCACAGGGAGCCAGGCTCTCCGGATCTATGGAGATGCATGCCATGAGAGGCGCATTGTGCTGTCTGATCGCTACAGGTCTGGACTCCCGTCGTGGAGTTGATCGGAGGCTGCATGACTGCAGGTCATCAGTCTAGAGCACCTCATCGCAAGGGCTCGTAAGGGCAATTGCAAGCCTGGCTGGACTTGTGCCGTCACAAAAGGTTCAGAAACTGAGTTACAGGAATGCTAGGGTTTTGTAAAACCCAAACAAAAATCTCTCGAATCTCGAAAAAAATAAATAACATAGAGAAAATCTTCGAGAATCGACCCGCTCTGATACCATGTTGAAATCAGAGAAGCAGAAGCGGAATCGCTAAATAAAACATAAGAACACAGAGATTTACGCGGAACCCTACTCCCTAAGGAGCGGGATGAAACCACCGGAGAAGCCCTCAAAGGGGCGGATATTCTTTTGGAATTTCTCAATGAGTACAGGAGGTGTGGGGATCCTTATATAGGTGCTCAAGGGAGAATATTCTATAAGATATTCTCTATAGAATATTCTCTTAACAAATAGCCACACATAATATTCTCTAACAATATCCAATCATATGGTTTCCATATTTACTTTATTTTCAAGTTCTCTATTTTTATATGTAACCCTTTAAGGATTATTATGTAATTGCCACCTATTGGACCTTAGGGTTTTACGCTATATAGGAAACCCTATCCCATGGATAAAATTCATTCCATTGCGTTCTCAAATTTCTTCACATGATATTAGAGTGACAATCTTATACTGGAATTCGTACCCAAGAACCTTGCCTCAACCACAAGCCCCCAGCCCTGCACAAGCTACCTCATTTGTTCCCTCACCCTTGCGCGGGCTCTCTCTGCACACAACAACCCCCTGCACGACCTCTCTCCGCACAACAACCCCCTCCTCCGTGCACTTCTCTTCCTTGCACAACAGAGGGTTGATGCCCTAATGGGATTCCCATACATTCTTTCGTTCGTGTGCAGACCCCTCTTGGTTGAGGGCTGCTGCTCTAGCCATCCTCTCTGCATACGTAGTGAATAATTTATCTCAGCACTTTGTTGATCTTTCTTCGGGACCGCGATTATCACAACTTTATCTGAGACCAAGTCCTTGATATCCGCATCTTCTATGGTAGTTCAGGGGGGCCTCTGTCAAACTCAAGGACACAAACGACTATGTGCTTTGGTCTTGGACCTTCAAGGCATTCATCGGTGGTTAGAGGAAGATATATGTTCTAATGAAGAAACTTTTAAAGGAAACAAATAAAGGCTATGATTCTTGGTTAGGTGATAATTATCAGGTTATGACATGGATGACCAATAATGTTGAGTCCAATTTTGCTGCCGACCGCCTGCATAAAAGAGACTGTGTTGGAGTATTTGTTATGCGCGCCTATTGAGTTGTAGCAGGGTAAATGGATCCTGGAGGAGATCCATTTACCCCATCCAGTGTTTAGTCCCACATCGTCCAGTGGTGGGACTTGGAGGCTCTGGAGAGGCTATATAAGGAGCCCCAGACCTCCTGTATCCATTGAGAAAGTCAATAGACAAACACGCCCCGTTGAGGGCTTCTCCCGTGGTTTTATCCCGCTCCTCATGGAGTAGGGTTCCACGTAAAATCATGGCATTCCATGTTTGATCTTTCTGTCATTTTGCTCTGTTTATCATTATCGCTTCCGCTTCCGATTTTCTAACATGGTATCAGAGCGGGTTCGATTCTCGTGGTTTATTTTTTTTATGATTTTTTATTTCTTCGAGATTCGATTGTAATGGTTCTTGAAGATTATCTATGATTCAAGTTCTGCCGTTATTTCTCTATGGGTTTTTGAAACCCTAAATTCTGGAGGAGTCTCGTTCTACCAGCAGAACAGGCGGCAGCGCTGAAACCCTTGCACAAACAAAAACCCTAGGCGAAGGCCAAGGGTTTCATATCAAGGCTGCTCCTTCGATGATCGCATCAGATCCAGGACTTTGATTCTCCAGATCCAGGACTTTGATGCTCCTGGCGAAGCAGTCGAGATGCCCCTGTCAGCAGCCCCAGATTTTCCATCCAACAGGCGATCCCCGCGCGAGGTACCCCATCCAACAGTCATCCCCGGGCGCAACCTCCGTGTCGCCATCGTGCGGCTGATTGGCGCCACCCCACTGACCTCGATCGTGCGGCTGATCGATGCTCCAGCAAGCCCCTCGCGCTGAGATCCCATCGCACGTGCACATAGCGCGAGCTCGTCCTTGATGACAACCCTACTGGTCGGCGATGTCCTAGGCGCATCGGCGACGAGATCCCCAACGCCCAAGGCGGCGCGCAGGCAGCCCCCGGCGGAATACATCTCCATCGCCTCCTCCCAGACACGAGGTGAGCACTAGGCACAACAGAAGAATCGGGGGGCACCGCACGCGACTCTCCTGCGCGAAAATCTAGCCGATCCCACGTGCCATCGGCTATCTCCTCATCATCTCGGCGCCGCGAGACTCCCCCTAAAGAGGGGGCGGTGACATTTGATGTTGGGAACCCTTCGGGAAACCCTAGGGCTTGCGGCTATTAAAAAAAATTTGGGTTATTTGTTTAAGGAGCCCAGGGTGGAGATGCTAGTTTAAAAAAAAGGAGAGAGATACAGAGAAGAGAGAGTTGGGCCCAAGTGGGTCGATGGCTATTGTAAAAAAGAGAGAGAGAGGATGAGTATTTAGGTCCAACGGGGCCTGCCTTGTATAAAAAAATGTTTTTTAAAAGAAAAAGGCGCGTACAAGAAAAAGCCGTACGCCAAGCAAAAAAATGCAAGAAAAGCCGTAAAAAAATGATGAAACGGCTTACAAAAAAAATCATTCCAAAAAAAAGGTGACGGCTTAAAAAAATGAAGAAAAGGCGCAAGTGATGTTTTGTATCCCCATTTTTATCTTGTCTTCTCCCAACTTTGTCGATGTTCATTTTCCGACAAGTATAGGAGAAAGGGGGAGTATATGTAGAGTCACATGTCTTGATCCAGATTCCATATTCAGATACCAGTTTCCATACCAGCCAGATGATCATTCAGATATCAGACTCTACAGTTCGGTTTCAGACTCGACGATCATTGTTTCCGAGTCTTCAGTTTCAGCCAGGCACGAGTGTGCGGTCATTTTCAGATGAGCATATGTTGCCATCATTGTCAGAGGTCCCCATCATTCTTCTTGTGGTTAGGCCAGAGTTTTCATGGGAGCCATAGGGACTCCAAGCAGAGGACCATTCCCTATGCCATGTTGACAAGGGTTTTCATGTGGTATCATAGGTACACCAGAGCAGTGTACCACTCTCTGAGCCAGATGGGAGAGACCCAGTTCTCCGACGAGGAGACTTCAGGCGCAGTTCAGACTCGATGGTCAGATTCTGAGTCTTCAGTCGACTCACACTCCAGCCCATTCGTCCTCCTCACCTGCACGGCATGAGAAGCAACATCCTCGACTGCAGCATGTGCGCGTTGGGTTGATATTGTCCGTAGTGTCCTGTAGCGTTGAGTTGAGTTTCTGTCTGTTTGTCCAAGCTGAGCATTACATGCTCTAGCTTGAGGGGGAGTGTTGGAGTATTTGTTATGTGCGCCTATTGAGTTGTAGCAGGGTAAATGGATCCTGGAGGAGATCCATTTACCCCATCCAATGTTTAGTCCCACATCGTCCAGTGGCGGGACTTGGAGGCTCTGGAGAGGCTATATAAGGAGCCCCAGACCTCCTGTATCCATTGAGAAAGTCAATAGACAAACACGCCCCGTTGAGGGCTTCTCCCGTGGTTTCATCCCGCTCCTCACGGAGTAGGGTTTCCACGTAAAATGATGGTGTTCCATGTTTGATCTTTCTGTCATTTTGCTCTGTTTATCATTATCGCTTCCGCTTCTGATTTTCTAACAGACTGCTAATGACACGTGGGATGAACTCGCTTAGACATATTCGCAACAGACTACCAAGTCACGATTTGCTGATATCTATATGCAGATTTGGTTCGCTTCTCAAGGAGATTCCTCTCTTACAGGATACTAATTATCGGCAGCTCATCGATCTATTTGAGGACTTGCTAAATTCCAACCAACCTGTTATGCTAAATAAGTGGTAGAGTGTCCTTAGTGGCAAGTTTATAGAGTCCTTACTGGTTTGCATCCTCGCTATCAAAGTGTGAAGGATCTGTTCCTTACGTATGATACTTTTCCCTTAATCAATGTCTTTGGTAGATTATAAGTCAGTAACAACTCGAGACTTCTACTGGACATACACATCTTATGCAGATTGTGGAGAACTATGCTTTTTGTGTAACATCCAGATGAGGTGACCACTACAACTCTCGAGGGGGCTAATGTCATTTCTTTGACCGTGGTTGTGGTTGCGCCCATGGTTTTAAAAAGCGTCGCCTCGAGGCGCAAAGGCGTACGCCTCGAGGTGAGGCACACCAAACTCACCATGAGGCGCACGCCTCGGGTTCTCTAGGTGGGGCGTGCGCCTTGACTTGGCGCGAGGCGCTCGAGGTGAGGCTGAGGCGTAAGCCTCAAACCACGAGGCCTTTTTTACATTTTTGGTTGCACACGGCCCTATTTTTCCGTTAGCATTATATTTTTTTATGTTTGTATTTTTGTTTCCATGTTAAACCTTGTATATTTCAATATATAGCTCCATGCAAAGGGAAGAGATCGCTTGAAACAAGCGAAGTTCCATGATCTTCTATACATCATATTTCAATTTATCATACATCTACACATACTAGTTCTATTACACACATTTTTGTTTGAATTGTAATAAAAAATTTATATTAGTTGCAAGTTTGCAACTTGATGTTGTTGTTTGGTTGTATAAGTGGTGATTGGAATAGATATCACATATATGATATATGATTTTTTTTTGAAAAATAAACACGTGAAGTAAGATAACTATTACATTTTATTATGAGTAGTTGAATACAAGTAATATCATTTAGTATAAAAATCGCCGGGGGTCTCCTACTTGTGAGGGTCCTACTGCGAATTTGGATATAATCTCAGGTACTGTAGAGAACTATGTTTGTGCCTGATGCTGGCATGGATAATTGACTTTGGCGCATCTACCCACGTGGCTAGAGAAGATATCCTTCGAACTTTCTCAAAATTTTCATCCATTGTGAAGGTCCGGTTTGCCTAGCCAACAACGCTTATTCACCAATTACTATCGTTAGGACTATGGAGTTTTCTTCCAAACTCATGCTATCTGGAGGTTTTTATGCTCCTAATTTTCCTTTGAGTTTATTGTTTATTCATAGATTTTGTATATACTTGAATTATATGGTAATTTTAACAAGTGTTATTTTATTTTTAGGACATCCGGATGATGGAGATCTTTGGAGGGTGCTATAAGAAGAATGCCCTATACTTTTGATATTCCCGTAGATTCCATTTTTGCTGTTACTGTCTCTGTTTATGCTGACCTGTTCCTATATCATTTACACCTCGTGCATCCTTCTACTAGAGTTTTCTCTCAGATGATTCTTGAACTGATCTCGTTGAAAACTTTGAATGTGAAGCATGCCTATTTGACTAACATCATTGAGCTACTTTTCCTCAGAGGATCGAGCTTCATCGTTCGTCGCCTTTTTCTTTAGTCCATTGTGATGTTTAGTGATCTTGTCCAATACATATTGTGGGAGGTCATAATATTTTGCTGTCTTTGTTGATTATCATATCAGATCTTCTTGGATGTGTTTCATAAAGGAAGGATTAGAGATAAATAAAATTGTCAAGGCTTTTTTATTTAATAAAAGAATATATTAAGATTTTCAATATTGGCAACTCTCTATAGTTTGTTCAACAGGACTTGGCCACTTTGCAACTTTGTGCCCTTTGCCATATTCTCTGTCTGTGCACCTTATAATAGAATATGATGGTGGAAAGGAAACTTCATCACATTTTGGACATTGCTCGCACTTTCCTTACTTGCTTGAAAGTCCCTAAGTCCTTCTGGGGTAATGCTGTTCCGACTGCTACTACCTTATCAATCGGGTAACCTCTTCAGTGCTCAATGGGATAACTCCCTTCTTCTTTTTATGTAAAGATAGGAACCTTTTCATTTACCATTGAGGATTTTTGATTGCACAACCTTTGTTCATAACTTTCATACTACCGATAAACAATCTGCTCATGCTACCAAGTGTATCTTCCTCGGCTATTCTTGAACCAAAAGAGTTACATGTGTTATGATGTTATTAGTCCTCACTACCAAATATATGTTGATGTCATGTTCTTCAAAGATACTACTTCACTAAGTCTATCCTTCACCTCTCCATGTTTACAAAAGAAGCACATTATACAACATGGGTCAGCTCCTTTACCTCTTCCTTACTTGCAAGAGGATGAATCTTCTTCAAATGGCCCTACCACTTCAAATCCAAATGCTCCTTCAGAAATTCCTATTGTATTATGGAAGCTCAAAATGCAATGTACCAATCGCGACATGAATTTTATAGATGCTCTTATAACGACTACTGTTCATCGTGATCATCACAATGCACTTTAGAATCATGGTTGTAAATATGCCATGGATGAGGAGAATGATGCATGCACATCCAAGGGCATGTGGGACATTGTACCATGTCTGCCAGACATGACCCCCATTGCCTGCTGATGGGTTTTTATGACCAAACACTCACCTAGTGGTTCCGTTGCCAGATTGAAAGACAAACTTGTAGCGAAAGACTTTACTCGACCTATAACATTGACTATTTTGGAACACTCTCTCATGCAACATGGATCCGGTATATTCACAAAATTTATCCATTGCAACCAATAGGAATTGGCCCATCTTTCAGTTAGATGTGAAGAACACCTTCCTCTATGATGAGTCACCTAAAGGAGGAGGTATACATGACACAACCACCATGTTACTCCGTTATGGGGGGAGTATGTATTCCAACTACGTAAGGCCATCTATGGCCTAAAGCAATATCCACGAGTATGTTTCGATAGACTTACTTCTGAGATCAACTCTCTTGGTTTCCACGTGACAACATTTGGCTATTTATTGTTCATTAGACAGAGGCCCTCAGGTATCGTGACACTCGCTGTTTTTGTTGATGACAAGGTTGCCGTTGATGATGATATTATATGAATTTCTGATACCAAGACCTTCCTTTAGAAGGTATTTGTCACCAAGGACCTTGGCCAACTCTGATACTTTCTAGGTATTAAGGTGATATGCATGGCAGAAGGACTACGCTTGTCACAGAAGACGTGTTGTTTGGGTATTCTTGCGGAAATTGGTTTACTTGGATGCAAACCATCATCTATTCCGGCTGAGTTACATAGACGTGCCGCCTCTAATGATCCCATTTTGAAGACACTATGTAGTATAGAAGTCTAGTGGGCAAATTGGTATATTTCACTATCACCATGTTTGATATATGCTTTGACCAAAGCTAGTCAGTAATGGAGAAGCCTTGCTACAACCATGGGCATGGTCTTTTAATCCTTGGATACCTGAAAGGCTCTCTAACAAAATGCCTCTTCTATGGGGTTAATGACTATAATGATATCTGATGAATCTCCATTTCATCAACTTCATTCTATCTTTTTGGCCTTAAAAACCCAAGGTAATGCATGTAATACCCTTTATTTGTGCAAATTAACATTCATTCTTTGTTGTGTACATATTGTATAAAATGCTGTTTTTAATGCCAAAATTATAGAATAAAGAAAAGTAAAGAAAAAAAAATAAAATACCAAAGATATTTTATGACCCTAAACCCTGAGACCTAGGCATCTTGATGACTGGGTCGACAAGGAATAAAGTAAGGGGATATAAGAGTCGGAAATACAATAAAAATCCTATTTATTAATTCATCAATAATGTATTTTTAGGACCTATTTTATTTTCTACTTTTTATACCTCAAATAAAGAATCCTTGAACATGAAAGTTGTAGATAATAACATATAAAAAAATACAAAATTGATTTCATACAAAAATATTATACAATATAATTTTTATATGCTAAATAAAAATGTACTAAGCCTTCTCCCACTATAAGTAGGGTCGGCGACATGGATTCTTGCTCAAATCCATGTTGAAAGATTCGACTATTTTTTATGTTGACCGTCGACTACCTAACACAACCCCTGCAAGAGTGGGATTTGAACCCTTGTCTTTTGTGTGGTAGACACACTGTACTACCACTAGACCATTAAGTGGGTACTTTTTATACTCTAAATAAAAGTTAAAATTCCGACTTCCCAGACCCATATCTTCCAAATAAAAACACAAAATATATCAAAATCATCTTTAATTGTATATAAATTTTAATAAGCTATTTAATGTAGGTGGTTTCATATTTTTGGAGTTAGTATGTGAAAGTTAGGTTTTGGACCCCTATCGTACAATATACTCGAATAAAATATTCATTTTATTTATTCTTTATTATTTTTATAATTTTATATTTCTATAATTTTGTAAATATTATTTGTAGTATATGTACATATTAAAATTAGAATAAATCATAAAGAAAATATTAAAATAAAATATGTATATAAAATACATAGATGAAATACTTATACTTATACATATATATATTTATATCCCTATTTATTTAATTTTATATTATATCAGAAAAATACAATAAAAATGTGTTTAGGTATATAAAAATAAGTTGTGAATATATAAAATAGGAAAATAAAATAATAAAAAAATAAAAAAAACACTTAAAACATAGGTAAATATACCTATAAAGGAAGCCCTAAAAAGTAACTTGTAATTAAAGACATTGCAAAAATAAATAAAAATCATAATAAAATAATATAGAAAATATTAAACATTTTCTATTTTATATCTTTAATTTAATAAAAAATCATTTATTATTTATTACACATTTGCAAATAAATTCCAGATCAAATTTTTCTAGTTGGTCCACATGGACCAACCAGAGCGCACCATGAGTTGACTTCGGCCAACTCCTCTGTCCTGCTCTTATAGCTCTGACAACCTAGGTTTTGACCGCATCTTCTCCATTTTTCCCAAGTCGATACGAGCACCGACTTGGTTTGATTTCTTTTGCACTTTTGAACTTTGATCTTTGCTGATTCGCGCGGATGTGATTCCTTGTGGAGTGCATCGCTGAATCGCTTGCTCTTCCTCGATTTCTCAGCCCCTGTCACCACCGGTATACAACTTCGCCCCCGTCCAATTTTTGATTTTTGATCCTTCTTCCACCTGAAACCCTAACCTTGAGCCTTGATCCTCAATCCTGGTGACAACAGGACTCCGATCGACTCCTTGGGCGGGGATTTGGGCGTTGAATTGAAGTGATCTAGGGTCAGCTGTCAACCTCGCCGGAGCTACTGCTCCAGGTCGTGTTTCGTCAGTGAGCTCTCTTTTTCTTAGTTCTTTTCGCTCCTTAGGTTAACAATAACTTAATTTTAGCTTTTGTTTCTTTGAATTCCGTCTATATTGCCGAAGTCTTCAACCCACGTGGATTTTGTTTATTGTGGTTTGGTCGAAAATTTTGGAATGTAAGTTGTAACTTTTTGGAAAACTTGCATGTAGGCTTCTGTGCTTTATTTTATTTACGTATATGCCCTTGCCAGAACATGATTTTTTGTGTGTTTGTTGCATTGATTTAAAATATCATTTGTGCTCAGAAAAATTATCCAAAAATAGATGTAGATTCCTGATTGCATATATTTTCACGCTATATATTTATTTTTGTAATTTAATACTTTTTAGTATTTTATAAAAATAATTTGGAGCACATTTTTTTGTCCTGTCTACAGTATAAAATACCAACAAATATAAAAAAGTTTTTGAAAAATTACAAAAAATATATTTTGTGTTTTTTTATTTATTTTGCAACTCCAGAACTTGAAGAACATAAAAATAGAAAAAGAAAATCTATAAAAATAAAAAAGCTCCAAAATCCAGTATAGAAAGAGTAAAACTTCCTAAAAATCCCAAAAATAGTGTTTTCTATTTTATAATTTTATTTATATTATTATCTATCTATTAAAATTGATTTGAAGAATTTTGGAATTTTTTTGCTATTGTAGAGATATATTTTTTATTATGTTATTATGTTATTTGTATTGTTTCGTATTTTCCTTCTTTTTATGAACTCTTTTATAAGAGAGCCTAGGGATTATGGAATAAACGACTTGTCTTCTTTTTCCAACATGGTATCAAAGCGGCGGTCCTAGACCGGAGCTCCGAAACCCTAGCCCTGCCCAACCACCTCTCTCCCTTTCTCTCTCGCTGCCCACCGCGTACGCCGTTTAGCCCGGCCTGTGCGCCGCCAGCCCGGCCTCGTGCCCGTGCGCCGTCCAGCCCGTGTACACCCAGCCCGACCCCGCATCTCCACGCGGGCTCCTACGTGCGGGTCTCCTCCGCTGACCAATCCTTTTCCATGTTGAGATTGGTTGCATGAATCTACACATGCAATCCAATTTCTTTATGTCGGTGTAGACACAATCTGATCTAGTCTTTAGCCCTAGCCTTCTCAAGCCGATATGTCAGAGAACAAGGCCGATATTCCCTCCACAAGTGCCTTCAGAGGTCTTGTGCCTATAGTCAAGATGGATGTGTCAAATTATGAACTGTGTGCTATGCAGTTCATGAGCTTGGTGAAGTCTACTGGTAAGAAACACATTCTTATTGAGGAATAACCGACTGAGAAGACTGGAGTAAACGCCTCATGGGAGCAGATGATGCATATGCCAAAGTATGGCTTTCAGGTACGTTGGCAATAGAGATTGCCAATGATATACTCCATCAGCCCACGGCCAAGGCGATGTGGGATATTCTTGCAGCTACTTATTCACAAGCAAAGAACGAGACGAGGATTCTACAGCTTCAATATGATATCTTCACTATTAAACAGAATGGACAGTCACTCCACTCTTTATATACATCCCTACGCGGGATGTTTGAGAAGCTGTATAGCTTTATGCCTCTCACGTCTACCCCTGAGCAGCAGAAGACTTATAGGAATGCCACCACGGTTGGTGTATTCCTGGAAGCCCTTGAT
This sequence comes from Ottelia alismoides, assembly GCA_037367405.1. Lineage (NCBI taxonomy): Eukaryota > Viridiplantae > Streptophyta > Magnoliopsida > Alismatales > Hydrocharitaceae > Ottelia > Ottelia alismoides. Next base: position 122,436 of record JAZKJV010005072.1, on the reverse strand, counting down.
CCAGAGTACGACGCAGCACGTTCCTAGATCTTGGCAGACTCTACTATTCCTCCTATGGAGGAAGCTTTCCGTAGACTCAGTCGTATTACTGTTCCATCTTCTACTGCCAATCAGACATCCTCAGCAATGACAACATCCTGAGGTCACAGTGGTCCTCTTCAGTTTCGTGGTTGTGGACCTCAGTGCAGGGGGGGTCGTGTTCGCCAACCATGTACTTTCTGCCACCGTTCTGGACATACCGAGGATACATGCTACTCTAAGCATGGATTCCCTGCTTCTGCACGAGTGGCTGAACAGATTGAGCCTCCAGCTGCTTCCTCTTTGGATCAACGTTTTGATGATCTTGTAGCTCGTTTGAGAGGTATTATACCTCCATCTGGTCCTGAGACACCCTCGCCGGCCTCCGAGAGTCATTCCGATGTTGCTGCTTCAGCCTCCTCCAGTACCTCAGGTAGTACTTATGCACTCACTAGCAGTAGTGGACCTGATACTATAGAGTGGATTATGGACTCTGGTGCCACATCATCTGTGTGGAGACAAGGGTCAACTTACAGCCTACAGACAGGTTCCTCCAGGACGCATTGTGGTTATTGCAGATGGGACACACTCCTCGATTACTGGTCAGGGGGAGATTAGCCTGACACCCTCTATGCATCTAAAGAACGTGTTGCATGCACCTGATTTCTCTATGAATTTGTTGTCAATTAGCCAGATTATGAAGGATTTACATTGTCGAGCCATTTTTGACCCATCTCTCTCATTTTTTAGGACATCCTTATGGGCAACGTGATTGGATGTGGCCATGAGCAGGGTGACCTCTATCACCTAGTTCGGACTCCATATGCCGGAATCTCCTCTCTACCTATTGGACCTGTCTCACCGTTTATGTGGCACCTGCACTTTGGTCATCTACCGCTTCAGAAACTATGTCGTGTTCTGCCCTGGATTTCGCCTCACACGTCCTTTCAATGTGAGGCTTATTAGTTAGGAAAGCATCATCGATCTACCTTTCCCAGTCGTCAGAGTCGGAGCAATAGCTCCAGTTTTGAGTTGTTTCATGTCGACATTTGGGGTCCCAGTCGTGTCCCTGATCATCAGGGGCACATTTTTTATCTTGTCGTTGTTGACGATTTTTCTCGTCTGTCTTGGGTCTTCTTATTAAAGAATAAATTTGAAGCTGAGAATGTTATCAAAAATTTCATAAATGAAGTACGTAATATTTTTCTACCTCTGTGAAAATTGTGAGGACTGATAATGCCTTGGAATTTTGTATTAGTACTCTCTCCAATTATTTTTCTACCTAAGGAATTATTCACCAAACATCTTGTGCCTATACTTTCCAACAAAATGGAGTTGCAGAAAGGAAACATCGTCATTTGCTTGATGTCACTAGGACGCTTCTCATACAGAGTCGTGCTCCTCATTCTTTCTGAGGCGACGCTGTACTAACGACATGCTATCTCATTAGTCGCATGCCATCGTCAGTCTTAGGTGAGAAGATTTCTCTCTTTGGCTTTCCCTGAAAAGGAATTATTCTCACTTACTCCTCGTGTGTTTGTTTCGGTTGCCTTCGTCTACCAGTTGTCTCCAGATATTGACAAGCTCTCTCTGAGAGCTGTCAAGTGTGTTTTCGTTGGGTACTTCAGGACACAAAAAGGGTACATGTGTTATGATCCGATGCGTAGGAAATTAATATTATGTTAGTGCCGATGTTACCTTTTTTGTCCGTTATGTACTTCTCCCCCACAGGTGATCGGTTGATGTCTTCAGATACTGATGAAGCCATATACATGCCACCACCTCCATCACAACCATCTCCGTTACCACCACCACTACCTACACCGCCTCCACTTCCTATTACAGTTCTTGTTCCACCATTTCCACACCACTATACCCGTCGGCCTGCTTCTGCTCATGGTCACCGCTCATCATCTAGCTCGCATGAGGTATGTCTTGAGAATATAATTTCTTATGATGGATCTAATGGTTTACCTGAACATGCTGCGTTACAAGGGACAATTGAGGAGGCTACTGATTTGGATCTACCTATTACGCTTCGGAAATAGAAACGTAGCTGTACGTCATATCCTATAGCATCCACAGTTTCTTTTGATCGCTTATCTGGTGAATTTTGGAATTTTGCTGTTACACTATCTGCCGTGGACATTCCACGGAATTACCAAGATGCTTTGAAGGACAGTCGATGGCGCTTAGTTATGGAAGAAGAGATGACTGCTCTTCAGTCGAGAGTCACCTGGAGTCCTGTCCCTGCTCCTACTGGCGTATCTACAATTAGCTTGTAAATGGGTGTTCACAGTTAAGCAAAATGCAGATGGTAGCATCAACAGATACAAAGCACGCCTGGTTGCACGAGGGTTTACACAGACATATGGGGTGGATTATCTTGACACATTCTCACCTGTTGCTCGTCATTCCACCTTACGGATCCTTCTATCTGTTGCAATTATTCGAGATTGGCTATTGTTTCAGTTAGATGTTAAGAATGCATTTCTATATGGTGATCTTCAGGAGGACGTCTACATGCAACAACCACCTGGTTTTGCTGTTGAGGGGGAGTATTCACATGTGTGTAGACTTCATAAGGCTATCTATGGCCTTAAGCAGAGCCCTAGAGCTTGGTTCCAGAAGCTGTCATACTTGTTTGAAAGACAGGGGTACAAACGTTCTAATGCAGATCATTCCCTCTTTATACAGAAAACATCCAGAGGTATGATTGCAATTATGGTGTATGTTGATGATATCCTTATTACGGGAGATGACATACAAGGAATCAAGATGGCGAAAGAAATGCTGGGTCGTGAATCTGTCACTAAGGACCTTGGAGTTCTTAGATACTTTTTGGGACCGGAGTTTACCAGAAATCAACAAGGACTTGTGATGACCCAGAGGAAATATGTCACTGACTTGCTAAGTCAAACATGAATGCTTAGATGTCAACCTGCCACTACACCTATGGATCCAAGCATGAAACTATATGACGATGATACTGATGAGGTGGATAGGAGGAGATACAGAGAACTGGTAGGAAAAATTCTTTATGTTACCATTACCAGACCCGATATATCTTTTGCTGTTAGTCGGGTGAGCCAGTTCATGGAGCAACCACGCCAAGTACATACAGATGCTATACAGATGATACTCAGGTACCTTAAATCATCTCCAGGTGCAACTCTATTATTTAAGAAAGGCAAGGAGGTCACTATTTTAGCATGCATAGATGCATATTATGCAAGATGTCCAATGGATAGGAAGTCCACCACTGGATTTGCTGTATACGTTGGAGATTCTCTTGTCTCATGGAGAAGCAAGAAGCAAACTGTTGTAGCCAGATCTAGTGTTGAGTCTGAATATAGGGCTATGGCCCAGGTCAGTACATAAATGACGTGAGTTAAAGCTGTTCTTATAGATCTATATATAGAGGTCCCACTTCCTATGGCATTGGAATGTAACAATCAAGCTGCTATATTTATTGCAAATAATCTAGCATTTCATGAATGAATCAAGCACATCGAGGTTGATTGCCAATATATACGAGATATGATCCAGAAGGGCTTTATTTCCACATCTCATGTCAGCTCAGGGGACCATACTGCAGATATTTTCACCAAGGCCTTACTTAGAGGACCATTCCAGAAGTGCTCGTCCACGCTGAGCATGATCAATATCTATGCTCCATCTTGAGGGGGAGTGTAGAGATATATTTTATGTTACGCTATTATGTTATTTGACTGTTTCGTATTTTCCTTCTTCTTACGAACGCTTTATGTAATTTACCTATAGGCTACTCTCCTATATAAGAGAGCTTAGGGTTTATGGAATAAACAACTTGACTTCTTTTCCCAACAACTATTTTTAATCTTCATTTCAATTTTGGCCATTTCTTAAATCCCTGATTTGGGATATTTTTGACTTTAAAAATATATAAAAATTAGTAAAATTCACTAAAAAATCATAAAAATAGTAAAAAATTTAAAACCTAAAATGTTTAATTTTGTATTTTAGTTATTCTAGTTATATTTATATCTATATTATCAATTATTATATATATATAATCTTATATATTCCTATATTATAAAACTTAAAAGAAAAAGAAATAAAAAATCTAAAAATTTAAAAAGAAAATACACAATTATAGTGTTAAAAACAAATATAAAATGATAAAAAAATAAAATAAAAAAATATGAAATTAAAAGCCACAAAAACCATATTTTGGCTAAGCATTTGAGAGGCATATTGTGCTTAATTTCTTTTTAGCTCACATTACTCTACACCATTGCGTCCTATGTTCGCCCCTACTTGCTTGTCACTGTACATCTTTATTAGAGTATAATAAATTTTGATTCACACTATTTTTCTTGATTTATTTAATTTTTCGGTGATTGTTGGCTGAAGGCCATCGTTGAGAAGTCGTTACAGCGACTGAGTACTTGCCTTGTGAGTCTCATTTTAGACCTCTCGATTTTGGCCTTCATCAGTATCACATCCTATGCAGATGTTGACTATTGCTAATTCTCTTGAGACATGCAATCCAATATTGATTTCACATGTTTATTAACAGAAACTGATTGTAGTTTCCAGATCAAGTGTAAAAGCAGAATACAGAGCGATGGCCATGGTTATTAAGGCGGCAAGGCGACAAGGCGCTACACCTGGGTGCCTGTACGCCTAGGCGTGCTTAGCGCGCCTAGGCGTTTCCCAAAATTTATCATCATTTTTTTATTTTTTTAACCGCATGTCGCATCTTGGAGATGCACCATCCGTTAATATATATATTTTTATTTTTTTTACAATATATATTGGATTTATTTATATGTTTAGAACTTTTGTATTTATAAATAAATAGAAACTAGAGTGTTGGAGTAATAAATGTCATTTAACCAAACATTAGTGATTAATCACCAGAATGAAGAATCACAACACAAAAAGGAACCAGAACATAGATAATTAAACAAGCTATCCAGTTGCAACCAAAAAAAGGAGGGGATGTAGTAAAAATACAAACAAATTGTTTGGCATAACACAACATTTCAAAGACTGAAAACAGTAATCTAATGCTTCAATCATCATCATCACACATGTTAGTTTCTTCTTCATATCCTTCATCTTGCTCTTGGTCATCATCATTTAGATCCATCCAATCATCTTCCTCTTCTTCTTCCTCCTCATCGTCTAGGACATGAGGAGGTACATATTGTCGCCTAATCACATGTGCACGACGAGTACCACGACGACCACGACCGCAGAGACCACCGCGCGGTGAAGTGCTTGGTTGTGCTTGTGGTTGACTCCTTCTAGGATGAGAACCTTCATATGCTTGAGAAGCACATAATGCCTCATCAATGACCCTCAGTGTAAGCCCCAGTACGACCTCTGGTTCCACGTAAAGACCTGTCATCCATTCACTCGACCAATCTAACTCTGAAGTGCAATTGGATCAAAATCTTTTGCTAAATTCCCTAGCCTCCTATTTTTGAATCTCTCCTCAAATTGCTAGTTGTATTGGATGTGAACAAGCTTGGAAAGTCTATCAACCTCCAACTTATTCCTCCTCTTTGTGTGGATCTGCACATTCATTCAAGTATTAGATAAATTTACAAGTATAAAGTTGGCATTTATATTTGTAAATTTATAAGTGTTTTTGATACATACAAAGTCAAAAGCACTCCAATTGCGTTCACAAGAGGAAGATGTGCAGCATAGTCCCAAAATACGCTTTGCCATCTGCTTCAGAACGGGGTTGAGACTTCCATAAGTATCCTACCATTCCACTCACAATAAATCTATAATGTAAACGCATCTTACCATTAAATCATTCAATATAAATAATGAAATATAACTTACATGGAAGTTTTTTTCCCTTGTCTAATAGCAATTGTCCTGCCAAACATACCACGAGCTCTTTTGTAGACCTCCATTTCAGAGCATATCACATCTTGTTGATCGGGATCATCAACCATCCTCTCAAGGAAAAATATGAAATCACCTTCATACCTTCCCATCAATGCCTCATTGTTGTCCCTCACTTTATAATAAATGCAGGATTCAAGAAACATCCTGCACCATACAGAGGGCGAGCCATTTGATTATCCCAACGATAATCAATATTTTGTAGAATAGGCATGTAATCTGTTTCCCTCCTACCAAAGTTTTCAATAATCATTTCCTTTGCAATGTCAAATGCCCTAGCAATGTAGCCCATGGGTGGCTTCTCATCAACATCCACTAAACACAACACATAACGATGAGTTGCACAACTCTAAGGTAATCTTCAATTTTTTCCCAAAAAGCATTCGCCATCACAGTTTCATATACATATTTCCCATCATGTGTCTTCGACCAAGAACTAGTGTTCCACACCTCAGAATTAAATAAAGACGCCAACGCTTTCCTTTGCTTAGCAAACTAGTAAGGGTCAATAGTTGGTAGCAAGGCGGGTAACTCCGCTTCTAGACATCTCTTGGTGATCCTCACTGAATTATAGAAACACATTGTGCAACAGAATATGCTGGTAAATATAAGTTGTTACTTTTCTGGCCCTCTTGATTACTCTTGCAAATTTCTGTAACTTGGAAATATCCTCAAGTATCAAATCCAAGCAGTGCGCAACACATGGAGTCCAAAAGAGATTTTCCTCTTCTCCATCAATAACTTCCCTACTAAAATAAAATTGCTTGCATTGTCGATGACAACTTGTACAACATTCTCCTCACCTACCATCTCCATAGCCTCATCTATCAATTTGAACACATTTCCTAGTGTGTACATCGGATGTTGCATTCTTTGCATAAATAAAAAATGACCCTTCTGGAGAATTAACAAGGAAGTTTATCAGACTTCGTTGTCGTTTATCAGTCCATGCATCACACATAATCGTGCATCCATATGTCCTCCAATGGCTTTCATGCTTTACCTGCAAATCTTTGGTCCTTGCATATAATCTTTCAAGCAGGGGCTTTCGCAATTGGTGATAAGATGGAGGACCAAATCCTCTCCCAGCTTGGACAATAGCCTCCACTGCCACCTCAAATGCTTCTCGTTGTGCAACATTAAAAGGGATGCCACCTGTATAGAATAGCTCAGCTATGGCATCATATGCCACATGTGTAGCATCCTTTTTTAAAGCAAACTCAATTGTAGTTTGTTGTGCTTCACCACGAGCCCTTGCTGCCTTCCTTTGTGCCACAACCTCCCGTGGGCTAGCAGAACTAAACGAGTCCATAGAACCCTTGCCGTGTGGATACTTCCGTACAGATAGCCTATTTGCATAACATGAACCAGAACCAGAATTAACATTTTTACCTTTTGTAACCGTAGGTTGTGAGTCATCCAAGATGACTACATGTTCACCACGATCACCATCATCTGCATCTGGAGTGTTTGAATCAGATCTACTATATCTGTAATCAACGACTACCTTCCTCTTCTTGTTATGATTTTTGAAGTCAGCCATTTCTTTCTTAATCTCCACAGTGGCTTTCGGACACATAGATACATCCCGATAACCACCAATCAAGTGTTCCTTCCGCCTTTTGATGCCACCATTAGTAATGTGGTCGCACAATGCACATTGCACTTTATTCTTATCTAGTGTATTCGGCCAAAAAGACTACTTCCAATCGGGATCCTTCGACGCCGCTTTCAAGCATGGATCATTCATCTTGTCGGTGAAGCGGGGATCAATTTCCCCAGGCCTTTGCACACTAGATGTGATTGGTGTAGTAGGATTAGGAATGGCATACCCATCCAAGGATTCCATTGAAGTCACTCTACAAGGGGAGAGCAAGAGAACACAGAGAGGCTGCTGGAGGAGGAGGGAGGTCATTGGAGAAGGGGGATTGTTGGAGGAGAGGGTGGTCGCCGGAGGAGAGGGAGGCCGTCGAAGGAGGAGGGAGGCCATTGGGGAGGAGGGAGACCGCTGGAGGAGATAACGGAGGAGAGTTTTCTCTGTAGCAAGGGGTTTCGCGGGCTACATGGTCGAGTGAGGGCTGAATGCAGTGGGGTAATTTAGGCTTGGATGCTACAGGGTCGGAAATGTATATCTCATTTTCAAAATGCGCTACGTATATCGCATTTTCAAAATACGCTATGTCTATCATGTTTTGTAAATGCAATATGCGACCCAAGGCGTACGCCATTTTATAAAAAAGCAATGCACTCTTTCTAGGCGCACGGCCTGGGGCGTTTGGGCGCATAGGCGGGCGCCTAGGCGTGCCTAGGCGTGTGCCTTGACATCTATGGCAATGACTCATGCTACATGTAAGATTACTTAGCTAGTCTCCTCTCTACAGGAGCTTGGGCTCCTTGCTACAACTTCGGTTCCTCTCTACTGTGGCAACAAGCTCGCAACGTACATTGCCACTTATCTTGTCGTCCATGAGCTGACCAAGCATATTGATGTGGATTGCCACTTTATTCGAGACATTGTACAAGGAACATCACTACTTTGCACATTTTCACAGAATTCCAACTTGTAGATATATTTACCAAAGTACTTCTAAAGAAACACATATCCGTGTTGGCTTCAAAGTTGGGCAAGATTGATAGAAACGCTCCAACTTATGGGGATTATTGGCATCATTTGACAAATGTAGCCAATGCCATATTTTCTATTTTTAGTTTATCTCCAAGTTCTCTATTTCCATATGTAACCCTTCATGGGCTACTATGTAATTGCTACCTATTGGGCCCTAGGTTTTACGCTATATAAGAAACCATACCCATGAACAAAAATCTATTTTATTGCCTCCCCAGATTTCTCCACATTGTCCTTTGGATAACCAATGTAGTATGCATTGATGTAACCTTTAATGATTAGGGATGTTCCCTTACTGAAGAGAATCCCGTACACGGTGAGGACTTCGGGTATCTAACGATCGTCGTGATTGCATGCATGTGGGCTTATCATGGTCTCCATGAACTGGCAGACTTTGCTTACAGAAATGAGATATTCGATTCAATGATTGTCACATAGAGGAGCTTCCCAACAAGCTATCTATACTTCTTGTCGACTTCCTCTTTGTCATTATTATTAAGTTTTATACTGTGGTTTATATAATTATATGAATAAGGGTCGGTTTGTAATATGCTATCCTTTTTTTGAAAGAAGATTAGTCACATGCTTTCTTTGATTGATTATGAGGCTATGCTATTAAACTCTAGGTCAAGGAAGTATTGAAGCTCCCTAAGATCCTTAATGATAAATTGCTTCCCAAGAAATTCTTTACTTCATTAATGCCTTGCATATCATCAACATACACCTGAATGACGACAATATCTCTCGATGTCATCTGCACAAATAATGAATGATCAATAATAGATTTGGTGAAGGCCTATTGCTCGATCCGATCCGTGAGCTTATGGAACCATGATCAGTCTTTGCTTAAAGCCATATATAGCCTTGTGGAGCTTGCATTTTTTTGATACTCCCCTCAACAATTAACCCATGTGGTGGCTGCACATACATTTCTTCATGCAAGTTTCCACAGAGGAATATATTCTTGACATCAAGTTGAAATAAAGGATAATCTCTAATAACTGCAATAGAGAGTGATCCAAATAGTAAAATGACTTGTCACGGGAGAAAAGTGTCCTTATATTCTATGTCATATGTCTACGTGAACCCTTTTGTCAGCAGTTGAGCTTTGTAGTGATCCATGTTACCTACTTGCCATATGCTTGATGCTTCAATATGAATACCTGTTTATACCCAACCTTGGATGCATTAGCGAGGGAAGCGGCCACGGTTTATGTGCCTTTGGCCTGCAAAACTGCCATCTCCTTTTCATAGGCATGGGATAGTAATATCGGACAATCCTATCACAAACTTCTTCTAGTCTTTCGAGAGATGCATAAGAGAGAGGTGACAAGGAGGGTATACAACACACGTGCATCAACGCTTAGAAAGAGCAGGTAGGATATTATCCTCCAAGCAAGGCTCTAAATGTCGGTTTCGGTCACCATTTCAGTGACTGACTGAAACAGAATTTCGATGGAATTTCGATCCAATTTCGATCGAAATTTCGATCATCTCGGTCATTTTTTGTATTAGGGCCCCCATATTTCGGTCATTTCGGCTATATTTCGGTCGAATTTCGATTTCGATTGAATATCGATATTTGACATAAATTCGACCGAATTTCGTTGAAATTTGAGGCCATGCCTCCAAGGAATCATGGATCTTATCCTACTGGATCGTATCATCTAATTGAGATGGATCACCCTACTCAACATAAACATCAATATGCTTTCAGTAGAAGACGTGTGATCGATGTTTACTTGAGGTGTGGTGGACGGTGAGGAAGGCCCTTGAGTAGTTTTTTTTCAAATAGCAACCTTTCAGTCTCCAGGAGTACCAATTGGAAAAAGCATCAACCAGGGTGGTAGGAGGCAAAACAAAAGGAGGATGTAGAAAATAGACCTAAGTGTCTGACTCGATTGATGCCCTCCTGTCTTTCATGATATAGAAATACACAACTGACTCAAAGAATGCACCCTCCAAACTCATACAATACATACATTTGACGGGGTTAACATAATGATACCCTTTATAAATCCTAGAGTACTCCAAAAAATACATTCAATAGATCGAGGAGACGACTTGTCTATGTTTGGTGTCAAGTGATGAACAAAAGTCATACAACCAAAAACATGAGGCGTCAGAGAAATCCTTATTGGGAAAAAATGTACCAAGCCTTCTTCCACTATAAGTAGGGTCAGCCACATGGATTCTTGCTCAAATCCATGTTGAAAGATTTGACTATTTTTTATGCTCGCCGTCGACTACCTAATGCAACCCCTTTAAGAGTGGGATTTGAACCCTGATCTTTTGTGTGGTAGACACACTGTACTACTACTAGACCATTAAGTGGGTACATAAGAGAAATCCTTATTGGGAAGCATAATAGAAAAAGATATTTATCGGTGACCGTCTCCTTGACGGCACACCATCTTTTTCCTAGAAAAGATACTTGTTCCTCTAAAAGCAAAGATGTCATACGATTGATTAGATATTAGGCAATAAGAGCAGTGTCTCTCTAGGAGAGGAGCATTACTATTTATTTAGAGTCCTATTATTATCATCCAAAAGGTGCATGTGAAGCCCGCTCCTTCTCGGATCTGGGAAACCCGTTTACACATCATCCGTAATATCATGTTAACTAGGGATCGCATTAAGGAACTGGAAATTAGGGAAATTTTGTTTCGCATTTATGAATGACATTCACAAATTAACCAATAAACCACAGAACTACCACATGTCACAATTATATTGCATAAATTCCATAGCAGTTAACATGTAACAACAGAATTACATTATCTACATGCATCCCAAATGTATTAGAAGAGAAATAAAAGCATTTATAATATCCTTGAACAAAATTATAACATACATACCTGATATGTTTTGCTTCAGAAACTGACATTCAACCCTCCCAATACAACGGTGCAGGTATTTTTGCCTGCAATCCATGGAATAGGGAGAAAAGAACATCAACAATTGTTGAGTAAATCTTAATTAATTAAAAATAACAGGAAATTTAGTGGTTCCAAAAGAAAGCAAGTAATTTGGCCTTGACAGTTAAAATTTAAAGTTACTTGCAATGAAACAGGCTTTCAAGTTGTTTGGTATGTAAAACCCCAGTCTACTCATCCTACACTAATTACCCACATAATCTCTTATATAAATATCATATGTTCCATATTTGAGTCATTACCTTTCTATTAATTATAATATAAGTTTGATTGGTCTTGAAAATGTGATTGATGAGACTCTGATATGATCATTATCTCTATTAAATGCTTATAATGATGTTTAAGAATCTTGTGGATTGATCATAGTAAGGGTATATGATGGATACGTGGTTTTGATTCTTTTCTTGTTGATTTTCTCAAGTTTAGTAGATAGTCTGATAAGGATGATTTTCATAATATGGTCTTTTCTCTTTGCCAGGAATTATTGGCAGAAAAGTAACTAGTTCAACGGAAACCAACTCAACTGTAATTCAACTTTAGCCAACTCAATTGTGACTCAATCCAATCTCAAATGTATCTTTTTCAGATTCAACTGTAACTGATTTAGATGTAGCCATAGAGGATTCAGATCTATATATGGATGATTCGGATGTAGCATCGCCAAGTCTGCTGGCGAAAAATAAACAACACTCAAGCGGTGAGGTAGCCTACAAAAGAGGCTCTTCCGTCTCGCCCTCTAATTGGAAGGGCGGTCCAATAGAGGGATAGGTCTACTCCAAAACTACGCCACTGAGACGGGTGAGAGAGACTCTCTAGAAAAGTCGCTCTAAAAGAAAAACCGGCCCGACCGGTACGGGCTAACGAGCTCGAAAAGCTAAAACCAAGGGTCCTCCAGCCTAGGTACCCTAAAGAACAAGGGTCAGCGGAACTGGTCTTTAAAAGAAAACCTGTGGATCCCAGAGAGGCGTAAAAACTGCGAGCGCTCGCGAAAAATCGAGAGAAAGACTGGGATCCTAGACCCGCGCACTAAGCGGCCGCTGCCCTAACTGGGCTTCCTAATCTCCCACCCAGCTGAGGGTCACCGCGCCCTCGCACGGTCAGGTGTAAGGTTCAGCATGACCATCACGATTAATTGTCATCATTGATTCTTATCAAACCAAAATCGGTGTCAACATCCATTATCAAGCTAAAGATGTACACTGACCAATTGATCTAGTAACAGAGAACATGATCCTAGTTATATAGTTTAAAAGCTAGGCTTTAATTTTGAATGAACCATAGTTTGATAAATTAGCATACCTTCAAGTGACAGCTGATAAAGTTGTAAGAAGATCTTGTAGAGGTGTCGGTATGCGTATAATAAGGCGCACATGTGTTATTGCAAATACTCAAAGGAGCGTAAAGTGTAAAGTCCCTTTTTGTGGCAGAGTGATTGGCTACTCTAAACAACGGAAAAATTTAAAAGTTGAGGAAGCTCACACTTTTGCTGAGAAGTTATTTTCATCCTGCTTTAATAGAGAAAACTAAATAAGTTCCAACTTAGTTGCTCTCGGCTCATACTAGTACACTAAAAATAGCCGTTTATGTACCAAGCACTAGTGACTTTGCCATATTCAAATATATAAAAACCTATATACGTCAAAATAAATATTCATGATCATGCTCAAGGGGTTATGTAATTAGTTTGGCAATCTGAAGTAAAGACTGCATAATTTGTCAAGCTCAGACTTCAATCTAGATGGCAAGCATGCATATCCAGTTGGTTGGACTCAACCAGCTATGGAATAATATTGTCTGCTAAAAGTTAGTCACACCAACTCTTTGTCACTACTATCTAGAGTATACTATACTGTAAAGAATATAGTTAACTTCTCAATCCTGGATCAAGGGAGAAACTACAAGTTTGTGCTATGCTTCATTTATCACAATAGTTCATTAAAGGTTCCATACCAACTTCAAGTCTGTCCCATATCAAGCTTAACTGTAACATCCGGTTTCCAATCAAATCTGGACCCGATCCGATTTGGGTCTGATCAACCCAATAAAGTTGTCGGTCAACACCAAACAGCCTAAACGATCACCTGATCGTGAATCAAAAGTTGTTCGGGTGAAATCGACCAAAAATCAGTCTCTTCGTAATGCGCGCCACGAAAAAGCCACGACGCAAATTCGGAAACCGCAAAACGAACCGAGACCGTCATTAGATCCGATTCGACGACACGAGACCAAGGGAATCGACCGTTCGTCAATCGGAGGTCATATGATATTTTAAATTACAAAATTTAATCTTAAACAAAAACCATATCCGAAAATTTCGGGGTTTAAAACCCAACCGAAAGTATATCAATATTATACTTATTTTGATCGTCGTTGAAAGACGATCAAAACAAGATATTGCGCATCAAAATCCGAGACCCGAGGCGCACATACGATCAACTTTAAGTTGATAGAGTTTTGGTTTAAAAAAAATGAATAAAAAAAAACTACAGACAGTCTGTACGCTTATAAAAAAAATTATTATTTTCCATTTACAGTAACCATAGCATATGGTTTTAAAAATAATTTTTTTTCTTCTAAACAAAGTGTCGTTTGTACAACAGATATAGCACTAATTCTCTCTCTTTGACCTTTTCTCCTCATACCACTTGGTTTGTTACTATTTCCACTTGGCATCACATAAACCATTCTCTTTGGGTATATAACCCACTAAAGCCCCTTCATTCATTCCTAGTTTTTCTCCAATATTCCACCGAAAGCCTCCCTTCCTTCGTTACTTCCTTCCATTTCCAAATCCCTAAGTTTAATTTCATCAACAGGAAACTGCAACCACCTTCCTCCTGAATCTATTGCCCAGCAGTTCTTCAAGGACTACTACGGATGCTGCATGAGATGCTTCATGAGCAGCTGGAGCCTGGACTGGACTACTGTATGCTTAAAACTAAGCATTTAACCTTCATTTTTGAAAGATCTAAAATAGGTACAATCCCTTCTCCTTTTCTCCATTCTTTTTCCCCAAATTTTCTCTTCATTTTCCAGCCAAAAGAGGGCTCATTTCCCTATTTTATCTGCTGTCCAGCAGCTGTCCAAGCACAAGCATCAGGGGTTTTCTTCAATTTTTGATCTAAAGGTACTATCCCATACCATCCTCCCTTGCTGCCATGCATGCACAAGTTAGCCCCTTTGCTGTTATATATGTTGTTCCCACATGATTAACCCCTTATTGATGTATATTTTTGAGGGATTTGTTGGGAGATCTACCCTCTCGCGATTACGAATGGTGATTTCACAAAATCTGTATATGTTTGGATTGGTTGGATTAATTTGGGTATACTGAACAGGTATAAAAATATATATATATACTTCAGTATCATTTATATTATATTGATAGGATCATTACGTATGGCAAATTGGCAATGTAGCTAATTATTAGAATGTTCATTGGTTAGATTATTAGTGACCATCATTTTGAACAAATCTGATGAAGTTTCTGATCTTAGCAAATGGTGATATACCAACATGCGAGAGTGCAGCCCTCGTATTGATAGAATGCCTGACTCTAAAAACTGACAACTTACAATATACTTGTTTAAATTGAAAATGGCTGATATTTTATTGACCTTAAAGTATGTATACATATTAGAAAAACAAGATTACTCCCAGGACTTCAATCTTATTTTATGTTAAGACAAACTAATATATAAGGTATCTTGAAGAACGTGGCATGAAAAAGCCGATCCTGTATGTTTACAGTATCACATAAGGTTACATAAGTATAGGGGGAGAATGGATTTATCTTCTTCTCATCCTTTTGATTATCTGGTATGTACATATATATATATATGTATATATTACAACATGTCTAATAAATACTTCTTAGTACTTGCCTTGGGTTTTATTGGAAATGAGAAACTTGTTCCCTATTATGTTAATCTTTAGTTAATTAAATTCAATTACTGTTGAGGTTGCTCGTGTATTAGATAGACATGGAGAATGTTAAGTTTAAATATATGTATATAACAAGCACTGGATTTAAGACATGGACCTATTAGGTTCACTACAAAAATGAGAACATTGGGGTTTCATCCCAGCAACTTATAAAATCTAGTCCAATAAACATGCAAAAAAAGGGGTTAAAGAGTTAGAATGCAGGTATAGGTGTGAATGGCCCGTCATAGAAGCCATCAAATAATTATTCCATACAGTGTCATTATCTGAGAAACATCCCACGTAAGATTACACCATCTATGATAATCTAAGACCTCATAGACAATCATCAACAAGAATTAATATTGTAAGTATACAGTACTAATCATAGATCACTATTAAAAACAATTATTAGAATCATATCTCATGAATCTTAAGTTAACATTTTATCAATTAAGCCATAGATATGGATTGGTGAAAAATCTAATAATGGTTGCCTAACAATAATAAATGTTATATCATTAAAGATGTCACTTTTCTTGAACATGATAAATGGTATGTTTATGAAGAGGATGCCTGAATATGAAATTATGATGATTTTTAGGGGTATGGTATGTGGTTCTATCTGCATTTTCGACCATGGTATTATGCACATGTTTATAAAAGAATTAAAATGGAGACCTATGGTAATAAGTTTCTATAATTGAGGACTCCTTCCCGAAATAGAACTTAAATTTCATAATCATAATGAATAGATTTATAAGCACATGATCTTAAGAAAGAGAGCAATGGAGTGATGTATGAAATTAACTCCAATTCTAGATCAAGTCATTTAAATCCAGGGAGCTCAATATTTGATCATATTAAGGAAGTCAAGTACCTTATATCATTATAAAGTCTGTAAAATAAATTGTTGGTTGTGAATCAGTGATAATAAATATTGCCGGTCAGGGTGACCCTAACATGTGAAAATCCGTCATCTGGAAATGTGTCACTGTTATCTCAGATAATATGTTATCAGAGTGACTTACAATTAATAGTGCCGATCATGGTGATCTTTACCATGATCGTGCGAGGGCGCGGTGACCCTCAACTGGGCGGAAGAAAGGAAGCCCAGTAAGGGCAGCGGCCGCCTAGTGCGCGGGTTTAGGATCCCAGTCCTCTTTCAGCTTTTACGCGAGCTCGCAGTATTTTTACGCCTCGTTGGGATCCCGACTTTATACCAGCTCCGCTGACCCTCTGTTTTAGGATACCCAGGCGGGGGATCCTTAGTTTTCAGTTTTACGTACGAGCTCGGTTGCCCGTTACCGGTCGGGCTGTTTTTTTTTAGAGTGACTTTTCCGGGAAGTCTCTCTCACCCGTCTCAGTGGCGTAGTTGGGGAGTAGACCTATCCCTCTATTGGACCGTCCTTCCAACTAGAGGGCGAGACGGAAGAGCCATTTGTAGGCTTCTTCACCGCTTGAGTTTTCTTTCGCCAACAGACTTGGCGATTCTACATCCAGATCATCTATATCTACATCTAAATCATCAAGAGTTGCATCTGAGAGAGTTAGAGTGAAGGTTTGGAGGAAATTACAATTAAAATTGAGTTGATTGGAGGTGACTTTAATCTGATTCGAAATCCCTATAAGTTAGTGGACGTGTTGGGAACTTAGTTAGGATGCATTACACAACACCGCATGCCTACGGATGCCCCCCAACCCTAAGGTAGTTTAATACCTTAGAGTCATAGTGTGAGGTTACACACAGACCAAGACCACGGACTATCCACTAACTTAAAAGGAGTAAATAGAATTAAGGATCAAATCCATCATCCTTATATCAATCCATCATCGGAAACCATGACATGATCTCAATGACAAGAAATTAGCATTTACATATGCCATCAAGTTCCGCAACATGATCTCCAAGATCCAAAATCATGATCTTAAAACACAGGAAATCATTATATGTTAAGGTTTGTCATCTAAACTTATATAAATATATATATATATATATGGGATGAATGAGAAAAAGGGGAGAACAAATGAACTTAATACCAAACAGTTGAAAACCCTTTTACTTACGCAAGTAGATGTAAATTACACTTGTTCCACCTTTCTACTTGCTCTATTTTGCACATAATAAATTACTTATCATTTAATTTTTTTAAAACTACGGATTTGTATTCACAATTGTGACTCCTTTTCTTCCTTGCACGCATGGCAGGAAAGGAGTCTGTTGTTCAATAGCTATACAGGGTTCCAGGAGACAAGGTCTATACTAGACGGTATGTGATTTTTGTTACAGTTTTTAGCTCAATTGATATTATAAAATGCTTCTTCTCTTCAATCAAATTTTTGGGATGTTGAATGTACTGATAGACATTGTACACGTTGTAAAATCATATGAAAATTAATGAAATAGGATTTTGGTGCCAATGTTCTCTATTAACTTGTGGTTATGAATATGAATATCGAATGTCATATTTCCCTTCTCGGACTCACGACAAGTCGGAAGACTGTCGCTATCCGAGAACTTAATGCGATCGGAATTGTAATACCACGAATGTGCGTATCGGGGTACCACTGCTCTGATACCAAATATGTGATCTCCCTAGGATCCGGGTACCCGTTTACGACACAATTCGCAATATTCTATTTATGACATCGCATTAAAAGCATAGTTTTATGGGGAAATTTTTCATGAATGCAATGCCTTAATTTATTTGGTAGGATTTTTTTTTTATAGAAATGTTTCCTGGAACTTAAAGCCAGGCATTTGCAGAATGATAATTACTGGCATAAATTTCATCGATGATGTGCTCATCTATTCACGGAATGAATGGGATCATGCGAATGATCTACGGATTGTTTTGGACACATTGCGAGAGCACAAGCTATATGCCAAGTTGAGCAAGTGTGAGTTCTGGATATCTCAGGTCTCATTTCTCGGGCACGTCATTTCTGGAGCAGGTATCGCTGTTGATCCTGCGAAGATTGATGCAGTTATGTCTTGGGAGCAACCCAAGACAGTTACTCAGATTCGGAGTTTTCTCGGATTAGCGGGCTATTACAGACGCTTTGTCAGCGGATTTTCACGCATTGTTCGCCCTCTGACACGACTGACGCAGAAGGGAGTTTCATTCATTTGGGACGATTCATGTGAGCAGGCCTTCTAGACACTGAAGGAGAGGTTGACTACAGCGCCTATTCTTGCTCTTCCTTCAGGCACTCAGGACTATGCAGTTTACACAGATGCATCTGGAGAAGGTTTAGGAGCAGTGTTGATGCAGAGAGGACAGGTGATTGCTTACGTATCACGGAAGTTGAGACCGCACGAGCGGAATTACCCCACACATGACTTGGAGTTGGCGGCAGTTGTCTTCGCCTTGAAGATCTGGCGCCACTATCTATATGTGGGTAAACTTCGAGATTTTCACGGATCACAAGAGCCTAAAGTACATCTTTGATCAGAAGGAGTTGAACATGAGACAGCGCAGATGGCTCGAGCTGCTGAAGGATTATGATTGCACGATCTCTTACCATCCCGGCAAGGGAAACATGGTGGCTGATGCACTTAGCAAGAGAGCACATGCTGATGGTACGACGAACTGGCTATACACGTGGGATATGCTTGCAGCTTTGAGCGATTGGCATCCTCAGGAAAGCGCATCTATTTCTACCGCCGTGCCTCCACGATACAGCAGTCTTTGGGATCGTATCGTCGAAGGCCAGAAGACAGATCCTTGGATTCATGATAGATACATGCGCGCCGTCAAAGATGAATTTGATGATTTTGTCGTGGCAGAGTCTATTTTATGGAAGGCAGGACGGGTAGTTGTACCCAATAACGAGCAGCTACGCAGAGATATTCTTGATGAGGCACATAGTTCACGATTATCTATCCACCCAGGCAGTACGAAGATGTACCGTGATTTGCGTCGACATTTCTGGTGGGATGGAATGAAGCGCGATGTGGCGCTACATGTTAGCAGATGCATGACCTGTCATGTCTGTGGTGTTGACATAAGCCGGTACTAGTAGTGAGATATAAACCTCGAGTCTCCATCAGACACTACCTCATGTGGTATATCATAAAATTTGATAATATTTTTTTTTTGCACATGTACTCTAGAGTAGAAATGATCTTGGAAGGACCACCTGTCATTGGAAGAACTCACGTACAGCAACAATCATTATTCCAGTATTGGTATGACATCATCCGAAGCCCTATATGGGCAGAGATGTCTCGCATCTCTCAGATAGCATGAAATAGGCGAACACACTCTTTACTCTCTAGATCTCTTCGGGAAGGGACTATGAGGACTGTTGATCGATCTTGTAAAGGAAATGCTTCTGATGACTCAAAGCTGCTAGAAGAGCTATGCAGACCGTCAGAAAAGAAATTTGGAGTTCCATGTAATCCGATCCTCTTCTCTTAATCGATTCAAATTGTAACTTATCAATATTTAACTTAATCCTTCATATTGATGGAAATTCCTGAAAACACAAGAAGGAGATTGAATGTTTCTACGAGTATCTCCCATGAAGGGAGTACAGAGATTTGGTGCTCATAGCAAGTTGACACCACGATACGTTGGATTATTTGAAATTTTTAGTCGTATGTGTAAGGTGGTCTATCGAGTAACCCTTTCTCTACACCTATCAATTTAAGGAATTACAAGTACGACCTTCACCACGTCATCAGCTATGAGAACCTTGACGTGGAGTCTACTAGTCATCATTGAATCATCATCACTAACTTAATTTCTCATCCTCTCTTGAACTCTGATGTAGTCAACTTTACAGATCTAGGTATCTTGTTGATAATTATATTGAATAGTGATTCATACTTTAGTGATTTTGAATGATTGATCACAAAGATCTTCAGTCATTGATCATAGATGATCTCATCAATTGGCGGCTTGCTTATTAATCTAGATTTATGAAAATATCTCAATGAACTCCTTTTTCAAACCACGAGATCATAAGTTGTTTATTGGAACTGAATTTAAAATTTAATTTAATGTAGAAATTTTACTTTTGTTATTTAACTCGTAATTTAGTGGCAAGACTCTTGATCTAATTTTTATAAGTCTTTTGTATGAAAATACCCTAATATAATGAACAAAAAATGAAAAGATGGTCGATGCAATCCTTCCTGGCACTGCAAAATTTCACCCTGAATCTTCTCTTCCACTAGATCTCAAGTCATTCTAATAATGCTAACATATTGAGATTATTATTTACTTATCCACCGTAGCCATCTTTCGATTATTTATCACTATTACTAAGAGATATTGAGAAACCCTCCCAATTGGATGTATCAAACTCTCAGGCAAGAGTTATACCCCTTTAGCTACTTTGTATCTTCCTACCCTTGCTAAAAAAATATGTCGGGTTAATTACGCGATCTTGATATCATTAAGCTGGATCATAGTTAAATTCTTTATCTTTCGTCATTTTCAATAGGTTGAAATAGACCTTCTGTGAGTTAGTTTCCGTTGAACTAGTTACTTTTCTGCCAATAATTCCTGGCAAAGAGAAAAGACCATATCATGAAAATCATCCTTATCAGACTATCTACTAGGCTTGAGAAAAACAACAAGAAAAGAATCAAAACCCCATATCCATCATATACTCTTACTATGATCAATCCACAAGATTCTTAAACATCTTTATAAGCATTATAGAGATAATGATTATATCAGAGTCTCATCATTCATATTCTCAAGACCAGTCAAACTTGTATTATAATTAATAGAAAGGCAATGACTTAAATATGTACCACATGATATTGGTATATAAATGATTAATGTGGGTAATTAGTGTAGGATGAGTAGACTGGGGTTTTACATACCAAACAACTTGAAAGCCTGTTTCATTGCAAGTAGCTTTAAATTTTAATTGTCAAGGCCAAATTACTTGCTTTCTTTTAGAACCACAAAATTTCCTGTTATTTTTAATTAATTAAGATTTACTCAACATTTGTTGATGTTTTTTTCTCCCTATTCCATGGATTGCAGGCAAAATACCTGCACCGTTGTATTGGGGGAGTTGAATGTCAGTTTCTGAAGCAAAACATATCAGGTATGTATGTTATAGTTTGTTCAAGATATTTATGCTTTTATTTCTCTTCTGATAAAATTGGGATACATGTATATAATGCAATTTCTGTTGTTACATATAAACTGATATGGAAATTTATGCAATATAAGTGTGACATGTTATAGGTTTGTGGCCTGTTAGTTAACGTGAATGTCATCCGTATAAAAAAAAATTCCCTAATTTCCAGTTCCCTAATGCGATTTCTAGATAATATGATATTACGGATGATGTGTAAACGCCCATTTCCACTCAGGAATGGGGAGATTAACACTACCCTTAAACACACAAGTGGAAAGCAAGATGGATGTCAGATCATGTGAAGGAATATAAAGGCATGGTGAAGAAGAATACAAAACTTTCATTAATCATCAAAATTCCATGGTCAACATTTTTAAAGGCCACAAGCATTCTCACCAGACTCTTGTATTCTAATAACATTAACTCTAACTAAAACTATATTCTATATTTGCAACATCATAGGGAATGAGTAGGTATAGGACTATATGTCAGGACTTCATACTTAAGATAGGTGCAACAATGTCAGAACACCATGCATCCCCACAGAACCTATAATCCAGCAAGATCTTAAATAAAAAACCATAATATGGAACTAATCTAAATGGAGACATCCACAGGAACAATTCTAAAGGATGAATGCTGTAATGGATTATGGCTGCCAAATCTCCAGGAGCTTATCATAATTCAACTTTTTTTTTACAACCATAGTGATCCAAAATTGTCGAATTTATATTTCTTACTAGTGCAACTTTACACCGTACTAAATCATATTTTGCTACACATAGCCAGAGAATCACCATGACTAACATAAAATTTCTTTTCTTTTAGCTTTTACATATTGCAAAAGCATGTTGAAAATGGGGGTAAATCAACTTCCTGTAGCATTTATCGAAGCTATAGAGATTCTAAGTAAAAGATTTAAGGTAACAGGTAGAGTCAAGAAGTCAGGAAACCTTCATTTGGAATAAATATTGATTTTTAATGAGGTGAATTTTCTTTTCATTCCCTTCCTATTACTTTTGTTACAGATGTACAACTATCAACTAATCATTATTGTTGTCCAATAGTAAGCCTCTAGGCTCTATGTAATACTGGTAATTTAGATGAATTATGCTTGTGAGGGAGTTCCAAATCCTTAGAACTAGCATTCAAATGTGGGGTGACTGCTACTTATTTATAGGAATTTAAACATAACCTGAGATGTACAAGAAAAATCAAGGGGCAATGTGCTAATTATCCAAAGGTAACAACAATCACCTTGTTGAAGAAGTGTGAAATTATATAGGAGCAGCAAGAGTGGTTAAACTTGTATATGAAAGGAGGATAGTTGTAAAAAAACATGGATTGCAGCAAGAGGAGGGATAGATTGTACCTCTATTGGTCTCAAAATTTGAGATCAAATGCATGCATGCAAGTGGTTGAATTGGAGATTTTAGCAGTATCAATCCCCCCCTGGAAGCAGCAGTGTTAGTGGTTGGAGGAGCACCAAAATTGAGGGAAAAAAATATTGCTTTAGTTGAAGCAGAGGAAAGCAGCAACTCCACTTGTTGGAGCTCCAAGAGGAGGGAATGGGCTCCAATAGCAGTTGCATGCTGCTGGAAATTTGCTACAGCAGTAAGAGGAGGGGTAAATGTACCTTGATCTTCTAAAGTTTTGGAGAAAAACTTTCATGCAACTGCAGATTTCTGAAGGTGCAGTAGCAGGTTGCTCCAATAGCTCCTAGCATTAATTGTTGCTTCAACATGTAGCAACAAGGAGGTGGACAGCAGCCCCACCTTCCAACAGAAATAAAAAAAAAGAAAAGAAAGGGGGCTCTACGGCTGGGAGTTGGGGAAGAAATTAGAGAGAATAGAAGGGAGAGGTTGGGGGTTTATATAGCCAAGGAAATTGTCCTTGGAATTGACACATGGAGGTAGAATTTAGAGCCAAATGGAGAGAGGATTTGGGCCATGTGTTGAGAGCAGCTGCTGTCTTGGACAGCAGCTGGAAATTCTTTTTTTTTAAACTTTACACTCTTTCACTCTCTCTTATTTGGCATACTAAAGTCATTCGCATTCGCACCTCGAGTGTCGGATTTTTGTGTACAATAGCTCGTTTTGACCGTCTCTAAACGACGATCAAAATGAGTATAATATTCCTATACTTCGGATCGAAGACGAATTCTCGAAATTTCCGAGAGACGGTCTTGATTGGTCATTAAATTTTACGATTTTAAAATATCAAACGACCTCCGATCGACGAACGGTCGATTTCGTTGGTCTTATTTTGTCGAATCGGATTTTTGAGTGGTCTCGGTTTGTCTCGCGGTTTCCGAATTTGCGTCGCGGCTTTTTCGGGCACGCATTACGGTGCGATCGATTTTTGATCGATTTCGCCCGAACGACTTTTAATTCACGATCAATTGATCGATTTATGTTATTTAACACCGATTAGTAACTTTATTGAGTTATACGGATTCTAATCGGGTCGGGTTCGGGTTCGTGTAGATCCGGATGTTATAGTGCATGTGCTTTCTCTGACAACATCATTTTGTTGAGAGTTAGAGACACGATGTTTTATGGAGAATCCCATGAGACTTGAGGAATCGAGATAATTAGCCCTTACAGACATCAAGGGCACCGCTAGATTATACATAGGTGACATATGCAGAGAACATGTTCTTTATTTCAATGATAAAGTCTTTCATAATATTACCAACCTCAGATTTATGCTTCATAAGAAAAAAACAAGATAAAAGAGATAAATCATCAACTGCAACAAGATAGAAATACTTCCTACGATGACTAGGAAGTAACACAACTAGAACCTGTAATATCAAAATGCAATAACTCGAACGAAGAACTACCATGGGACCAAGACAACTTGGAAAACTAGCACGTTGATGCTTCCCAAGCTGGCAGGGCTTACAGTGGAAGCTAGACTGGGGAAAGGCCTGCGGAAGACCATATATAGCTTATGGAGAGGTAGGTGACCAATCAAAGATGCCATGGGTAGGAGACTGGTCCATTATAGATGGAAGATTTATTTGCATATAGAGACTAGATCGATGACAGATTTGCATGTATACAGAGACTGGACCAATACCTGGAGTCCTTGCTCACGACCACATCCAATCATTTTGCATGTAAGTTTGTCCTGAAACACAAGATAAAATGATCAAATGTCACAGAAGTTGAGTTTTTTTGGTAAAATAATTAATCAAATAACAAATTCATTTAGAATTTAGGATCTTGTAAAATATGCTGCAGTCTGCAGATGTATAGAGCACTCGACATATCTCCCTCTATTATATCTGATGGGAGAGTGTATTCTATCAATAATAATGACTGAGCGACATGGAGGAATTTAACTATACGAGGTCAACTGTTCTCTGTTTTGAAAAAGATAACGAAAAGCTCCATAATCAGCCACCCATCCTGTTAAGTTCGTGCTGTGACAAGTAGTAAGAGCATGGCCTATACCTGAGGTATATAGAGGCTGCTATGTCAAATGGTGTGGTAGGGGGATTGGACCGAGCAGGTGAAGTCTCATGATCTCCTTCATGTGGGGGACATGATCCTTGTACTTTTGGTATGATGGTGATGTAGTTGACTCAAGGTGACCGTACTTATCGTAGCATGTGTCCTTACTATGTCCTAGATGGTTGTTGGTGCATTGATGTTGGGAGTGACCACCTCATCGACCACAAACTCCACGTTCTAGGAACTAAGTAGACCCTCCTCTATCCGTGAAGCAACTGTGGTATAGGAGGTCTAAGATGTAGGTGCAAGTGGCATGAAGATTCTACTTAGATGGCTGTATGCCTTCTCCATAGGAGTTATAATGGTGTTGGAAAGAAGCTGATTATGTGATACATCATAGGTCCCATTAAGGCAAACAAGGAAAACATCGACCATCATGGTGTTTTTGTATGCCAATTATTGATCAACATAGAACTCAGATGGATGTATGATGCAACATGAAATTGACAAATAGGGTTGAATTTTATCGGTTAATTTTATTTACGTTTATTTGAGTCGTTGCATTTTCTATTTAAATAAAGAGATCGCGTGTGATCTTGAAATTAGTCAGTTAATTTTAAATTTGAATTTCGAATTTTGAATTAGAGTCAAAATAGGATAATGTAGATTTGAATCTCGATTCAAATCAATTAAGATCGAGTCAGATTTTATTATTCGATTCACTTTCTATTTTTGTAATTCCATCCCTCCTATATAAAGGGGTGGGTAGTCTATTGTAAGACAGTTCACAGTCCAGTTTATATATGAAAATTGAGTTTATCTCATTATCTCTCTCTCTCTCTCATCTCTCATTCTTTTCCTTGGTGCGTTCTTGTGTTTCTTCTCCAAAAATCCCTCGTTTTTCCGACGAGTTATCTCCTCTCAACCCCTCTTATTTCTTCTCCACCGATATTCCCACCATAAAAATTCTTATTCACTGTTGGAGTCTTTTTTCGTTTGCATCATTTGGTATCAGAGCATGGAAACCAAATCGTTCCTACGATTCGACGATCCTGTCGAGTATTGGCGTTTGCAACTCAATCTCAGTTGCATATCTCACGGTTCGCATGCTCGTTTGCGGCAACGAATGTTCAAAAAGCGACTTATATCAAGTGTTAAGGTACAAGCATGGCTGGACACAACATTCAATGAAGATTCATACGACAACAACAAAAATCAGAACACTGTAGCCGCTAATCAACCTGATTTTGAGGCAACAAATGAAGGTATTTTCATGCAGTATAAAGATTTATTTGAAACATCTTCGATGCAAGAAGAAAACGACGACCAAGGGCCTATATTCGACGAAGATCCCTCGGATGAAAAGTTCGAAATCTTCGATCTGTTCTCATCCAAGGTGCATGCCCAGGAGGCCGTGGATCTACCCGTGGTTGATGTCGTAGCTCTAAAGACCTCTCCTATACTTCAGCCTCCATTGCCCGCGCCGCTGCTACCTGCCTACCCAACCGCGACCCCAAATGAAGCACCAAGTAGAAGGGGACGCACTACGAGTCCCTTTGTTTCCTTTGTGGCAGAAATCAACGTCGAGTTCTCGGCCGTAACATGTGATCATGAACCTCCGACCGCCGCCCTCGCCTTCATCACATCTGGGCTACAACGCCAAGGGGAAAACCTCGTCGTTGGCACCCCTCGTGGCCGCTCTTCACGCCATGTCGCCGTCGAAGGTGCTGCTCGCGTAACCGCCGCAGCCCCCCTGTCGTCGCTTACGGCTCCCCGACTCAGGCTGCCACCGCCGTCGCTTAAGGCTTCCTAACCCAGGACGCCAATGCCCTTGTGTGACTTCCCGCCGCCCGCATAAAGCTCGATGCCGCCAGTTTCCCTGCCTTCATTTGCGCTTCCTTCATTGGCGATGCCTTCGATCGCACGACCACAAAGGAAATAAAAGCCCTAAGGTTGAGCGCCACCTAAGACGAGGGGAGGGAGGCGTCTCACATGAACCTCCTGATTTCTCTCCCACGTACAATCCATCCCCTAAAATTATGGATTTGGGATATTATTGGGAAAATTACAGAGGTATTCCTCCTCCCAAAATTATTTATCAAAAGGACCAATTGGAGGACATCTTATGCTATGGGATCCTTTTAAGTGAAGGGGTAGAACATTTGCAGCCATGCCCCTCGGTGGAAAAAAATATAAACGTAACATTGAAAAGGATCAAAATTGGAGATATCTACTCAACCAATCCAGATGAAATTCTCCACCGATGGAAAGAAGATCGGGCAATTCGTCAGGAGACGGATTTTTCAAGCGGAGGAGAATTGATGCAGCATGAAATTGACAAATAGGGTTGAATTTTATCCGTTAATTTTATTTACGTTTATTTGAGTCGTTGCATTTTCTATTTAAATAAAGAGATCGCGTGCGATCTCGAAATTAGTCAGTCAATTTTAAATTTGAGTTTCGAATTTTAAATTAGAGTCAAAATAGGATAATGTAAATTTGAATCTTGATTCAAATCAATTAAGATCGAGTCAGATTTTATTATTTGATTCACTTTCTATTTTTGTAATTCCATCCCTCCTATATGAAGGGGTGGGTAGTCTATTGTAAGGTAGTTCACAATCCAGTCGATATATGAAAATTGAGTTTATCTCATTATCTCTCTCTCATCTCTTATTCTTTCCCTTGGTTCGTTCTTGCGTTTCTTCTCCAAAAATCCCTCGTTTTTCCGACGAGTTATCTCCTCTCAACCCCTCTTATTTCTTCTCCACCGATATTCCCACCATAAAAATTCTTATTCACTGTTGGAGTCTTTTTCGTTTGCATCAATGTAGCTATGATATTTCTCGAACATACCCTTCAGACTAGAATAGTACGAGTGACGGGGATGGGCATCCTGCTTGGTCGTGTAGATATCATGCTGGTGCTAAAGAATCTATCTTATTGTTCGTCTAAGAATATGTCGTAGCAAGAATATGCCCCACACCCTTCGTTGTGGGTTGATATAGGATTTCATTGGCAATATCTGTCGTTAGAGTGCCTTACATCCAAACTCGATCCCACATGTTGTCCTGATTCCACGTGGCAATGCATCGGTTTTGTCGGTTGGCTTTGCTTTTGTCAGGACGTATTCCTTATTGTGGCTCTTTAGGATGCTTATGAATTGCATTGTCCACAACCTATAGTTTGTCCCATTCGTCTTGACAATGAGATATGATCTCTTAATGGCCTCAGGAGATGAAGTAGCATCTACCTTTTCCTTGGCCACGATGAACAAAGCACCAATGGAAGGACAAAACCCTGAGAGAAAGATGAGCCAAACTTGTCTACACAAACATAGTAGGGAGGTTGTGTGCGTAGGCCTTGGATACACAACACTCCCATCACCCTACTAGGTGCTCCAAAGGCTTCGAAATTTGATTTAGGGGATCAAATTTGGACCGAGCTGTCTGAAACATATGATCTGAAATCTAGGGAAATTCAAATGATCACATCAAGAAACAAATGCCACTGGTGTGTAGACATAGGCAACATAACCTAAAAGTAGCGAACATACTGTTGGGGCGTCCACTTGGAGCACCGTCGATGTTGGCATCGATGGCGGTGAACACTGCTTCTATAGTTGCTTGCTATGGTTGTTGTCGTGGTTGCTGCTTGATGAGGCTACAACTATAGTTTTGCTTCGGTAGGAGTAGGAGGGGCTCAGAGGTGAGGCTGGGGTTTCAAGAGGGGCTCAAAGCTCTAGTCCAAGATTGTTGCTCTGATATCACACAGAAAGGGAATACATGAACAAATATTATGGGCCCTTAAGATTCTCTGTATAGAGAGGAAGCCATCCTATTAGACTTGTACATAAAAAGAAAGAAAGGTTGTCATACGATAACTATGATAATACTGAAACAAGTATGAAATATAATATACACTGTTATGTATGGAATGTACTTACTGGTTTGTATCACAGATTTATTCTTAAAATTTTTGGATGATCTAATTTCAATTCTTTTACTCATTGATTGATATTTGTGGACATATATTTTGAAAATCATATTTGAAGATATGTATGGTTACACATTCCAAGGATAGAATAGATGAAACTATCATAAACTACAAAATAGATAAGAAGGAAGCAAAGAAGGCGGTAGGTGAAGTTAAGTCAAAAGCTTACGAAGTTTTATACAAAAATCTCGATTCTAAGGAGGGTCAAAAGGATATATTCAAGCTGGCTAAAGCAAGAGAAAGAAAGACCAAAGAAATTACTCAAGTGAGATGCATTAATGATGAGGAAGGTCATGTGCATGTTACTCAGAAGGATATAAAGACTAGGTGGAAGCAATACTTCCATAAGCTTTTCATTGGGGAAGGAAATAGAGAGATCACTTTGGGAAATATAGCTAGTAGTGAAAGTTACTTGAATCGTGCAAGCTACAAACGAATACAAAGGAAAGAAGTAGACGCGACTTTGAAGGTTATGAGACATGGGAAAGGTGTAGGACCTGAAGACATTCCTGTAGAAGTTTGAAGAGTTTTAGGTGAGCGTGGTTTGATTGGGCTTTTAAATTTATTCAATGTTATTTGGCGAAGCAAGAAAATACCTGAAGAATGGAGAAGAAGCATCATAGTGCCTCTTTATAAGAACAAAGGAGACATTCAAAATTGTTCAAATTACATAGGTATCAAGCTAATGAATCACGCTATGAAAATTTGGGAACGTGAAGGTTGAGGCAAGTTCCCAAAGTAAAAGAAAACCAATTCGGATTCGTGCCGGGTCGCTCAACTATTGAAACCATCCACTTGTTGAAGAGAACAATGGAGATTTACAGAGCTAAAAGGAAGAACCTCCATATGATTTTTATTGATTTAGAGAAGGCTTATGATTCTGTTCCATGGGAGATATTGTGGAGAGTTTTGGAAAAGAGACAAGTACATATCCTATACATTAACCTCATAAAAGATATGTATGATAGGGTTTTATCTTGTGTATGGATACAGTCTGGGAAGACTGACTGTTTTGACATCAACACTAGTCTTCATCAATGTTCAACTTTGAGTCCATTCTTTTTACTTTGATTATGGACGAGTTGACAAGTCACATTCAGAGATATCTTGGTGTATGTTATTCGCTGATGATATTGTGTTGATTGATGAGACTAGTGATGGAGTAAATGAGAACCTTGAGGTTTGGAGACATGCTTTGGAGACTAAAGGATTTTGTATAAGTAGGGCTAATACTGAATATACGGAGTGTACTTTTGATGGAAGCAATGGTGAAGGAACGATGTTAAGATTGGTGATGATATCATTCAGAAGAGAGATTCTTTTAGATACTTAGGATCAATTTTGCAATATAATGAAGAAATTGATGGAGATGTTATAAATAGAATAAATGCAGGTTGGCTAAAGTGGAGAGGAGCCTCTACTATTCTCTGTGATAAGAAAATTCCTTTGAAAATCAAAGGAAAGTTTTATAAAGTTGCTGTGAGACCTGCTATGCTCTATGGATATGAATGTTGGCCTGTGAACAATAGACATGTGCAGGGAATGATAGTAGCAGAAATGCAAATGCTAAGGTGGATGTGTGGGCACACACGTAAATATCAAATTCAGAATGATGCCATCAGAATGAAAGTGGGTGTAGCTTTTATCGAGGATAAGATGCGAGAAAATCGCTTAAGGTGGTTTGACCATTTACAAAGGAGGTCAACTGATGCACCGGTGAGGAAATATGAATTTTGGAGTGTTGAGCACGCTAAAAGAGGGTGTGGAAGGCCCTAAAAGTGTTGGAATGAGACTATACGAAGGGATCTTAGTTTTTTGTATCTAAGCTCGAGAATGACCCAAGATAGATTTGAACGGAGACAAAAAATCCATGTAGCCGACCCTACTTAAAGTGGGAAAAGGCTTTGTTGTTGCTGTTGTACGGTTACACATGCTTGCTTGTTGACCGATATGATTTAGTTCAATTTAATTTTACTTGTTGAATGATTTAATATTACCCATAAGTGACATACACAATTTGATATAATATTTTCAATTATACTCGTGAATGATAAAGGAGGCATCAATCACCTATTTGGAGTATGAGTATGAGTGCATGCATTGCACACATGGCGAATGATCAAAGTGACATGGAGTCATGCACATATATCTACATTGAAAAGAGTACGAGTGGATGATGTTTCCATCAAAATCACCTATTTGGAGCTCCATCCACGATTAACCTTTTCCATAAATTAATCTTTTTTCTTTCTTTCTTTTGTATGATTGCCGGTGCTTTTTTTCTTTCGATTTTTTGTAGCTATTAGCTGTGATGTAGCTATGTATTATGATGATGCCTGCCTTCTTCATTTATGTTATTATGGCCTTTGACACACATTCAAGCAAAGGAAGCGCTTCGCCTTTATAATCCATGATCGAAAATCTGAGGGGATTCACGGGGAAAGACAATCCCATGGGCAACTTGGAGGATTTGTTGAGTTGCATGGGATGAGCAACTTCGAGGCTACCCATACGAGTCTTTTAATACATTTCCTTAGTCATTTCTTTCATGGCTAAATAACAGTACCAGACTTGTGAACACTTGCATAGCTGCAGGATTAACTGTAGTCCTCGTCGCAATGTAGCACGGCAATTGCCAATAAGTAATAGCTACAGTGCATGACATGGGAATGAATGGACATGCTAACATGTATATGGGCTTTAAGGTGATATGAACGGTGATGCAGACAAGCATGCACAAACAGATGTATATTGATGGGGGTGATACACGATGTAGATTGGCATGCACATGCGTACACACGTTGATGGGTGATTATGCACGAAAATGTGGACGTGAACTGCATATATGCATTGCTTATGGTGATTCATTAAACCGTGTGGACATTGATGTAGTTGTTGGTGTAATAAGGGATGCCACACAATGTTGAAAATAAATGGCCTTGGATGCTTTCTAACTTGCAAATAGTTTGTTATAAATAGTACGACATCTATATTGATTGTCATAATGGGCATAACACGGGTCCATTGCCTCTTGTATACATAGGACGTGCAACTTAAGGCATTCCACTACCACCTTGAGAGCTATTTGATTATGTTCGATCATTAAATCAACTTTTCTTGTGTTGAATAATTGCACACCCTTTGGTATTACTCTTTTTTCCACTACTAAGTAAAAACACATCTCACGCCCTTTCTTGGCATCCTTTTTAGTGTGGTTCTTTCATCATCGAAGTGGACGAGGCTGATCATTCTACATTAATAAGAGGGGTAACCTCGTGGTCTAGGTGAAGCTGACTTTTTATCCCTGAAGGTAAGAGGGTGAACAAAGACATGGGCCGTAACATTATTTGACGCCAATTTCCTGTTTTTTCTGTCCCTAGCATTAGTCCAAAACACTGTTGCAAAAGTCGGCTGACTAGACCGACTAGTCGGCCCGACTATACGACTCGGAGGGTCTCCCGACTCGACTAAGAGAACTCGGGCTATAATCGGTCAGACCCGATTACTCGCCCGATTACTCGGTTTACTCGGCCGAGTAGTCGGCCGCCTTTTGCATCAAGGGTTTTCGGGCATCTAAGACCCGATAATCCGATTAAATTGAAACTTAAGTTTCAAGTTTCTGTCGGACAGAACCTTGATATTCCCTTTTGTTCTCTCGACCCCCGCAGCCCTACCTCCCAGCCCAGGTGCGCCACCTCGCCGCTCGCCGCTCGCCGCCTCTCCGTGCTGCTGCCCCATCGTCGCTCGCCGCTCGCCTCTCCGCGTCGTTGCTCCAGCCTCCATCGCCGCTCGCCACTGCTCCCTCGCTCGTCGCATTCAACCTCGCTCGCCGCTAGGTTAGGTTTTTATTTTTATTTTTCGTTTTTTTCTTTCTCTATTTTTATTATTTGAATAGTTTATGCACTAGACTATATCATTTAAGTTGTATGTTGGCATGGATATAAACTTGTATGTTGACTTGCCCTAATCAATTTTTTCTTGTTTGAACTTTATGCATAATGATTTGAACATTGTATGTTAGCATTTAGGTAAACTTAGATATTCTTTTATGATTGTCATTGTCTATCTTATATGTTCAATTTGCTAAACTTGGAAATTCTTATATGATTGTCACTTGTCAATGTTGTCTTATATGTTAGAATTTAGGTAAACTTAGATATCTTATATGTTCATTTAGTAAAGTTGCTTCTTTTTTCATTCTCTTGCTATTTTTTTTCCTCTTAAAAATCTTAAAACTGCTAAATATATGTATATAAATGAGAGTATATGCTATAACAATTGATTTATATATTTAAAATGATAAAAAAATTCCAAACCGATTAATGCCCGACTAAATCCGATTACTCTCCCGACTGCCGATTAATCCTTAGTCAGTGACCCTGCCGACCGAGTATCGACTGCCGACTTCTGCAACCTTGGTCCAAAAAAGGGAACTGAATAGCATCCCTTGGCAATGCCTCTCTTTGACCTGGTTCGAGTGGCAGTGGAAGGGAACACGTCTCATTTGTATATAGCTTTAATGGGATACAATAGTATAGGCAATCTCCTAGTGGTTTTCCCAACCTTGCTATTCCTTTGCCAAACTTCCTTTCCCTTGATACTCCTTAATCTCTAGTTTAGAGCTTCTTCCTCAACTCAAGTGAATAAGAGAAGAAAAGCATTTGTTTCTTTTATTTGGTTTTGGTCGAAGATGGCTGCGATTGATCGTGAAGGATTATAGGTGCAGGTTGTTGATCATGTTTTCTCATGGAAGAACGTGGTTAATCAAGGATGCTTGCATATGATCATTTGATACTTGTGGATGATCATACATGATTGTTTGCCATTGTTGAGGATCGTGGGTCCGACATATTGTTCGACACATACTTGATCGTGGTCGGTTGCATCGTCATGTGGTTGATCATACCTGATATTTGGAGTCCAACTTAGTCTGAGGGTGTGTTGAGAATGGCGGGTTGTGGCAATTGTTAGTTCAGATTATCCGGATCCAGTTCATTATTTCTTGTATTTGTTTCTTCTCCCCTACATAAGAGTATAGATGTAATTTATTCTCATGCATCTCCTTGCATAACTGGGTTGTGGGCTTTACTATGCAGCATTTGATTGCACTCCATTCAACTGGTACCATTTATGTAACTCAACGGCTTCAGAATTCTAATCCACTATTCCCTCTTCCTTCTTTCTATTAGATTTCCTTCTTTACATTGTCATTTCTTGTAATTAAGGGATTTATTATCCCTTTATGACTTACAAAAAGATTCTATATGCTTCAGTAAGGCTGTCTCACAGAGCTGATATTATGTATATATTGAATCCTGGCTTTTGTTTTGTAACAGGCAAGACTGCAGGAGATGGCGAAAACTCTTGAGGAGAGAGAAAATGAGATTCTCAGAAATCTTAAATCTTCTAAGATAGAGACCATGGGCTGTGTCCTGGGTCCTGATCCTTTATATATGAAAACATGCTCTGTAAACGTTAAAAACAAAGAATGCCGGACTGCTAGCCAGTCAGATGAACTTGCTTTCCCAAGTATTTCGTACATGGTGAATATTGACAAGAACTTGGAGCCTGTCTCCTTGAGGAAAGGGAATGACAATGCTGATGATTCTGTACCAATGTCAAATGTGCACTTCCCATTTGATAGTAGTAATGCAAATGGTTCTCATCCAAAATTTCTCAGAGCTTGTTCAACCATGGAACCTCTGTGCACTGGGTCATTTCATGAAGATTCGGTGGCAAATCATTTAGCTGGTCTAAATCAAGTTGCACCCTCTGCCTGCCAACAGGCTTCCGACCTTCAAAATGCTTTTGGGGATAAATACCCCGAGTCTAGAAGTGGTACTTCAGATATAATAACCGATCTACTTGCAACAGGAAAAGATTTGGGAAATTCAGAAAAATTGGTTTCAGTTCCTGAAGTTGTCTGCATTGATGATGACTTTGAGGAGCCTTCACATCCAAGCAATAATGAAACTCTAGCTGATGAAGACTGTGCCGTCTCTGGTATCCACTTATTCCTGAATATCTTCTATTAAATGCTTTAGTCATATTTCTTTTCTGTCCAGAGTTCGATACTGTTTGTGGTCATTCACTCCATTTTGTGACTTTGCTATTGAATCATGCATAAAATTTAGGTCAGTAAACTTTTTCTAAGAGCAACTGGCTTTTACAATGCATAAGGCAACTCACATTTTCTGTGATTTTATATTCGATCACTCTATCAATTTAAAATGCATCTTTAGATTTTATGATGTCTTGTATTAATATTGTCGGGCAATTAATACATGATCAACCATCACAAAAGCGAAGATTTTATATAACAATGACATCATCTTGCATGATAACCAAATAATTAAAATCATTAAGAAGAGTAGCTCTTGCTCTCTTACTATCGATCTTTGTTTTGTGTTTCTGGGGACAATGGTTTCATCACTTTAATTATTACAAAGATATACTACATTTATTAGAAGAGAAGTTTACATAGAATACATCTATATTATTGTTAGAATTAGGAGTCCAATTTCCTAAAAGACTCCTAACCTTCTAACCTTATGTTGACATCATTGGCTATAGTTGTTGATGTATTTTCTGTTTTAACTTTATTTCTATTTGTAACACTTCTATGTTTAGGAGTCGTATTGAGACTATTATGTAATCCCATCCATAGGAATCTAGAGTTTCATGCTATATAGGAAATCCTACTAGTCTACAACGACAACAACAACACAGCCTTTTCCCACAATTAAGTAGGGTCTACATGGATTCTTCGCCACCATTCATATCTATCTTGGGTCAATCTCGGGTTTATATCCAAAAAACTAAGTTCCTTTCATATAGTCTCTTTCCAACACTTCTTGGGCCGTACTCACCCTCTCCTAGCTAGCTAAACATCCCAACACTCGCATCTCCCAACTGGTGCATCAACCGATCTTCTTTGCAAATGATCAAACCATCTTAAGCAGTTTTCTCGTATCTTATCCTCGACCGGAGCTACACCAGCTTTCTTTTTTATTGCAACATTCCGAATCCGATCTATACGTGTGTGTCCACATGTCCGCCTTAGCATTTTCATTTCTGCTACAGCCATTCTCTGCACATGTCTATGGTTGATAGGCCAACATTCAGATCCATAGAGCATAGTAGGTCTCATGGTTGCTTTGTAAAATTTCCTATAATTTATAAAGGAATTTTCTTATCACATAGAACAACAGAGGCTCCTCTCTACTTTAGGCATCATGTATTTATTCTATTAGTAACATATCCCTCAATTTCCCCATCATGTTGCAAAATAGATCCCAAATATCTAAAATAATCTCTTCTGAATGTTATCGTCACAATCTTTACCTCGATTCCTTCACCATTGCTTCCATCAAAGGTGCACTCCATATTAGGGATGGACATTGGGCCTGGCCTGAGCCTAAATATTCGGCCCAAAATTTCTTTGGGTCGGGCTCGGGCTTGGCTCGGCCCAACCCGACTCGGCCCAAGGCCCGGCCCATTTGGGGGCCCGACATAAGGCCCTAATGGTGACCCGATATGTAGCCCAATACCCATCCCAAAATTATGCACGGGTCTTAAGCTCAGGCCTTACATAGACCATTCGCGCCTCCCCTTCCCTCTTTTAGCCTGACTGGATTCTCCATTTCGTGTGTTTGTATTGCTTGATGATGTTTTGGAGGAGCTTCAATTGATGAATAACTGAGGATTTATCTATTGCTTGAATAGAAATAACCAGAAAATGCACATTAACAACAAGAGCAATAAAAGAGAAGCATGCCACAATTGAGGATGGGACAGCCCGGCCCAAGCCCGGCTCAAAGGAATTGGGCCGGGCTTAGGCCGGACCACAAAAAAATTTGCGGGCCGAGGCCCGGCCCAAGGCCCGAATTTTTTAGACGAGCTTGGGCCTGGGCCCTTCAGGGCCCAGCCCGGCCCATGCCCATCCCTACTCCATATATTCCGTCTTAGCCCTACTTATACGGAATCCTTTAGTCTCCAAAGCATGTCTCCAGACCTTAAGCCTCTCATTTACTTTATCTCTAATCTCGTCAATCAACTCAAAATCATCATCAAATAACATACACCAAGGTAATTCATCTTGAATGTGACTTGTCAACTCGTCCATAATTGAAGTAAAAAGAAATGGACTTAAAGCTGAACCTTGATGTAAACCAATGTGATGTCAAAATAGTAGTCTTCCCAGACGGGGTCCTTACACAAGATAAAGCCCTATCTTACATATCCTTTATGAGGTTAATGTATAGAACATGCACTTGTCTCTTCTCCAAAACTCTCCGCAATATCTCTCGTGGGAAAGAATCATAAGTCTTCTCCAAATCAACAAAGATCATATGGAGGTTCTTCCTTTTAGCTCTATAAATCTCCATTATTCTCAGCAAATGGATGGCTTCAATAGTTGAGCGACCTGATATGAATCCGAATTGATTTTCTTT
This sequence comes from Ottelia alismoides, assembly GCA_037367405.1. Classification (NCBI taxonomy): domain Eukaryota; kingdom Viridiplantae; phylum Streptophyta; class Magnoliopsida; order Alismatales; family Hydrocharitaceae; genus Ottelia; species Ottelia alismoides. The sequence goes on along the minus strand of JAZKJV010005072.1, from coordinate 85,004 downwards.
TACTTTGGAAACTTGCCTCAACCTTCTTTCCATCACACGTTCCCAAATTTTTGTAGTGTAACTCATCAGCTTGATACCTCTGTAATTTAAACAATTTTGAATGTCTCCTTTATTCTTATAAAGAGGCACTACGATACTCCTCCAGTCTTCATGCATTTTCTTGCTTCGCCAAATAACATTGAATAGATTCGTAAGCCAAGCCAAACCACGCTCACTTAAAACTCTCCATATTTCTATAGGGATGTCATCCGGTCCTACACCTTTCCCAGGTTTCATAATCTTCAAAGCCTCCTCTACTTCCCTTCTTTGTATTCGTCTATAGCTTGTGATGCAGCGTGAAGCCAAAATGTAGGGCCGCATAATTATTTAATTTTAGGCGTCAATTTTATTTACGTTTATTTAAGTTGTCGCAATTTTAATTTAAATAAAGAGATCGCGTGTGATCTCAATTAGTTTTAATTTGAATTTCAAATTAGGTAGTTAGTCGATTAATTAGTTAGAGTCAATTTAGGATAATTAGTTATCAATTCGAATTAGTTTTCTATTTTTGTAATCTCATCCCTCCTATATAAAGGGATGGGGTCCATTATTTTAGACAGTCCAGTATTGATAAAAAAAATTGAGATTTTATCTCTCCCCTTTCTCTCTCTCTCCCTACGCGTGTTCTTCGCGCTTCTTCTCCCTCAACCCCTCGTTCCCGACGAGTTTCTTCTTCTCAACCTCTCTTTCTTCTTCCACCAATTATTTCTACCAACGAAATTATTTTCTCGCGACGCGCTGAATCCAATTTGCATCAATTGGTATCAGAGCATGGCCTACAGATCATCCTCACGATTTGACGATCTGTCCAGACGGCCGCACCGAACATGCATCAAGGGACCATCGTTCATCCGAGCAAAAACGACGAGCCATCTTTTCCCTCGACGCCTACAACAAGGAGACGGAGCGCATGCTACGTGAATTCCAAACCACGTTCCACTCAGAGTTTCAGGCCTTCCGCGCCGCCCAATCAAAGCCTCCAACCATCGAAGCCACTGTCTCAAGTTTTGACGAAGGAAGCCTCGCCGTGGAGGAAGATTCGACCGCTGTCCAGGTCGTTTTAGAGGAGAAAAACGATGAAATGCTTGCTGTCCAGGTGATTTCCGACTCAAAAACCCCGCAAAAATCCATTTACAGCCCACGCGCGCCCCCCTCGCTGGACCCCTCCACCCCCCTACGCGACCTCCTGTTCCCCTGCGACCCCCCAACAGCCCCGCTGCCGCCATCAGCCGTCTAAGAGGCCGCCAGTCGACGCCCACTCGCCGTCACGGTCCAGGAGAAACCCTAGGCGCCCTTTCAAAGGGAGTCCAATCCCGTCAAATTAGGGATGAGAGGTTAAATGGGAAAAATTGCAGGAAAAGCCCCCCTTACAAAAGTTCTTATCAAAAGGGGCAATTGAAGGATGTGTTATGCTATGAAATCCTTTCAAATGAAGGGGTAGAAAATTTACAGCCGTACCCCTTAAATCAGAAAAATTATAAACGTAACATGGAAAAGGAACGAAATTGGGAAAATTCAGCCAACAAGCCATGTGGAGATTCTCCGTCAACAGCCCGAAGATCAAGCAATTCGTCAGGAGACAAATTTTTAAAAGCGGAGGAGAGTTAATGCAGCGTGAAGCCAAAATGTAGGGCCGCATAATTATTTAATTTTAGGCATCAATTTTATTTACGTTTATTTAAGTTGTCGCAATTTTAATTTAAATAAAGAGATCGCGTGTGATCTCAATTAGTTTTAATTTGAATTTCAAATTAGGTAGTTAGTCGATTAATTAGTTAGAGTCAATTTAGGATAATTAGTTATCAATTCGAATTAGTTTTCTATTTTTGTAATCTCATCCCTCCTATATAAAGGGATGGGGGTCCATTGTTTTAGACAGTCCAATATTGATAAAAAATTGAGATTTTATCTCTCCCCTTTCTCTCTCTCCCCACGCGTGTTCTTCGCGCTTCTTCTCCCTCAACCCCTCGTTCCCGACGAGTTTCTTCTTCTCAACCTCTCTTTCTTCTTCCACCAATTATTTCTACCAACGAAATTATTTTCCCGCGACGCGCCAAATCAAATTTGCATCAGCTTGCACGATTCAAGTAACTTTCACTACTAGCTAGATCACCTAAAGTGATCTCTCTATTTCCTTCCCAAATGAAAAGTTTATGGAAGACTCCCATTTAGTCTCTATATACTTCCGAGTAACAAACGTGCGACCTTCCTCGTCCTTAATGCATCTCACTTGAGAAAGGTCTTTGGTCTTTATTTCTCTTGCTTTGACCAACCTAAATTTATCCTTTTGGCCCTCCTTAGAGTTGAGATTTTTATACAAAACTTTATAAGCTTTTGACTTAACTTTGCTTACAGTCTTCTTTGCTTCCTTCTTCTCTATTTTGTAGTTTGCGACAGTTTCCTATGTTCTATCCTTAGACATAGCTTTAAAGCATGTTCTTTTAATTTTTAGCTTCTCTTGCACCCCTTTACTCCACCGCCAAGCCTCCTTTTGACCTGGAGCTCCTCCCTTTGACTCGCCTAGCATCTCTTTGGCTACTGTTCGGATACAAGATGGTATTGCCTCCTACATCTCGTTTGCACTTCCGCTACAATCCCAAGATAAGTCTTCTAAAACCTTCTCCCTGAAGCTCGACTGTTTCAGTGGAAGATTCGATCACCTAGTTCTAGGGATCTTAGGAACCCTCCCTTTTTTTACTAGCCCTTTTATTTGCACATCAAAGACTAACAAGCGATGTTGGGTTGTCAAACTCTCTCCTGAGATTACTTTGCAGTCTTTACAACACAACCAGTCTCTTCTCCTCAATGCAAAGTAATCTATCTGTTTTCTAGTTGGGCCACTCTTATAAGTAATTAAATGCTCCACCCTCTTCTTGAAGAGAGTGTTTGCTGTGAAAAAACATATGCCGTTACAAAATCCAGAATGACTTTTCCCTCTTCATTTCTATCTCCAAATCCATGTCCTCCATGAACACTAGCATACCATGAAGTATCTTTTCCCACATATCCATTAAGATCTCCACCTATGCAAATCATCTCTCTTTGTGGGATTCCTTGTAAAATCTTATCTAGATCCTCTCAAAAAGCTTGTTTAGTCCTTTCATCTAAACCAATTTACGGTGCATAAACTGAGATGATATTCATAATTTCTTCTTCAAGCACCAATTTTAGCAAAATAATCCGATCCTCGAATCTTTGCACCTCAACCACACATTCCTTCAAATCCTTATGAACAACCACTCCAACACTGTTTCTGTCCTTATCTTTACCTGAATACCAAAGTTTAAAGCCTGTCTTCTCGATCTCCCTTGCTTTCTCTCCAATCCATTTAGTCTCTTGAAGACATAGTATATGGATCTTCCTTCTTTCCATCGTATCCACTATCTCCATCAATTTTCCAGTTAAAACGCCGATATTCCAACTACAAATTTGTAACTTCCTTTGCAGTATCTTTTGGACTAACTTCTTTACTCGCATGTGTCCATTATGCGAGAACCCTTGCAAATTTTGGATTGCATCTGGGCGATGATGCAGCTGGACTAGTTTATTTACCCGCATGCGTTCCTCATGCGAGAACCCTTGCAAATTTTGAACTACATCTAGGCTGCGATGCAGAAGCCCTTGCCAATTTTTCATTGCATTCGAGCGATGCAATGCGTCGCAAGTAGGGAACGCTCCAACGAAATCTACATGTTGCTTAAATCCATGTTGAAAAGATCCGACTGTCATGAGGCAACTTCCTGAATAGTATTTTTTTAAAAATACTATTTAGGAAGTTGCCTCCGGCTGTTTTACGCCGGATTTCGGCTACCAAACGCAACCCTCCTCATTTACCCAGGCTTGGGACCAGCCATGGCTGAGTTTATATAAGAAATCCTACTACTTGAATAAAATTCATTGTATTAGTTATCTTATTTTCTCCACATGGTATTAGAGCGACGATCTTTGATCGTAGTTTTTGCCCTTATATTCCACTCATTGCCATGCCTAAGCGGTGGTCCACACCATGCATTATCATGTTGCATCCAACAACGTACTATGCCGCCACCTCTAAGTGGCGGACCCCACGCTCTGCGCCAAACAATGCCTCCACATCGTGCTTGAGTAGTACCTCGACGATGTGCCTAGTCCAGTTTCGCCACCACCCTTATTGTTTCTACACATCTGCTAGGTAGCCTCGTTGATACCTCTTATTACAACAGTGTTATCACTATTGTTTTTTAATGCATGAATCGATTGCTTCGTAATCTCTTCAATCTTCTCTACTTGACCGCAATGACCTGCCCCCACTCGATACAAAACCCTGATATCCACCTATTCCATTATGGTTTAGAAGACTTCTATTAAAATGAATGGTACAAAAAGTCATGTACTATGATTTCAGGCCTTCAAGGTATTCATTGGTGGTAAGAGGAAGATTTGTATTCTGACAAAGGGGCCGCACACATATAAAGTGGTTGACTAATAATTACCAGGTCATGACATGGATGACCAATAATGTTGACCCTTGTATTGCAACCAACCTCGTGTATAAGGAGATGACTATGGATATGTGGGGATGAACTGGCTCAGACCATATTCTCAACAGATGATCAATTCCTGTCTCAAAGATATCTACATGCATATTTTGTTGACATCTCGAGGAGATTCCTCGCTAGTGGATTACTTTGAATAGGTCACTGACTTATACAAGGAATTCACTATTTTCTAGCCTGTCTTTCGTGTAACACAGGTGGCAGCATGATCTGAGTAGTAAGTTTACATGTTCCTTACCAAACTACATTCTCGTTATCAAATAATGAAGGATCAATTCCTAAAATATGATAGTTCTTTCTATCAAAGTGACTTTAGACTGCTGGCAACAATCGAGGCTTCTCTTACTCAAGCTACATAGAATATTGCTTTTCTTATATCCAAACGTGGTGGTCCCTACGATTCTTGAGGAGTTCGAGACCGTGGCTCTACTTGTTGTTGCACCTATCTTCCTTGCACACACTGTCATAGGTCCAATCACCTCTTTGACAGGTGATGGGCTAACTTCGGCAAACCTTTACACGTCGATGTGGCCTCCTTTTTCTGACTATGAAGCATATGTACCGGAGATGGCTATTGATTATAGATAAATGGGATAGACTGTCCAACCTTTGCCATCAACTACTCTAACCTCATGTAACTTTTACAGACTTCTACATCTAAGTGTACTCCTACTGCAAACCCGCCTACTATCTCAGGTTCATTAGTCCATGCCACTTTTGCTTGTGTGTCGGCATGGATAATTGACTTTGGAACATCTACTCACTTGGTCGGAGAAGGTAGCCTTCTGAGTTCCAAGAACCTTCATCTACTATGAAGTATGTTCTCTAAGCCAATAATACATATTTATTGATCACTTCCATTGTGATTTTGGAGTTCTCGTCAAGACTCAAGCTTTCTCAAATCTTTTGTGCTCATGATTTTCTTTTAAGCTTACTATATATTCATAGATTATCTTTGGAGCTCAATTGTAGAGTGATTTTTGATGTGCGTTTTTGTTATTTTCAAGACATTCGAACTATGCAGATCTTTGACGAGGCTGTCTTAAAGGTTTAAAGCATAACTTGCTATCGGTTTTGTTGATGTTGTCTCCATTTCGGATGACCTATTTCTGTGGCACTTTTATCTTGAATCTTGATCACCCATCGGGTAAAGCTCTTTTGTGTGACACATGTCTGTTTTATAAACATCATATAGCGTCATTTCCTTAAAGGATTGAACCTTGTCATTTCTTACATTTTTCATTAGTTTAGTGCGATGTTTAGGGGCCTTGTTCAGTCCGTGCTGTGGGTGGTCACAAGTATGTTGCACTTTTTTATTATAGCTAATCTTCTTCGGTGGATTTAATAAAGGAAATGATCAGAGATTGTTGTGGAAAATAGAATTGCATATCATTGAAGAGACCCTATGGCTTTCTTATATAGGAGAAAAGCCATGGGTTAATTACATAAGAGGTACACGAAAAAAATAAGAAATGATATAAATGGATAACTATCTCAACACCCCCCCTCAAGCTGGAGCATATACATCTATCATGCTCATCTTGGAACATTTCTGAAATGAACCTCTAACAAGGGCTTTGGTGAATATATCAATAATCTAATCTCCAGTAGAAACATGGTAAGTTGATATGAGACCCTTCTGGATCATGTCTATAGTATAGTGGCAATCCACCTCTATATGCTTGGTCCGTTCATGGAATGCGGGATAATTGGCAATAAACAGAGTTGTTTGATTGTCGCATAAAATCTGCATGGGAAGAGGCAAGCTTGCAAAAGTTGGCCGACTAGTCGAGTCGGGGGGGGGGGGGGGGGTGGTAGCCGACTCGACTAGGCCTAGTCGGTCTGTCGGCCGACTAATCGGCCGACTTTTACAACAACCTTTTTTATTTTTTTAGTTTTTCACTTTTTTTTTAAAAGCAAACAAATTCTATCATGCTTAATTTTATATTTAAAGTCAATTACTTCTTTTGTTTCATTAAGATGGTATATAAAATGTACAAATATATGTATATATATATAAGAATATATGTATAAAAAATGATTTATATATTTAAAATAATCGAAAAATTCAAAACCGACTAAATCTGACTAGTCGCTCGAATGCCGACTAATCCTTAGTGGGTGACCCTGCCGACCGAGTACCGACTACCGCTTTCTGCAACCTTGGGAAGAGGTACATCAACAACAATATCAGTCAAGTCAGATCTACCACATCCTCTGTGCTTCCCTGAGTTATGGCTCTGTACTCAGACTCTGCACTGGATCTAGCAACCATTGTTTGCTTTTTTCTTTTCTATGGCACGAGTGAGCTCCCAACAAAAATAGCAAAGTCAGAAGTAGACTTCTTGTCTCTAGGACATCCTACATAATATGCATCTGTACAAGCCAAGAAAGGCCTTATCGACATTGATATCGTTTCGGTCCGCCCAAAAATGGATATATCGGGATATATTGCCGATATATCGATGATATCGGTGGAAATGCCGGAAATGGCTCAAAAGGCCATTTTTTGTCGTTTTTTCAGAAATTAAGATCATTCAAGATATTAAAACAACAAATAAACCACAAATACACACTTATCTCACACATATCGGTCATTTATAGCCCATATATCGCACATATCGGTCATATCGAACATATCAATGTTAATGTTTATTCTTGACCTATAGCTATTGGAAATGAATTCCATTCAAGTTCTTATAACATTAAATAACTTACAAATATACCCTTAAATGACATATATAAATCATTTAGGGAGACTATGATCCTTATATTGCACATGTTGGTCATATCGAACATATTGCTGGTACTGTTAGTCGCTGACCTATATATATATTCAAAATAGAGTTTATCCAAGTTTTTAGATCACTAAATAACTTACAAATATATTCTTAGATCACACATATCGATCGTCTATGAAGCTTATATCGCATACATCGATTATTTCGAACATATCGATATTAATGTTAATTCTTGACTTATATATATTTTTTAAGTATTGACTTATATATTTTGGAAATGGATTTCATTCGAGTTCTTACAACATGAAATAAAATGCAAATGTACATCAGATATTCATAACATATAATTATAGATCATCTATGATCCTTATATCACTCGCTCATATCGGTCATATTAGTCACATGACATAGTGAATGGCATTGACATGAGTCATTTGATTCAAAACGTGTACATAATGTTTAAGGAGACAATGTTTCTTTGGTACAAAGATTTATTTATTTACAAAGGTAAATGAAAAATATTTAAATCAATGTAATATTGTAAAAGAGATTACCTAAAACTAAGAATTTTGTGGAGGATCTGAATCGCCCCCCTTCCCTGTTGTCTCTTAAAGCGGATATAGCATTTTTTTAAGAGATATAATTCATAATAATATTCTCGAGGGGGGGGGGAGGATGAATATAAATTGATTGGACACCTCCAAGTTAAAGAACCATTGTATGCACCCTCTTGTCGCACCATACCCTACCGGCATGGGGGTCTCGCTGCCTGATCAACGAGCTTGGGGGGGCTAGGGGGGCCCGGGTTACCCCCCCTGCGGGGGTGCGGGGACAGCGCCCCCGACCCAAAACAAAATATATATAAATCATTGTGCATTTTAATACTAGGTGCAGCTAGATATGCGTTTTAATACTGGATGTAGCTATATAAATAGTGGAATTAATCTTGCATGAATAATAACATTGATATATAGAGATATCGGTGAAACATCGGCGATATCAATCGATATCCGTGTCTTTTTTACTGAATCCAGTCATTTTTGATTGATATGAGCCGATATGGCGATATATCACCGATATCCCTATAAAAGGATATACTAGATGATATCGAAACCCCTTCCCCGTCGAAACTGATATATCACCGATACAACCTCTATCGTACAACCTGTCACCTCAAGAGATGTACCTCTGCTGAATAGAAGATCAATACTTAATGAAGTGTTCAAATATCTTAGAATGATATAAACAACATCCATTTGAACCTTGGCTCTCCTTGCTTTCAACAAAGGATTTGTCTGGCCTGGTGATAGTAGCATAAATGAGCTTCCCAACAAGCGCACTGTCTCCTCTTATCTACCTCCTCAGTGTCATAATCTATTAATCATATAATCTCACGCTCGGATCCATAGGGGTACTAGCAGACTTGCACCTTGTCATAACTGCCTCTAATAGAAGATCAGTCTCAAACTTCTTTTAGGTCATCATAAAACCACTATGGTTCTTGTCGAACTCTAGTCAAAGGAAGTAACGAAGACTACCAAGATCCTTAATCGTAAACTGCTGACCTAGGAACTCCTTGGTGGCCTGAATGCCCAACTCATCATCACCCTTGACAATAATATCAACAACATAAACCAGAATGGCAACTATACCTCTCTATGTCCTCTGAACAAAAAACGAATGATATGCAGTGAACCGCGCAAACTTCTGGTACTCTATCAACTCTAATAGCTTCTGGTACCAAGCTCTCGGACTCTGCTTCAGGTCGTAAATCGCCTTGTAGAGCCTACACACCTTCTGAGACTCCCCCTCAGCAGCAAACTCTGGTGGCTGCATATATACCTCCTCATGTAGATCTCCATATAGGTACACATTCTTCACATCAAGTTGGTAAAGATGCCAGTCCCGAGTCACAACAACTGATAGAAGAATACTTAATGTTGAATGTCTGGTCACTGGTGAGAATGTATCCTGATAGTCCACCCCATAAGTCTAGGTGAACCCACGTGCTATAAGCCTTGCCTTGTAACGATCAACACTGCCATCTGCCCGTTGCTTGACTATAGAGATCCATTTGCACCCCACAACAGAAACACCTAGAGGAGCAGAAACAACACTTCATGCAAGGAAGGTCGTATCGATATCATTTCGGTCCGCTTGGAAATGGATATATCGGGATATATCGCTGATATATCGATGATATCGGTGGAAATGTCGGAAATGGCTCAAAAACCATTTTTTAATCATTTTTTCAGAAATTAAGATCATCCAAGATATTAAAACAACAAATAGCCTACAGATATACACTTATGTCACACATGTCGGTCATTTATAGCCCATATATCATACATATCGGTCATATCGAACATATCATTGTTAATGTTTATTTGTGACCTATAGATATTGAAAATGGATTCCATTCAAGTTCTTATTACATTAAATAACTTACAAATAAACTCTTAGATGACACATATAGAGCATTTATGAAGATTATGATCCTTATATTGCACATATCGATCATATCGCTGGTATTGTTAGTTGTTGACCTATATATATATATTGAAAATGGAGTTCATCCAAGTTCTTAGATCACTAAATAACTTATAAATATACTCTTAGATCACACATATCGATCATTTCGAATGTATCAATATTAATGTTGATTCTTGACTTATAGATATTTTTTTGAAGAATTGACTTATGGATATTGGAAATGGATTTCATTTAAGTTCTTACAACATGAAATAACTTGCAAATATACACTTAGATATTCATAACACATAATTATAGATCATCTATAATCCTTATATCACTTGCTTATATCGATCATATTAATCACATGACATAGCGAATGACATTGACATGAGTCATTTGATTCAAAAAAAGTATATAATGTTTAAGGAGACAATGTTTCTTTGGTATAAAGATTTGTTTATTTACAAAAATAATTGAAAAATATTTAAATCAATGTAATATTGTAAAAGAGATTACTTAAAACCAAGAATTCCATGAAGGATCTGAATCGACCCCCTACCCTGTTGTCGCTCATAGCGGATATAGCATTTTTTAAGAGACATAATTCATAATAATATTCTCGGGGGGGAGGGGGGAGATGAATTAAAATTGATGGGACACCCCAAGCTGAAGAACCATTGTATGCACTCTCCTGTCGCACCATACCCTACCAGTACATGGGTCTCGCTGCTCTGTCAACGGGCCTAGGGGGCCCAGGTTGGCCCCTCCTTGCAGGGGTGCGAGGGCAGCGCTCCCGACCCGAAACAAAAAATATATAAATCATTGTGTGTTTTAATACTAGGTATAGCTAGATATGCGTTCTAATACTGGTTGTAGCTAGATAAGTAGTGGAATCAATCTTGCATGAATAATAGCATTGATATATATACATATATATATATATATATCAGAGAAACATCGGTCGATATCCGGGTTTTTTTTGCACAGAATCCAGTCATTTTTGATCGATATGAGTTGATATGCTGATATATTGCCGATATCCCTGTAAACGGATTTGGTGGATGATATTGAAACCCCTTTCTTGTCGAAACCGATATATCAGCAATATATCGCTGATACGGCCTTCTATGACTCCAGGTACCACGAGACTGCGAAGCGGCCAACTCCTCCTCCATGGTAAGTTGCCAACTACTATCCTGTACGTCCTCCTTGTATATTCATAGGATAGTAAACAACAGAAAGTCCCATGATAAATCTTATGTACTCCTCTGAAAGATGATCCAAGGAAACACGAGCAACTAGAGGATAAGTGGCACAGTTACGATGTGGCTTCCTCAAAGCAATAGGTACATCAAAGTCATCAACCTCTCTGTTCTCTGGTATCATCTCCTCCTGTACAATATCCTGTGATACAAGTATATCACCAGCGCCGTCAGTAGAAACAATGTGTTCAGTACATACATGAGGCATGGTGGGTGACGGGGAAGGTGCATGAGCAGAGGGGCGAGTAGAAGACTTGCGAGTGTAAAATCGTGAAGGAATTGCGTCGGGGTTGACAGAGGTGGAGGTGGTGGAGATGACTGAGACTCAACATGAGGTGTTGGTGGAGATAACGATGGTGGCGGAACAAAGACATCCTCTCCAGAGTTAGAGTTAGACAACCTGTCACTTGTAGGAGAAAAATACACAATAGATTTAAAAAATGTGACATCAGCACTCACATAATACTTTCTCCCTACATGATCAAAACATCTATACCTTTTTTGGGTACGAGAATAACCAACGAACACACATTTGACAGCTCTAGGAGATAGCTTGTCCATGAGTAAAATTGTGGACAAATGCCACAGATCCAAAGACCCTGGGAGTAAGGGAGAATAGGTCCTTGGGAAACACAATCAAGAAAGGAACATTTTCTCCAAGGACAGTGGAAGGCATGCGGTTCATCAAGTAGCATGCAGTGAGGACCACATCACCCCCAGAACGAATGAGGAGCTCAGCCCTGAATCAAAAGAGTCCTCGTGAGATCCAGAAGATTGCGAAGTGTAAGCACAAGAAGTCTGATGAACAACACCAAGAGATCTGAGAAAGTTAGACAATTGTAAAGTGGAAAACTCCAAGGCATTATTAGTGCGAATAAACTTCACATTAGCAGAAAAATGATCTTAATTTCAATAAGAAATAATTTAATGACATGCCCGGTTACAAACTTATTCTTTAACAAGAAAAGCCAAGATAATCTAGAAAAATCATCCACGGCAACCATAAAGAACCGATGTACCTGATGATCAGGAACATGACTAGGACCCCTGATATCAAAATGAAACAACTCAAACGATTGATTACTGTGACGACTCTGACGACTCAGATAAGAAGAATGATAGTACTTCCCAAGCTGATATGCCTCACACTCCAAGGTAGTACGAGTAGAGATCTGAGGGAGAACATGACACAACTTTTGCAGAGGAAGGTGTCCAAAGCGAAGATGCCACATGAAAGGAGAAGCAAAGCAGAAGGAATGGTAGCAACACCATCACACGTAAGCTGGACCAGTCTGTAAAGACCTCTCTACTTACGGCCACATCCAATCACCTTACCCATGAGTATGTTTCAAAACACAAGAGAAGACTGGCCAAATATGACACGATAATGTAAATATTTTGTTATCTGACTAATAGACAAAAGATTCATCTGACATACTGAAGCATGTAATACATTCTGCAGGTGCATCTAGGGGACTAGGACAATCTCACCTGACCAATAATGGGTAGATGAACCCTATTAGCAATCACCACTGATCTACCAGGAGGGATAGCTCTGTAAGAAGTAAACTGAGTTTGATTTCCAAATATATGATGAGAAGCTTCGAAGTCCATGATCAAATCAGTTAAATCTGAACTGCTGCAACTTGTAAGTGCATAAGCAATACTTGACGAACTCGTAGAAGCTCTGGCTGTTGCTGCAACATATGAAGATCTTGCTGCTGGGGATGGCGGTGTAGTCATTATCTCTCTTAATCTAGAGACAATATCATCAAGCCTCGCATCATGAGAAGGAGCTGGAGTAGTCTATGTCTTCTCAGCTACACAGGCAAACACAAGATATCCATGCTTCATATAGCATGGTTCCTCCGAATGTCCTGGATGATGGCAATGTGAACAAGGGCTACACCGACGTCCTCCTTGACCACGAGATCCTCGCCTGCGAATCTGTAAAGTACCCCCTCTGCCACGAGAAGCTGCCATTACAGAGGGAGTCTTGGATGAAGCAGTGATCCTGTCAGCCTTTGTAGACCTCCACCATCGATGGCATCGTCTCTCCAATAAGCAATTGAGTATGTGATGCATCGTACTCGGAGTGAAAGAAGGATAGAAAGACTCCGGTCATAGTGGCATTCTGGTATGCTTGTTGCTGCTCAATGCTAGTAGTAATGGGCATAAATCTATGGAATCGCTCAAACATGTCTCGAAGATGAGAGAAGTGGGCATGAAGAGACCGATCATTTTGCTTGGTCGAGAATGTCATACTGCAACTGGAGGATTTTTCTCTCATTCTTGGCTTGCCTATATGTGTCAGCTAAGATGTCCCACATAGCCTTGGTTGCGGGTTGATTGACAATGTCGTTGGAAATCTTCGCGGTGAGCGTCTCGGAGAGCCAAATCCATGCATAGGGCATCATCTTGCTTCTAAGAAGCATTAGCCCCAGTCTTGTCCGTTGGCTCAGAATTAGTCAAAATGTGCTCCTTGTTATGACACTGTAATGGTGGGAGACTGTGTGGATCACAACTCGTAGTTGGTCCCATCCATCTTTACATGTGAGCAGGACCCTTGAAAGCACCAGACAATGAAAATACACCACCCTTGTTCTCTGACATGATGAACAAATGCCAAAAATCCGAAATGAAACTGGAGAGTAGACTACTCTGAGCGAATCTACACAATCATATGGAGGAGTGGTTGTACGTGTAGACTCATACAACCATCCTCTTCAATCCTTGTTGTCATCTAGAGATGGAAAACATGATTTACGTGTCCGAAATCACAACTTCCGGTCGATATTAGACCGAGCGATGGCTGGTTGCACAAGGGGGTGGGGTAGGGTTAGGGTTTGTGATACAAGAACCCCAGTTTAGGACCGTTGCTTTGATACTGTGTTATGGAAAATAGAATTGCGTATCATTGAAGAAACCCTAGGTCTCTCTTATATAGGAGAAAAGCTGTGGGTTAATTACATAAGAGGTACATGAAGAAAGAAGAAATAAGAAATGAATATAAAGAGATACAAGTATCTCAACAGAGGTAAATAAAATTTGTCAAGTCCTTTTCCGAGTCTATAAAAACCTTCAAGCATATTGAAATTTTCAATTTTGACAATGCCCTTAAGTTTACTCAATAGGACTTAGCGACCTTTGTCACTTACAACACTCTTCACTAGACTTCCTGTTCGTACACATCGAAATAAAACGAGGAGGCGAAGAGGGAACTCCATCATCTTCTGGACATTGTTTGCATCCTCTTTACTTACATGAAGATCCTTAAAACCATTGGGAAGATGTCGTTCTTATCGCAACGTGTCTTATCAATAACATGGCTTCAAATTTCAATGAAATTCTATCGAATTTCTTCGAAATTTCCATTTCCCCATTTCACTGAAATCGAAATACTACCTTATTTCTTTTTCTAGGATTTCAACAAAATATCACCGAAATCTCAACGAAATTTCATCAAAATTGCATGTCGTTTTGGTGAAACAACAAAAAATACGGGAATCTACCCATCACTTTCATTGAAATTTGCATATATTAATGAATTTCCACTTATTTATTCGTCGATGTGTTGAGTTGTTAGAGTGCTTTATGTTATTTGATGAAGTTTCTTTAGTTAGTTTCTAAATTTTAGATCAAAATCCAAACGAAATCAGCCACAAGATTTAAGAGTTAAATTCAAGTTTTTAATTGAAGAGTTTTTTTTGTTATTTATTTATTTATTATATATATATGTTTTGATTAGCAGTTATTATATGTGCCATATCATTCTTATTAACAAGATGATTATCATGGCTCTTTTTCGAATTTAGCATACGGTTCTGACTCTAGGCAACACGATACTCTCCATATCAACATGTGGGATGATTATGACAATAATATTACTTCAAAATTTATATTTACAATTCTACTTTACAAATAAGTGTGCATTTCTATTTTATTTATTGACTTAGGAATACTAAAACCCTTAGTTTTTGGGAAAAAGTCTAGCTTAGAGACATTTTCAAGATTTCCGATGATTTCACCAAAATTCTCTGATTTTTTTTCGGACTTGGCGAAATGAAATTGAAATCCGAAATTTAAGGCTTTGCTTTCTTGTGGCTTCTTCTCTACTATAAGGAGTGTGTATGGTTGTGTGAGGACTAGGTTGTTAGCAACCTTCGAAATCTTGTGATTGTAAGTATTTGCTTGCTATCAGGCTAGATATAGATTGCGCATGTGAGTGCTATGAAGTTTCTTGGTATTAGTTGATTTGTTTGTGTCTTGTATAACCTATATTTAATGATCACAAGCTATACAATGCATCTATTAGACGTACATTTGATAGATTTGTGTTTGTGAGTGTATGTATGCGCCTTATTTTATTTCAAAAAGTAAGTACTTTTCTATGTTGAAAGTATTTTGGTTAGATACAAGTTCTAAGCTATCATTTCAGTATTTAATTTCTTACATAAGATATTATTATTACTAGTACTCTTTGTTGGCTTATGTTTTTCTCTGTTATTATCACATATATCACCATTCTCTTCATATTCAAGAGGTGAAAATAATGGCTTCTAATTTCGGTTGCAAATCTGATTTTGATTTTGAGTAGTATTTTACTTTTTTATTGTTGGAGCGATTGGATGGAAATTTAATGTAACATATCATGTTAATGTCTTACTATTAGCAAAAAAATTGTGTATTTCTATCTCATTATTGAGTTAAATAATATTGGAAATCTTAATTTGAGAAAAAATAAGTTTTCAAATAATTTCTCCAATTTCAGTCCATCCATCGAAATTCCACCGAATTTCTCTTTCCAGGCTTACCGAAACGAAATCGAAATCCGACATTTAAGGCCTTGATCAATAGGGTACCCTCTTTTTTGTAATAGGGTAACTCTGTTCTCTTTACCGTATAAAGACGAGGAACCCTTCTTCCCTTCTGTTATAATTTTTTGGTTGCGCGGATTTTGTTCATAATTTTTACATAGAATTATTATCTTGTGTAATCAAATTTTTCTTTCTCTGGTATTCTAGAACCCAAAAAGGGTATGCATGTGTGTCCCTCTCAGTCATTGCATCATAGTTCAGGTGATGCCATCTTTTTCGGACAAACTAGTCATTTGTCTAAGTTTTTCATTGAGATTCCTTTGGAGTTCCCTCTATCGTTCCATGCCTATAAAAGGAAGCATCAAATATAGCATGAGTCTGTCCCTTTTCCTATTCCTATCTTGTAGGTTGATGAACCCTGTTCAAATGGTCCCACTATTGTATACCCGGGGGCTCCTCCAGAACTTTTTATTATTTCACATAAGTCCAAGAGGTAATGTAATCTACATCCCTTATCACATTTTACTTCTATTGATGGGCTATCCAGTTGTGAAGTGAATTTTATAGATCCTCTTATGGTGATGACTATTCCTCGAGATTGTCAGATCACTCTTCAGGGCCATAGTTACGTATTTTATAGGTCCTTATGGCGATGACTATTCCTCAAGATTGTCAGATCACTCTTTAGGGCCATAGTTACAAACATGCCATGGATTGAGAAATGGATGCACTTACTTCCAAAGGCACGTGTGATCTTGTGCCTTGTCCATCAGGCGTGACCTCAGTAGCTTATAAATGAGTCTTTATGTCCAAACATTCATCTGAAGGATCAATTGACTATCTAATGGTAAAGGGACTCGCTCAAACATATGGTGTTTGACTATTTTGAAAGTTTGCCCCATATAACTTCTTCTTTGGTAGTGCTTGTTTTTAAGAGATTTGGACTTGTATTATCCCTCGGGTTTTATCCATACCTTCATCAGATCATTCGGACCGATAACTTCATAAAGAGTTTTGTTTATCAAGAATAACACAACAACAAGAACAATAGAACCTTTTCTCACATTAAGTAGGGTTGGCTACATGGATTCTTTGCCTCCATTTGGATCTATCTTAGGTCATTCTCAGGCTTAGATCCAAATAACTAAGATCCCTTCATATAGTTTCCTTCCATACTTCTTGGACCTTCCTCGCCCTCTCTTAGCCAGCTAAGGCCCTAAATGTCGGTTTCAATCACCATTTCGGTGGCCGACTGAAATGGAATTTCGGTTGAATTTCGGTCGAATTTCGACCTGAATTTCGGTCATTTCTTGTACTAGGGCCCCAATGTTTCGGTCATTTCGATCATTTCGATCGAATTTTGATTTCGACTGGATATCGATATTCGACAAAAATTCGACCGAATTTCGCTGAAATTTGAGGCCATGTAACCAGCTCAACACTCCAAATCTTGCATCTTCCAATTGGTGCATCAACCAACCTCCTTTGCAAATTGTCGAACCATCTTAAGTGGTTTTCTCATGTCTTATCCTTTATCGAAGCTACACCAACTTTCCTTTTGATTGCATCGTTCTAAATCCGATCTTTTCGTGTATGACCACACATCCACCGTAGTATTTTCATTTATGCTTTCGTCATTTTATGCACATGTCTATGGTTCACAGGCCAACATTCAGATCCACAGAGCATAACAAGTCTTACGACTGCTTTGTAATACTTTTCTTTTGATTTCGAAGAAATATTCTTATCATATAAAACAATTGAAGCTCCTCTCCACTTTAGCCAACCTGCATTTATTCTATGAGCAACATCTCCATCGATTTAGCCATCATGTTTCAAAATAGATCCCAAGTATTTTAAAAAAATCTTTCTTTAGAATGTTATTTTCTCCAATCTCCGCCACAGTCGGTCCCAAGCCGAGGTAAATGAAGAGGGTTGCGTTAGGTAGCCAACACCAACGTAAAATAATTAGTTTTTTTCAATATAGATTCTATCAAGAATAATACTATTGTATTATTTGCAAGATTTGTAATCTTCTTCCGCTTATTGTATTTGACTTCTCTGTTACACGAAGTGCTTTTACATGCCTCTCTTGTGTAAGTACATTCTTTACATGACATCGTTCTTCTCATTGAAGGGCTTCATGGAAGATGATGCCCACTTTAATGTGAACTTCACCATCAAATTTGCATTTGACGTGGTATTTTCTATTATGGATTTCACCCTTAATCTGATTGGATCTCCACTACTTGCCTTAGAAATAGTGAGATTCAAACTAATTTACATAATAGAATTGAATCTTCTCGATTCTTAATGTCATGAGGGCATTGCGATGATCATGTGGAACAATGCCATGTGAGCATTTGTAAAACTCATGTCGCCAGACTCACCACTGAATAAACTATCAGCAAAAGTAAAATGTGACAAGAGGTGCAAAGTACATTGCCTTTTTGAACCAAGTGAGGCTGAACAATGGATTTCCTTTGTAGACAATGGGAGATGATGGACGATCCAAAGGAATATCACTGATAGACCGAGTGAAGTAGCCGATCTGTTCAATGAAGTTGATATTATCATATATTTAGCATCAATGACCAATAAGGTCATAACATTTCTTCCCTTTTTGGGTCCGAGAGTATCCAAGGAAATTACACTTAATTGCACGGGCAAATATCTGTAGTATGAAAGTTGTGGACAAAAGCAATGCAACGAAAAATCCTCGAGGGTAGAGGAAACAATTCTTCATCTTTATACAAGAAGGAAAAAGGGATTACCCTATTGAGGATCGAATAGGGTACCTGATTAATAAGGTATGTGGCAGTAAGAACATCATCCCCTAGTAGATTTTAAGAACCTTTATGTGAGTAAAAAGGGTACATGCAATGTCCACAAGGTTATTAGGTTTCCTTTCTGCTACCCCATTTTGTTGTAAGTTGTGCGGATATGAGGTTTGGTGAAGGATACCTTGAGTAGCAAAGGCGCTTCCCTCTGCATTCGAATTTCTGGTTCATAAGTTGGTCAAGTCATGTTGAACAAACTCAAGATCATTATTGTCAGTCCTAAAAGTTTTAACACAAGCAAAGAAAGAAGTTTTTATGAACCGAAAGAACTTGACAATTTTATTAATCTCCGATTGTGCCTTTATTAGATAAACTCAAGAAGATTTACTATAATCATTAACAAAAAGAATAAAATACTTTCGACCCTCTATAGTATGGACCGAACAGGGTTCCCAAATGCCACAATGGACAAGAGAAAAGGCAATGAATGGTGCGGTTCGATATTATGAAGAAAGGAGGCTTGATGGTGTTTGCCGAAATGGCATGCTTCACACTCGAAAGGCATCAATGGTGACAGTTCATGAAACATCTAAGAGGAGCTTTGGTAGAAAGATGACCAAGGTGCATATGCCATATGAATGTGTCAATAGACACATAGACAACAACAAAAATGGAATCTAGGGATATCGAGATAATATATGCATTCTTCTCATAGCCCCACCAAAGATCTGCATTGCCGAATGTATTGAAAATAACAATAGAACTCGCCAAAAATCACTTTACTGTCTAGTTCAATACATATTCTATGAATGGATAAAATTCTCAAAAGAAAGTAGGGAGCACAGAAAACACCAGAAAGCTTGAGTTTGGAGGAAAACTCCATAGTCCTAGCGGTGGTAATAGGTGAGCATGCATTGTTGGCTAGATGATCGACTTCACAACGTAAAAGGGTTCAGAAGAGGTCAACATGCCACCTTCTCCAGTCAAGTGAGTAGAAGCACCATAGTAAATAATCCATGCTAATGTAGAGGCAGAGGTAGAGCTGGCTACAATACCTAAGATGGTTGTCAGCTTCGCAATCGGAAGATCGTTTTTGGTGGGAGAGTTCTTCAACAGTTGCATCGGTCTAGAGTAGTCTCTAGCAGAGAGTTGGACTGTCTTTCCAATAGGGTTATGATTTGATGGTATAGTCACATGCTAATGCGATGCTAACTGTGGTGGTTTGCCGAACTTTACCGAACACCTCTCAAATGGGTGGTTGGATCTTTAACAGTGAATGCGTGGTGTGCAACCACGATCACAACTAGTCATAGCTTCGGCCTCCATCGGGAGCTGTAACAGCCGCCTCTTCAGATAACTCAAGGAATGTTGAATTCTTTGGTGGAGGATAAGTATGATCAATAGAGGTCTCAAGTTGCTATAGTCAGTTAAAGATGGCCTTAATGGATGGAAGTCTATCAAACGCAAGAAACTGGTTCTTCATGTTCTGATAGCGTGGATGAAGTTGGGCAAGACATCTATAAATTTGCCACTCATATTTTTTTGCCACCTATTTCGTACACAATCTGGCTGAAATATGGCAATTTCCTCGTAGACGTCAGTGAGATGTTGATAATACTCTACGTAGGTAGACTCTCTCCGAGAAGTGGACCAAGTCTGCATGTAGATGTTTGTAAGGCACAACTTGGTAATTTGTTGAGAATGTCTTTGTTAGTTCGTCCCACACATTCTTTGCGGTGTCCTTGTACATAAGATTGGCTGCAATGTGGGACTTAATGCTACGAGTCATCCATGTCATGACTTGATGGTTGTCTCCAAGTCAGAACTCATGTTCTTTGTTTATTTCCTATAAAGGTTCCTTCGTCAGTATAGATATCTTCATCTAACCATCGATGAACACCTTGAAGGCTCGAGAGCAGAGCACATAATTATCTGCACCATGGAGTTTGATAGGGGTCCTATGTACCGTATAGAAGATGCGGATATCAGGGGCTTGGTCTCGGTTGAAGTTGTGGTCATTGTGGTTAGGGAGAGGGAATAACAGAGTGCTGAAGTAAAAGTGGGATTGTAGGCAATGTTTGGAGGCCCATGGTTTGCAAGAGAGGGGCCTGCAGGCTGCGGTGTAAAACCACACTGTGCGGATTTGGCGATACAGAGAAGAGGTTTCGCACATGACCTAGCAGTGGTGAGGAGGTGTTGCACGAGGCTTGTGGCATGAGGAGGGATCACTAGAGGTCGATGGCCGCGGAGAGAGGCCCCATGCAAGGCATGGCTGCGGAGAGAGGAGGCCCTCGTGGGGCTTCAGACGACGTTGGTGAAGTGGTGGGGAGCTTGGGTGAGAAAGAGGGAAGGGTTGGCGGTGGTAGGAGGGACATGTTTATGAACTCAAACTTGTGATTGTCATTCTGATACCATGTGGAAAAATAATGAGTATACAATGTAATAATTTATTAAGGAGGGTAGAGTTTCTTATATTGTGTGAAACCTTAGAGCCCAATCAGAGGCAATTGTATACTAGTCTTCGAAGGGTTACAAGAGGAAATAGAGAACAAGGAAGTAAAGTAAAAATAGAAACTACGTCAATTACTAAAATAATAAATGATGTCAACACTTTTCTATGTCTTTTCCTTTCCCATGTTTTGCCCTTTAGAGTTTCTTCTTTATATGAAGGAGGTCTTATGACCTTTGAATAAACAAGTCATTCATTTCTTTCCGCATGGTATTAGAGTGATGGTCTTCGACCAGAGCTCTGGTATCCTCTTAATACCCTAACCTATCGATGGCATCTATCCTTCTCGTGAACGCGCAACACCATCATCATCGCCCGACGACCCTGCACACAGTCCCTATCCTCCCCGCAGTCCTAATGCAAGGCCCCTAGCCCTTGTGCAGCCCCCCCACAGACTCCTAAGGGGTCATTGTCGGCCCGGGCAGCCACGCACAACTGCCAGTAGCTCCCGTCGTCGCCCAGTGCCACCTGCGTGCCCCTTAGCGACCTGGTGCTGCCTTCCTCAGGTCACCACATAGTCCCATCGGCCTCATGCACACATCGTGCGTCATTCATCTGTCATGCACGTGTTGATTTTAGATAGTCTTGCTTCGATTTAACCCTCTAAATCCGATTCATGCCTTAGAGTACCGACAAAGTTGATGGAGAAGGTTGTGCTCTAAGTTTGTACGCAACCTATTCCCTACATGATCGTGTAAACAAACTCATGTTTTCAATCTCCCAGATGTGCCCTTCCTGGTCTCCTTTCGTCTCTTTAAAAGACAAAGTCGATGTTACTCCATCGTTTGGCACGTTCAAAAGCCCCTGTCCCATTGTCAAGATGAATGTGACTAACTATGAGGTTGCGGGCTATGCAGTTCATGATCATCATGGAGATCAACAATACAAAGTGTATCTTGATGAAACCTGAGCCAACCGATAAGACTAGGGCTAATGCTTCATGGAAGGACATTGCGTGTGCGTGTTTGGCTCTTAGGTACTCTCACAACGAAGATAGCCAATGATATTTGACATCAACAATGCGGGATATTTTTTCCACCACATTTCCAGGCAAAGAACGTGACAAATGTTCTTCAACTTCAATATGACATCTTCAAACTAAGTAGGATGGGTGCTCTCTTCCTGCATTCTATTCCAATATGAGAGGCATGTTCGAGAAGCTTCATAATTCTGAGCACTAGTCTTGATCAGCAGATGTTTTACAGGAACACCAAGATAGTGGGTGCCTTTTTTGTTGCTCTTGATCCTTAGTTTGATTTAGCTCGCTGCCAACTTTTTTCTGGTACCTCGATCCCTCGCACAGAGGAAGCTTACAACCATCTGGGTAGAATCAACATGCCTCCTAGTTCCACACCTCAAACTTCCTCAGCCATGGCAGTGTCACATTGCAGAGGGGTCTTTGCGATGTAGTGTCCTCGTCAAGGGAAGCGGTTGTCCTTTCTCTCAGTGCACATATTATAACTGTATAGGGCACTCTGAGTACACCTATTATCAAAAGCATGGTCATCCTGCTTCTACTTGTATTGTTGAATAATTGGAGACCACTATTACTACTGCTGAGCAGAAGCATGGTCTTGTCTGTCTGAGGGAGATCATGGGCTCGTCAGCTGGTATTGCCATCGCTCTTTCGGCCTCATTTGATACTGATGCCTCTTCTAGCACCTATGGTGGTTATACTCTTACAACATATCAATTGCCGACCTTTCAGAATGGATCATGGTCTCTGGAGCATCATGTTATCTCTGCAACGACAGAAATCATTCACATGTATTTCCTTTATTATGTACTTTCCTTTCTCATGTTTTGCCATCGAGGGTTTCTTCTCTATATGAAGGAATATTATGGTCTTTGAATTAGCAAGTCATTAATTTCTTTACGCATTTTAAATTAGTTCCCATCAAATCTTTAAAATTAAACAGGGACCAGTGAATTATGAATTTCCTTGAAAAGATGCTGCAGATGTCTATTTTGAATTTTTCTTATTTCATCTTTCAGGTTTCTCTATTGGATTGTTCGGGACTAAAGAGAGCAACAGACACCCTGGAAAATGGTGCAGACGGGGCATGCCTCCTATTTCCCCAACAACTGATGTGTCAACGCCTATTGGGAGCTTAATTGCTGTTGGTGCTGATGGAAGGGGTGGTAAAATTAAAGTGTTAAGAACCCTAGACCATAATCAGGTAAACTAAACACTTTGGCATCTTTCTTAGACAATATGGAGTATGACTAATTCTAGGGGATTGCAGGATAAGTTGCAAGGGTTGCCTTCTAAGAGGATTAAAAGTGAAGCCAAGCAGGTTACCTCCTCGAAGGGCTGCTTACAAATTGAACACTTCTTTGGAAAGCAAAACCATTAGAACTCATGAGGGAACCACATTTGAAATGGTCGAATCACAACCAGGAAGAATGTTTTGACTTGCACTCGAGACCTTCCATTGAATGTGGTCTCCAGGATTGAGTCGTGATCTAGCAAACACAGAAGCTGCAATGCGTAAGGCAATGGCTTTCATTAACCGCATACATGGAGGCAACAAAAAGCATTAGCCATTGAAGTTTTTATGGAAAGATGAGGTTCAGTGTCAGAGACAAAGAAGGCTGATTAAAACTGGGAATTGCTCTATGCCTGTGATGGCTCTGATGTGTGAACATGTTTCTGTGAGATTATTATGATATGATTAGGTCGAGGAACCTGCATTTCGTCCAAGGTGTTGTCGAAGATTCCCATCTTAGCGAGAGTTGGTTGCATTGCAAGCTTCCGATGCTTTGTTATACATGGATATGCATAGATAAGCTTGTGAATCTCATTTCTTGGTATTATATTGTAGGTATGTTTTTCTTGATGCACTGTACTTTGATATCAATGGATGATGCCTTTTGTTGTAATGTATGAGTTATATACCACATGTTAAAGGTATGGCTTACATTTCTATTCATCGTTAATATTGGTCTATATAATTGCAGAACAAGAATTTAATGCATCATATGCGATGCTTTTGTTTGTAATTGTGTAAACTTTCCTAATGTTATGTTTCGGGAATGGATTATTAGGATTAAAGTACTAAACACCCTGGAAACTAGGGCAGACAGACGTGTGCTGTATCACCAACAATGGATACTTCAGCATCTACTGGGCCTTACTTGCTGTTGGTGCTTATGTGAGTAGGGATGAAAACCATCGGCTACGGATGCGAAGATAGGTAAACTCACGTTCTTATCCATTTTAAAATATGAATACTAATGTGAACACGGATATTGATGAATATGAAAATGTGTTATCATATCTTTACAATTTAATATGAATATGAAACGAATATGAATCAGATACAAATAATAACTAAAATACTCTGTAGGCATTATTAAATATGCATCTTTAGGATGATTTACACATAAAACAAATATACTACACATATTCATTTCATAACAATTATGCCAAATATGGTGAATGGAGTCCTGAACTTTTTGTTACATACAATTATAAACAAATCTACAACTATATTTATACGAGGGTCGCAGAGGAGCTGCGATGCGGTGCTCCTTCATCAGATGTTGTACACGCACAGGGTGGTGCATGGTGGAATAGAGATGGGACTACACGTGTGGAAGGGGGCGTGAGGCGTGGAGGCGTCCAACCTCTCCCTTCTTCAAGCTACGAACCAAGTGGACTTTCAAAAGGTTGAGAGTACTCGTCAGTTATTCTCAAGCTCTTTTCGATGGTTTTTTTTGGAATTTTGAGCCTTTTCTTTGATAACATGATAATGGGTATGGCTACCTCATCAACTCTTACCAAGTTGGCGTATATCGATCCACAAATTATTAAATTTCTACACTCACTGGCACCTAGATCAAATCAAGGTAGTACAATGACCCTTGCCCCCATACAGGTTATGTGTTGACACTTAGATTTCATGAGGTGATTCCCGATTCCTTCCTATCATCAAGCGTCTTCAAATAAAGTCCAATTTTAAGTTATCAAATCCTAGTGCCTTAGGCGAAATGGTGACTCATCACGAGAAGTACGCAATCATGCATGTGTCGCAAGATTTTTGAAACCGAACCGAACACCGAACCGGAAACCTTACCGAAATGGTCGGATCGGGTTGAACCATGTAATTAAACCGGTTCAACCGGATGATGACGTCATCATTATTTTAAACCGGATCGGTGAAAAAAAGTGGTTGAATCGGCTAATCAAATCGAAATGGAATAATATATGTATAATATACACTCAAATATACTTTAAATATAAATAAAATACATAGATAATGTATATATTTCACACTATACATAAAGTATTTTTCTTATATACATCAAATATCATACACAATATATGTATATATTATTTGGATTAGATGTTCTATAACATGATAATAGTTTAATTATATTTAAAACCCAATACATGTAAAAAGTTGTGTTAGTGTAGTTGGTTAGAGGTTTGTCAAAGGTAACTAAAGGTCATGGGTTCAACTCCCACTACTGGCAAAATTTTTAAATAATTTAAAAATTAAATGCAAAAATAGGTTGAACCGGGCGGGTTAATTAAAATTTGAACAATCGAACCGAATCGGCATAAATCGGTTAACCGGACCGGTCCAGGCCCGGTTCAATCTATTTTTAAGCCTAAAGATTCTACATACGATATAGCATGTGCGTCTTCAAACCATGTAGTTCGAATAAATTAATCATAAGATCCTAATGAACTAGAATAATGAGATCGCCGTCAAGAATCGCTCCAAATCTGATACATAAGCTTTGTGTGAAGTACATGTGTCAGGGATATAACATCGGTTCAAAATTGGTTTATTTTCAAAATTTTTTGTTATACCCCAAATTTTAACAAAAAATATATAAAATCATTATAATATACACACATATGTAAGAGTGTACACATTTTACAACCTTTATACATATTTTATACAATTTTACAAATTTTTACTAGTGTTACACATACATATTTTATAAGTATTTTCAAGTACTTTACATATAGTACATATTTTACAAACTTTACAAATGATTACCCATTACCTAATATTTATTTACAAACCAGTGAAAAGTATGAGCGATGTATAAAGTATATATCACAAATATACACTCCCATACTTAGCTTGTTCTATGTCCTCATGGCACTAGGTAAAAAAAAGACATAGCTCGTACTAAGCATAAGTGGGTAAAAAGAATAGAAGTCGACCCATCCCGATATGCTTAGGGCTTTGAAGGCCTAAGTATAGAAGAAGGCAGTTATGAGGCTGTCGAGAGCAAGATATGAATGAGGAGAAGAAGTGTAGATACACAATGGGCATTGCCCCCCCTAAACTTAGGCTCTGGTCATCCTAAGTATGGTGGTGTGGGATTGGGGGTCCGATGAGATATATAAAATATACAAAGGAAAAAGAACAAGAAAAAGAAAATAAAGAACAACTCGGGTCACTCACCCCCATACTTAGGATCTAACCATTCTAAATATACCCACAAAATGAAAATGATAGGGAACTAGGACGATGAAAAGCAACTCATCTCAAACAGAGCGGAGCGGTCGTGTGGTCCACACAAGGCAGGACCGCAATCGCTGAGGTGGCTGACACGAAACTCGTATAATAAATTCAACAATTAACCCAAACCTAGAATAATCAAGCAGCAAAATCAAGATATCGTGGATCAAAATTTATTATAAACCCTACAATGAAACGTGCATAGTGGACAAGTATAAATTATTTGTATACTATTCTCTTTATTAATATTTTTGTGGGTTTATTAATTATTTATTTTTCGATTTTTTATATTTATATTTATATTTATTTTATAATTTTATTTTTATTTATATTTTTCGGATTGTTAATTTCTTTTATTTTAATAATATATATAGAAAGGGATCATACTCCATGGAGTAGATAACTTACCTACTACGAGACCTTTCTAGAACATGTCTCTAGTGTAATGGCAATCCACCTCTATATGCTTTGTTCGTTCATGAAAGGCAGGATTATTAGCAATAAATAGAGCTACTTGATTATCACATACAAGCTGCATAGGTAAAGTAACCTCAATAGTCAGATCAGTCAACACCGATCTAACCCACATCATTTCAACTCCCAACGTCTCCACCGCGGAGGCACCTTTCTTTTATCAAATCTCAGGGACATGGTTCTCATTTCCCCAATTCTTTTTATTTTTTGAAAAATGCTTTCATGGATTTTCATAATTATATCCCTATAATATGCCATTCAAATTTCGTCAGAAATAGAGATCTGAGATTCATATGCCCTCCATCCAAAACATGCAGAGCATTGTAAATCTAATACCACTAAAATTTCCTATTATGGATGGAGGGCATATGAGTCTCTGTTTCTGACGAAATTTGAATGACATATTAGAGGGATGTAGTTATGAAAATCCATGAAGTATTTTAAAAAAAAGAAGTGGGAAAAATAAAAATAGAGTAGGTAAGTTGCCTACTCCATGGAATAGGATCCCTTTACTCACACACACATATATCAATATATTTATAATAAGTATATTATAAGGTATTTATATATAATATATATAATAAATGGAGAAAATTTAGAAAATATAAACAAGTATCCTTTTATTTTTAATGATTTAAAATTTTTTATAAGTTATTTATGATAAATAAAATAATATTAGTTATATATAACTATATTTATGTATATAATAAAATATAAGGTATTATAATTATAAATATAGCTATAAATAATTAAAATTTATAAAATAAAATATTTTGTGTTTTTCAAATACTCTTCTATTTTTTTATTTTTTAAGGAATTTTTGCTAATTTTTATATATTTTTAAAATCCAAATTATTCCAAATCAGGGATTAAATAAACATGTCAAATTATTTTGAGATTTAAAAATACTAAATAGGTCGAAAAATTCTCAAAATTAATTTTAATATATAGTAATAAGTATATATAAAAATATGAGTCATCAAACTATTTTTTTTGAGATTTTTGAAAATATTTTGCATATTTTTGGGGGTAGCAATGGTTTTTAACTTTTAGGTTTTTCTTTTGGTTATTTTTGTATGATTTTTTGTCTGTAAAGATAAAGTACTATAATAAATAATACAAATTTTTTGGAATGTTTAATTAAGATTTTATAAATTTTTTATTTTTTAAAGGCAAACGGGAATAAAACATGCTCTGTTGATTTTTAATAACTAGAAAAGGGGAATGAAATACTAAATAAAATACTTAGCATGAATATCATGTCATCAAGTTCCTTTATATATTTTTTCATGATTTTTGGAGCATGAAAAGTATTTTTAGAAAATAGAAAAATAAGCATAAAAATAAATCAAACTGGTAGGGGCATTTATGTAATCGGAAATAAAGGCAAGGGGTATATGAAAAAACACCAGAAATTTTGAATGTCAACTTGATTTATTAATACTATTTCATAATTACAAAAGCATGGGGGGTTATACATGAACTTTTCCCAGTTTACGTGGGGGACCATGTGACTTGAGCTGGTGGAGGACTAAAGTGCAATATAGAAGAATTGCATGGGAGGCTTTACAAATTTTCCTAAAACTTTTGAACATACTGAAATATTTACATTACTTTTTATAAAATACAAAAAGGCTGAGAGGGTTTATATAAATTACCCACTTAAACCCGGTTGATCCGACCGTCAATAACATGCCACATGTCTGCTCCTTCGGTCCATATTGCGTACCATTTCGAATAAAGTGGATGACCCGGATTAGATCTGGGTTGTGTGCTTCATCCGACGGTTGGCGAGTGGTCAATAAGAACCGTGAAGAACTCCTACCTGGAGTTGATTTAATCTTCGATTCCCAGCGACTCCGGTGATGGTTTCTCGATCTGACGAGGACTATGTGTTGATGGGGCTCCTCCACAGGTGCTGGGCTACTCGATGAAGCCAAAAGGACCTCGAGGCGGATTTGGCGTGCCTTCGTGCTCCAAGTGATTTGGAGGTCTTCCTGGTGAAAGTTCTCACTCCAGATGAGTCCTTAGGGACCTGTACCTGCACCAAAAGACTATGCGGCTCATAACGAGTCACCATGACCAAATAGTGAAGCTGATCGCAATCGTGGATGGGTCAGGTGAATGAGCTCCATCGAGCAATGATGGGTGGAGCTCGACAACCCTCAATTTGAAAAGAATCAGGGGAAAAAATGATGGAGCGAAACAGAGAAAATGATGGTGAACGAGATGGGGGTGAACTCGAGTCGCAAAAATAAACGGAAGACGATTGATTTGTCCTGTTGGGGATTTTTAATTAAACCTAATCTGAGCGATTAAATGCGAAATCAAAGTACAGAAATTAAACTAGGATCTAAGGCTTACCTTAAATGCGAGAGAAGAGTGACTCGATTCAACCAATGGTCGAAGAGACAAGAACTGTCAGAGGTGGCTCCAACGATGATTTGAATCACCTTCTCCAACCATTCCTCCTTGTTGCAGGGCCTAACGTTTGCCTGTTGTCACCAATGAGGATATGTTAGGGGGGAATGAGGGGCTAAGAAGGGCCAAAAAGGGATCAAATGGCAAAAAGATGATGAAGGGCGAAATTTTATAGGCTGATGGACTTCGAGTTTTGAGGCTCAATTGCGTGAGATGGAGCAACGGTAGGTGAAGAAGGATGGGTCGGTGAGGGCATCGATCGTGTGAGGTTCAGAATGGGCGGAGCTCGAGGGAGAAGGTGAGCCTGGAGGAGTCCTGGAAAATGGGCAAAGTCAGCCCACTCGTGAGTCTGACATGGCGGTTCAAGTCAGCCAGGACAATTGATCGCCGGTCAACATTTGAAGGGTCCTGGTTGGTCCACGTTGACCAATCAGGAAAAAGAGAATAAGAACTTCTTTGTAAAATCCGTAAAAATGAATAAATGTATGAATCAATTTCTGGTTAAAAAATAAAAATGTTTATAATTTTATGAAGTATTTTATGCATATTTTTATTTATTTTTTCAAGGTCATTTATTATAAGTTACTTTTTACATGTATAATTATAACTAAATATACATGTATATTGGGTATTTTTTTAATTTATATTATATTATATATATGTATTTTATATTTTTTTATTTATTTAATTACATATGGTATTTTTGTTATATTTTTCTGAATTTCTTTGTGTTGAGAAATAAGGCACTTGGGAGTATCCTTGTTCCAACGAGAGGAAGAGAAGAAATTACACAAATCTGCACCTCCATCATATGACCTTCTATCTTCATTTTCAAAGTCTGACAAACTAAAGAGATGGTGGATTGAGTGCATGATTATTCCCAAGTGTTGAGGATTGGGTCTTGAGGAGAGTCTCTTGAACGAGGACTTTGGATGACATTTCGACCCGACTCTCATGAATGCAGTGCACACTAAATGTCATATCCTAATACTATATGTACATACAAAGAGTGATAATTAGAGAAGTTGGATCCCTTTTGACTAGAGCTTGGTTGAGCTTAGAATTTTAGGATCACTAAAACCAAAGGTTCTTAATGAATCAAGTCTTGAAACTTCACATGCACAGTCAAGGATTAATCCAACTCTTTCATTCTTTAATTGCTCAAGGACGAGCATAGTTTAAGTATGGGAGGATGATAAATATGTGATATTATTTGTTGTTTATTATCCTCCTTGCTTAAACTATTTAACAAAATCTAACCCTAATTAACTTGAATTAATACTTAACATGTTGTTCATAACTAACCCTATTTATTGTATATGATTAACACTATTTTATTTCTTTTATTTCCTTAAATATCAAAAATACTTAAAAATTTGATAAATATTGTATACATTTGTTTTGACATTAAATAGAAATGAAAAATTCAAAAAAGAAAAGAAAAGAAAAGAAAACAAGTATTTTTAATTCATTAAAATGCTTACAAAAATGTAACTTTCTACATGTGACTTATTTTTGGCTTTTTGATCGACATGAAACTTGTAGATCTCATTGAGATCTACAACTTTCATGTTTGGCATTTTTTTAGTTCGGCTTGCATTTATTTTTTTTTCTTTATTTTTTGGTATTTGTTTAATTTCTATTGGGACACGTGGTGTCCCTAGGGCCTCCCACGTGGCCCGACCCTGTGCTGCCACCCGCCATCTCCATCAACCGCATGATCTATTGTGATGGATGCCATCCCAACTACTCGTACCTTCCTCAAATCTCGGTCGTTTGATCTGATTATATCATACCATCTGGAGCCTCCATTAGCGCTCAACTCCTGACCATATGATTGGCTCCATCAAACGGTCCTCACTTCATCCATGCCTGCCTCGCTCTTAGCCGCTGGATAAGATCATTAGATCTAATCCTTACGGCCTGCGCCTGCCTTCATCTTGACCGTTAGATCACATGATCCAATGGCGGAGACTTCATCTCCTACCTTCAGTAACATCTCCCCTTTCCACATGCAGCTCTCCGCCATCTTAATCCCTAGGACAGTTATGACCCACACTAATCTTAACACCTGTAACCGCCATCTTCACCTACAAAATCACCTCCCCCAACTTTGACACTCATGTCCACACTCTGTGCGAGACTTGGCCCTGCCACTCTTCCTCTCCCTGTGATAGGGGAAGGTGGAATTGAGTCGCAACTATGTGTCGTGGCCTTCGGTGAGACCCATGGCCTCCGGCCATGTCACGACCACCCTTGGCCACTCGAGCTGCTCCTCGTCACTGCTAGAGTTCAGTGAAGACTCGTGCTTCACATGAAGCTTAGCCAAGCCACCCCCTTTCATCGGCGACAATGTTCAATCTCTAGGTACTTAAAGTTTTTATCTTGTTTTCTTCCATTTAATTAGGTGCACACACCAACAAACACCTTCGATTCATCGCACGTTTACCTTCACTGGATGTTTTCGATCTTCGCAGGGAATCCAGATTATCTTCTTCGATCTTCCATCGCCTCTCCCACTCCAAGCTTTCTCCTCCGCCGATAGTGGAGGAGAACCCAATTAGGGCACTGTGTTCTCCGCCTTTGTCGCCCTCCGCTTCACCTCATCTTGCACCCACACATGCTTCGACTATCATCTAACCCCTTCTACAAGTGCATCCTCAAAGATCAGACTTTGGGAAGAGCTCCGCCTCCGACGAGAAGACGTCGCCATTGACTTTCAGAAGGTCTCGTGCCTCCTCCTCTATCAGATCTTCTTCTTCAAGTTTCCAGGAGGCTTCCTGGAGTTTCAACAAGCATGGAGGAGCAAGGTGGAGCTCCAGGCACTTCGTTGGAACTCCATTTATGCCACCACATCACGACGGAGGAGGCATGATGAAGAACTGCATGCACTGTTGGATGGTGCTCTCCGGCGTCGCCAACGGAGCTCGAAGAGCCATGTTGATTGCTCGAGGCGCATAGGCTCGGTGGGATCGAGCCTCACCTGAGTCACCTCGAGCCATCCATGTGGCCCGAGACACCTACAATGGCCCCACACCTCGCTCCGAGCCTCTACCCATGTACGACGCACGTGCCATCTCGGACACTTTGCAGAACTGGCTCGCAACTTCTCCATAATTGCAGACAGGTCCAGGTGCATGTGCCTCACGTGGCGCGCTGATGAATCTCGTATTCATCAGGCTAAAAGTCACATATTAAAATCCCTGCTTAAACAAGCCAATAAAATTATCCTCTAATTCTCTATTTTTATCATGTACAATATTGTGTAATTAGCCTTTAATTATTTGTATTTAATTGCCCTTATTTTTCTGTAATTATTTTATCACTCAAAAACCCCTAAAAATTAGGTAGATAAGTTGTCTATAATTCACTGACCTTCAAAACCACTAAAAAAATACAAAAACAACTCAAAACCACAAAACCGGTGTTTTTATCCCCTTAAAAATACCCCCAAAAATAACTTTTGTACAGATGACCTCTTTTGACTTTTTGACCTACATGAAAGTTGTAGATCTCATCGAGACGAGCAACTTTCATGTTTTGACTTTTTCCAAATTCGGCCTCTAACTATTTCTTTTATTTTTTTCTTTGTTTTTATTTCTGAATTAATCTGATTGGGCCACGTGGCGCCCTCTGGGCCGCCCACGTGGCCCGCTCTCCTTCCCGCCACCCGGCGGCCTCCTGGGCCGTTGGATCACATCAGTCCGCGCCCATCTCAACCGTCCACCCGTGCTCTGTCTCACAGCCGTCAGATCTCCCCTAAGATCTAATCTCACCCACCCGCTTCCGCCTAAATCTCAGCCCTTCGATCTCATCTTCATCCAATGGTCCTACACCTGCCACGTCTTCCCTCCATCTCCACCGTCAGATCTTCGAACCATCCAACGCCTCTCCTTGCTCCACGCCACCCTTCTGTCCACTATCGTTGGATCTCACCCATCTCCTCATCTGAACCGCTCATCACCGCCTCAACGCCAACCGTGTGATCAGATCTTTGGATCTGATCACAGCCCTCCATCAGCGCCCTCGTCAAAGCCGTTGGATCGCTAGATCCAACGGCTGCCACCCATCGTCAACCTCCAGCCCCGGCCGTTACTCCTTGCAACGCCCCCGACCCCTTCCATTTTTAGCCACCGTCCCAGCCACCCATCTCCTCTCGTAACGCCTCCCTCTCAAAGCCCAATCTTCCGCCACCCTCGCGAACCCCATCAAACGCCATCTCCATTACTCCTCTTCTTCATTTCATCCGTTGAAAACCTCGTCGTCACCACCGTAACCGCCGGGTACCTCCTCCTATTTAAGCCCCTCCCCCGCCACCAGGATCGTGGTCCACCGTCTTTGGGTTTGACCTTAGCCTCCTCCGCCCCTCCGGTGACAGCGGAGGGGCGGAATGTCGAGGCAAAGATGGGTCTCTCCTGGTGTCGACCCACGGCCAACTCCGCCGTGTTTCGGTGTGCCTCCGGCCACCATCGAGCTTCGTGCACCGGCCGCGCACGCTGGCGAAGACCCTGAGCCCCCAAGGAGCTCAATCCTAGGTTGCTTCCTCCACCAGCACCTCGCTCCGGCGAGGTGACTTTTCCTGTTATTTCTCGTATTTATTCCATCACCTACACAATCTCTCAACCTCACCTGACCATCTTCCGACATCCGCCCAACCACCCCGACCCTCGCCGACCACTCTCCCTTCTCCAGAACCCCCTACCACTACGACCCACCTCCTCCTCCATCTCGCCGGAGAAGGAGACCCCGGGCCCCCGCTTCCAGCCACCCCACGGCCCTCAGCTCACTCACAAACCCTCACGCGCACGCTTCGGCTATGCCTTTAACGATTTGCAGGTTCATTGGCCGGAGTTCAGACCGGAGCATCTTCACGATCTTCTCCGCCGGCGACACTTCTTCAACTCGCAGCTCCGATCATCCTTGGAACATCGCCGGAGTTCCATCGTCTTCGCCGCGCCCCCAGCTAACTTCTCCGACCATCAGGCGTGTCTGCGGCAGGCGGCGGAGCTCTATCGACCTTACCGGAGCCCCGCCTACTCCGGTGGGTCGCGGAGGAAGAAGGTGGTACAGCCTCCGTCCGATCCTCCTGATCGGACGGTCGAGATATAGACGCGTGGCAGCCCGAGCCTCTCCTCCAGACCAATAGGCTCGGGTCATCCGAGCTTCAATCCGAACCACAGACAGATGACACGTGGACCCGAGCCTGGGCCCTCACGTGCACCGCACGTGAGGCCTAGGTAATTTGCGATAAAGACCCTGGAGTTTATGGGAATTGCAGAATGGTCCTCCAGGCGCGTGCCTCACGTGCGCGCCTGGGGTTATTTACAGGGAGGCCCTCAAAGTTTTCCAAAATTACAAAAAGGCCCCCGCGCATAAGGGAAAATATCATCCAGGCCCAGGCGGTTTTTACTATTTGTATTTAGGTCCCTCCAGGGACCTAAATGCAATATTTATCCTTTATTTTTCTTGCATTTTTATTACATTTATGCCCTTGCACTGTTTTTAGCATAACTTGAGCATCATAGGTCCAAATTGCATGATTTTAGTGTCATTTTGATCCTTGTTTTGTCCTCTACAATCTAGCATACTTATTTGTCTCATTTGACAATGTTTTAAATTAAGTGATTTTTTATGTCAAAAATGGGACTTTGCTATACTTGTCTGCTTGATTTAATGACCGATTTTTAATGATGTGTTCAAAATGGCTCTAACTTCATTTTATATTGTGTTGCTCATATTTTAGGGTATAATTCTGGCATTTGATTCATCATTCATATTCCTTTGCATTATTTGCCCACGCATCACTATAACTTGCATAAAAACCAATAAAAAATTACATGCATCATAACATCACTTTGCATTGCCTTGAAAATATCATAGTGCTTCAGAATTTGCATATGGACCTGAAAATGAGATTAATTGACATTGAACTTCAAGAATCAATATTCAATAGCTAATTAGGCAGCTGTGTCCCTGTGTTCGACCTTGGTAGACTTGCCAAGCATAAATATTCCACAGCATTCAAAGACTGTGGTTTTTGCTGAAAAAAAATTCGCCTCCTGTGCTACAACGTTATTTATATTTATTAAAGAGGCAAATTTTGCTTTCATCAAATGGCGCCGTTGCCGGGGATACAACCTTGCTTAATTTTTGAATTTTGATTTTTTTAAATTAATTCAATGATTTCTAGGTCCTCATGCCATGCATCATTTAGTTGCATATTATTTTGCGGATTTAATTTCTCTGGATTTCTAACGTTTATCTTTTGTGGCAGGGCCCATGATGATCGAGGACGCTTGATCCTCATGGAGGCGTGAAGTCAAATACTTCCGCTGAAGAGGCCGCAAGAGACCCTGTGAAGGATTTGGGAGATTATAGCAGTTAACTTGCATTGCATTTTGTAAAAAAAAAAAATCTTGCATCTGCATATTTATTTCAGTATTGCATATTGTACTCACACACAAAAAAAAATTATCCCCCCCTCACACACACACACTTACATACTCATCCCCACCCGCCCCCTGTATATCTCTATCTCTCTCTCTCTCTCTCTCTCTCTCTCTCTCTCTTTCTCTCTCTCCCTCTCTTTGTGTATATCTATTTTTTCACGACCCCCTCTCCCCTATATCATAGAACCCCCCCCCTAACGCAGACCTTACTTAGGCTATTTGTAGCCTAAGTATAGGGGGGACCTGCCTGCTCTTCCTTCCCTCGTCCCGTCTTCTTGTACTTAGGCCAATTTTGGCCTAAGTATAGGGGGATCCTCCTCCTCAGTTCCGCTATATCACCCTGTACTTGAACCTAGCCTTGGCTTCATGGCACTTATGCTATGAGGACATAGCAAATTTTAAGTATAGGGGGGTATACCGTATATTATTGTATATTACTTTAACCTTAGCTCGCATTTTTAAAACTTTTTAAATTTTATTTTTTCGGGCTGGGTTTTGGTAAAATAGTGAACTGAGTAAAATCCTGTAAAAATTAAAATTTGAGGGTTTAATTTTTGTGAATATTCCTGTATTAAAAAAAAATTGAAAATCTTTCTTGGAGGTTGACTCTGACTACTAGGTTTAGTAGGCATTTTCAGTGAGGGAACCTCGGTCTCCCTTAGCAGAGTGGGTGGTTTAGAGGACATCGCATACGGCCCTGTCCTCAAGTAACACGGGCCTCGGCCCGTACTTACACCCATACTGGCTAAAAGTGTATACTTTTATTTGAGCCTGGGCCAGTCATTGTCTCTCCGAGGAATTAAAAAAAAAGAAGTATAAAATTAAAACCCATAAAAATTTGCAAAAGATAAAAATCACACAAAAAAAATCACTAATCCTTGGAGTTGGTGTATTCCTGACACATTCACGCTCACACAAGGCTTGAGGATTTTTGATGACACTGGATCTCTGGGATCGTGAGAGTCTGAGTTAACATGCCTTAGTCATTAGGGTTTTCATGACTTAAATATCCACACTCCTCTGGTTTGAAAGATTTGAGTGCTATATTGCACTCTTAATCTCTACTTTCAAGAAAATATGATCAGCACAGTCACTTCCACAACTGCATGATTGATGAGCTGAGATGAGATATCACTTAAGGAACTAGGACCAGAGAATTGAATTTAGACCCGATCTTATGATATTCGAGGATGGGATAAAGTTAATGAAGGCTTCAGAAAACCTGAGTGTCAGCAAAAACCCTAGCCAGTATGTGAACAAGATTCATATGCTATCTCTTGATATTTACCTAAAAGTGCCAGGGTGTGATGAAACTTAAAGAAACTTGTTGATCAGTGTGCGCCAATCTCTTGGTAAAAGCAGTGGAGCTAGCCAACAAAAGAAATGAAATGTTAAAGAAAAGCTCTAAAATCAAAGTCAATTCCAAATGAGCTTCCACCAATGGCAAGCGCTCCCAACCATTTTCAAAGTGTCCACTTGGACCAAGCGCTAAATAGGACCAAGGAGTCGGGCTGACACCACAAAAAGGGCCCTGCATCGTAAGCGATACAAGTATGGGTGTCGAAGGTATCTTAGATACTCAGAAAAGACACACCCCGGTGTACTCCCAGAAAAACAAGTGCAGACGACTCCAACTCTCTTGACGGACACATTGATCAACAAAGTATTAATATACATGTGTTGAGTAAAAGGCACTCGAGAGGCCCCTTGTTCCAATGTGAGGGTGAGAAAATTAGACACAATCCCATGTCCCTCCATCATCTGGACGTCCATCTACATTTTAAAGTCTGACAAACTAAAGAGATGGTTGACTGAAGTAAGAGTAGACTTCTTCCCTAGTATTGAGGATTAGGTCTAGATGAGAATCTTTGGGACTGGAACTTTGGGTGATGCTTCGACTCGGCTCTCATGAAATGCAGTACACTAAATGTCATATCCTTATATTATATGTACAAAAAGAGAGTCTGATAATCAGAGAAGTTGGATTCCTTCTGACTAAGGCTTGGATAAACCCAGAATTTTAGGATCACTTAGGTCAAGGGTCTTCGAAAGATCAAGCCTTGATTTTTTTTCACACGCACTGTCAGGAATTAATCCGACTCCTTCATTCTTTAGATGCTCGAGGACGAGCATGGTTTAAGTATAGGGGTATGATGAATCTCGTATTCATCAGGCTAAAAGTCACATATTAAAATCCCTGCTTAAACAAGCCAATAAAATTATCCTCTAATTCTCTATTTTTATCATGTACAATATTGTGTAATTAGCCTTTAATTATTTGTATTTAATTGCTCTTATTTTTCTGTAATTATTTTATCACTCAAAAACCCCTAAAAATTAGGTAGATAAGTTGTCTATAATTCACTGACCTTCAAAACAACTAAAAAATACAAAAACAACTCAAAACCACAAAACCGGTGTTTTTATCCCCTTAAAAATACCCCCAAAAATAACTTTTGTACAGATGACCTCTTTTGACTTTTTGACCTACATGAAAGTTGTAGATCTCATCGAGACGAGCAACTTTCATGTTTTGACTTTTTCCAAATTCGGCCTCTAACTATTTCTTTTATTTTTTTCTTTGTTTTTATTTCTGAATTAATCTGATTGGGCCACGTGGCGCCCTCTGGGCCGCCCACGTGGCCCGCTCTCCTTCCCGCCACCCGGCGGCCTCCTGGGCCGTTGGATCACATCAGTCCGCGCCCATCTCAACCGTCCACCCGTGCTCTGTCTCACAGCCGTCAGATCTCCCCTAAGATCTAATCTCACCCACCCGCTTCCGCCTAAATCTCAGCCCTTCGATCTCATCTTCATCCAATGGTCCTACACCTGCCACGTCTTCCCTCCATCTCCACCGTCAGATCTTCGAACCATCCAACGCCTCTCCTTGCTCCACGCCACCCTTCTGTCCACTATCGTTGGATCTCACCCATCTCCTCATCTGAACCGCTCATCACCGCCTCAACGCCAACCGTGTGATCAGATCTTTGGATCTGATCACAGCCCTCCATCAGCGCCCTCGTCAAAGCCGTTGGATCGCTAGATCCAACGGCTGCCACCCATCGTCAACCTCCAGCCCCGGCCGTTACTCCTTGCAACGCCCCCGACCCCTTCCATTTTTAGCCACCGTCCCAGCCACCCATCTCCTCTCGTAACGCCTCCCTCTCAAAGCCCAATCTTCCGCCACCCTCGCGAACCCCATCAAACGCCATCTCCATTACTCCTCTTCTTCATTTCATCCGTTGAAAACCTCGTCGTCACCACCGTAACCGCCGGGTACCTCCTCCTATTTAAGCCCCTCCCCCGCCACCAGGATCGTGGTCCACCGTCTTTGGGTTTGACCTTAGCCTCCTCCGCCCCTCCGGTGACAGCGGAGGGGCGGAATGTCGAGGCGAAGATGGGTCTCTCCTGGTGTCGACCCACGGCCAACTCCGCCGTGTTTCGGTGTGCCTCCGGCCACCATCGAGCTTCGTGCACCGGCCGCGCACGCTGGCGAAGACCCTGAGCCCCCAAGGAGCTCAATCCTAGGTTGCTTCCTCCACCAGCACCTCGCTCCGGCGAGGTGACTTTTCCTGTTATTTCTCGTATTTATTCCATCACCTACACAATCTCTCAACCTCACCTGACCATCTTCCGACATCCGCCCAACCACCCCGACCCTCGCCGACCACTCTCCCTTCTCCAGAACCCCCTACCACTACGACCCACCTCCTCCTCCATCTCGCCGGAGAAGGAGACCCCGGGCCCCCGCTTCCAGCCACCCCACGGCCCTCAGCTCACTCACAAACCCTCACGCGCACGCTTCGGCTATGCCTTTAACGATTTGCAGGTTCATTGGCCGGAGTTCAGACCGGAGCATCTTCACGATCTTCTCCGCCGGCGACGCTTCTTCAACTCGCAGCTCCGATCATCCTTGGAACATCGCCGGAGTTCCATCGTCTTCGCCGCGCCCCCAGCTAACTTCTCCGACCATCAGGCGTGTCTGCGGCAGGCGGCGGAGCTCTATCGACCTCACCGGAGCCCCGCCTACTCCGGTGGGTCGCGGAGGAAGAAGGTGGTACAGCCTCCGTCCGATCCTCCTGATCGGACGGTCGAGATATAGACGCGTGGCAGCCCGAGCCTCTCCTCCAGACCAATAGGCTCGGGTCATCCGAGCTTCAATCCGAACCACAGACAGATGACACGTGGACCCGAGCCTCAGCCAGCCTCCCGAGCCTGGGCCCTCACGTGCACCGCACGTGAGGCCTGGGTAATTTGCGATAAAGACCCCGGAGTTTATGGGAATTGCAGAATGGTCCTCCAGGCGCGTGCCTCACGTGCGCGCCTGGGGTTATTTACAGGGAGGCCCTCAAAGTTTTCCAAAATTACAAAAAGGCCCCCGCGCATAAGGGAAAATATCATCCAGGCCCAGGCGGTTTTTACTATTTGTATTTAGGTCCCTCCAGGGACCTAAATGCAATATTTATCCTTTATTTTTCTTGCATTTTTATTACATTTATGCCCTTGCACTGTTTTTAGCATAACTTGAGCATCGTAGGTCCAAATTGCATGATTTTAGTGTCATTTTGATCCTTGTTTTGTCCTCTACAATCTAGCATACTTATTTGTCTCATTTGACAATGTTTTAAATTAAGTGATTTTTTATGTCAAAAATGGGACTTTGCTATACTTGTCTGCTTGATTTAATGACCGATTTTTAATGATGTGTTCAAAATGGCTCTAACTTCATTTTATATTGTGTTGCTCATATTTTAGGGTCTAATTCTGGCATTTGATTCATCATTCATATTCCTTTGCATTATTTGCCCACGCATCACTATAACTTGCATAAAAACCAATAAAAAATTACATGCATCATAACATCACTTTGCATTGCCTTGAAAATATCATAGTGCTTCAGAATTTGCATATGGACCTGAAAATGAGATTAATTGACATTGAACTTCAAGAATCAATATTCAATAGCTAATTAGGCAGCTGTGTCCCTCTGTTCGATCTTGGTAGACTTGCCAAGCATAAATATTCCACAGCATTCAAAGACTGTGGTTTTTGCTGAAAAAAAATTCGCCTCCTGTGCTACAACGTTATTTATATTTATTAAAGAGGCAAATTTTGCTTTCATCAAATGGCGCCGTTGCCGGGGATACAACCTTGCTTAATTTTTGAATTTTGATTTTTTTAAATTAATTCAATGATTTCTAGGTCCTCATGCCATGCATCATTTAGTTGCATATTATTTTGCGGATTTAATTTCTCTGGATTTCTAACGTTTATCTTTTGTGGCAGGGCCCATGATGATCGAGGACGCTTGATCCTCATGGAGGCGTGAAGTCAAATACTTCCGCTGAAGAGGCCGCAAGAGACCCTGTGAAGGATTTGGGAGATTATAGCAGTTAACTTGCATTGCATTTTGTAAAAAAAAATCTTGCATCTGCATATTTATTTCAGTATTGCATATTGTACTCACACACAAAAAAAAAAATTATCCCCCCCTCACACACACACACTTACATACTCATCCCCACCCGCCCCCTGTATATCTCTATCTCTCTCTCTCTCTCTCTCTCTTTCTCTCTCTCCCTCTCTTTGTGTATATCTATTTTTTCACGACCCCCTCTCCCCTGTATCATAGAACCCCCCCCCCCTAACGCAGACCTTACTTAGGCTATTTGTAGCCTAAGTATAGGGGGGACCTGCCTGCTCTTCCTTCCCTCGTCCCGTCTTCTTGTACTTAGGCCAATTTTGGCCTAAGTATAGGGGGATCCTCCTCCTCAGTTCCGCTATATCACCCTGTACTTGAACCTAGCCTTGGCTTCATGGCACTTATGCTATGAGGACATAGCAAATTTTAAGTATAGGGGGGTATACCGTATATTATTGTATATTACTTTAACCTTAGCTCGCGTTTTTAAAACTTTTTAAATTTTATTTTTTCGGGCTGGGTTTTGGTAAAATAGTGAACTGAGTAAAATCCTGTAAAAATTAAAATTTGAGGGTTTAATTTTTGTGAATATTCCTGTATTAAAAAAAAATTGAAAATCTTTCTTGGAGGTTGACTCTGACTACTAGGTTTAGTAGGCATTTTCAGTGAGGGAACCTCGGTCTCCCTTAGCAGAGTGGGTGGTTTAGAGGACATCGCATACGGCCCTGTCCTCAAGTAACACGGGCCTCGGCCCGTACTTACACCCATACTGGCTAAAAGTGTATACTTTTATTTGAGCCTGGGCCAGTCATTGTCTCTCCGAGGAATTAAAAAAAAAGAAGTATAAAATTAAAACCCATAAAAATTTGCAAAAGATAAAAATCACACAAAAAAAATCACTAATCCTTGGAGTTGGTGTATTCCTGACACATTCACGCTCACACAAGGCTTGAGGATTTTTGATGACACTGGATCTCTGGGATCGTGAGAGTCTGAGTTAACATGCCTTAGTCATTAGGGTTTTCATGACTTAAATATCCACACTCCTCTGGTTTGAAAGATTTGAGTGCTATATTGCACTCTTAATCTCTACTTTCAAGAAAATATGATCAGCACAGTCACTTCCACAACTGCATGATTGATGAGCTGAGATGAGATATCACTTAAGGAACTAGGACCAGAGAATTGAATTTAGACCCGATCTTATGATATTCGAGGATGGGATAAAGTTAATGAAGGCTTCAGAAAACCTGAGTGTCAGCAAAAACCCTAGCCAGTATGTGAACAAGATTCATATGCTATCTCTTGATATTTACCTAAAAGTGCCAGGGTGTGATGAAACTTAAAGAAACTTGTTGATCAGTGTGCGCCAATCTCTTGGTAAAAGCAGTGGAGCTAGCCAACAAAAGAAATGAAATGTTAAAGAAAAGCTCTAAAATCAAAGTCAATTCCAAATGAGCTTCCACCAATGGCAAGCGCTCCCAACCATTTTCAAAGTGTCCACTTGGACCAAGCGCTAAATAGGACCAAGGAGTCGGGCTGACACCACAAAAAGGGCCCTGCATCGTAAGCGATACAAGTATGGGTGTCGAAGGTATCTTAGATACTCAGAAAAGACACACCCCGGTGTACTCCCAGAAAAACAAGTGCAGACGACTCCAACTCTCTTGACGGACACATTGATCAACAAAGTATTAATATACATGTGTTGAGTAAAAGGCACTCGAGAGGCCCCTTGTTCCAATGTGAGGGTGAGAAAATTAGACACAATCCCATGTCCCTCCATCATCTGGACGTCCATCTACATTTTAAAGTCTGACAAACTAAAGAGATGGTTGACTGAAGTAAGAGTAGACTTCTTCCCTAGTATTGAGGATTAGGTCTAGATGAGAATCTTTGGGACTGGAACTTTGGGTGATGCTTCGACTCGGCTCTCATGAAATGCAGTACACTAAATGTCATATCCTTATATT
The DNA here is from genome assembly GCA_037367405.1 of Ottelia alismoides. Lineage (NCBI taxonomy): Eukaryota > Viridiplantae > Streptophyta > Magnoliopsida > Alismatales > Hydrocharitaceae > Ottelia > Ottelia alismoides. The sequence continues at coordinate 41,621 of JAZKJV010005072.1, read as the reverse complement.
ATATGTACAAAAAGAGAGTCTGATAATCAGAGAAGTTGGATTCCTTCTGACTAAGGCTTGGATAAACCCAGAATTTTAGGATCACTTAGGTCAAGGGTCTTCGAAAGATCAAGCCTTGATTTTTTTTCACACGCACTGTCAGGAATTAATCCGACTCCTTCATTCTTTAGATGCTCGAGGACGAGCATGGTTTAAGTATAGGGGTATGATGAATCTCGTATTCATCAGGCTAAAAGTCACATATTAAAATCCCTGCTTAAACAAGCCAATAAAATTATCCTCTAATTCTCTATTTTTATCATGTACAATATTGTGTAATTAGCCTTTAATTATTTGTATTTAATTGCTCTTATTTTTCTGTAATTATTTTATCACTCAAAAACCCCTAAAAATTAGGTAGATAAGTTGTCTATAATTCACTGACCTTCAAAACAACTAAAAAATACAAAAACAACTCAAAACCACAAAACCGGTGTTTTTATCCCCTTAAAAATACCCCCAAAAATAACTTTTGTACAGATGACCTCTTTTGACTTTTTGACCTACATGAAAGTTGTAGATCTCATCGAGACGAGCAACTTTCATGTTTTGACTTTTTCCAAATTCGGCCTCTAACTATTTCTTTTATTTTTTTCTTTGTTTTTATTTCTGAATTAATCTGATTGGGCCACGTGGCGCCCTCTGGGCCGCCCACGTGGCCCGCTCTCCTTCCCGCCACCCGGCGGCCTCCTGGGCCGTTGGATCACATCAGTCCGCGCCCATCTCAACCGTCCACCCGTGCTCTGTCTCACAGCCGTCAGATCTCCCCTAAGATCTAATCTCACCCACCCGCTTCCGCCTAAATCTCAGCCCTTCGATCTCATCTTCATCCAATGGTCCTACACCTGCCACGTCTTCCCTCCATCTCCACCGTCAGATCTTCGAACCATCCAACGCCTCTCCTTGCTCCACGCCACCCTTCTGTCCACTATCGTTGGATCTCACCCATCTCCTCATCTGAACCGCTCATCACCGCCTCAACGCCAACCGTGTGATCAGATCTTTGGATCTGATCACAGCCCTCCATCAGCGCCCTCGTCAAAGCCGTTGGATCGCTAGATCCAACGGCTGCCACCCATCGTCAACCTCCAGCCCCGGCCGTTACTCCTTGCAACGCCCCCGACCCCTTCCATTTTTAGCCACCGTCCCAGCCACCCATCTCCTCTCGTAACGCCTCCCTCTCAAAGCCCAATCTTCCGCCACCCTCGCGAACCCCATCAAACGCCATCTCCATTACTCCTCTTCTTCATTTCATCCGTTGAAAACCTCGTCGTCACCACCGTAACCGCCGGGTACCTCCTCCTATTTAAGCCCCTCCCCCGCCACCAGGATCGTGGTCCACCGTCTTTGGGTTTGACCTTAGCCTCCTCCGCCCCTCCGGTGACAGCGGAGGGGCGGAATGTCGAGGCGAAGATGGGTCTCTCCTGGTGTCGACCCACGGCCAACTCCGCCGTGTTTCGGTGTGCCTCCGGCCACCATCGAGCTTCGTGCACCGGCCGCGCACGCTGGCGAAGACCCTGAGCCCCCAAGGAGCTCAATCCTAGGTTGCTTCCTCCACCAGCACCTCGCTCCGGCGAGGTGACTTTTCCTGTTATTTCTCGTATTTATTCCATCACCTACACAATCTCTCAACCTCACCTGACCATCTTCCGACATCCGCCCAACCACCCCGACCCTCGCCGACCACTCTCCCTTCTCCAGAACCCCCTACCACTACGACCCACCTCCTCCTCCATCTCGCCGGAGAAGGAGACCCCGGGCCCCCGCTTCCAGCCACCCCACGGCCCTCAGCTCACTCACAAACCCTCACGCGCACGCTTCGGCTATGCCTTTAACGATTTGCAGGTTCATTGGCCGGAGTTCAGACCGGAGCATCTTCACGATCTTCTCCGCCGGCGACGCTTCTTCAACTCGCAGCTCCGATCATCCTTGGAACATCGCCGGAGTTCCATCGTCTTCGCCGCGCCCCCAGCTAACTTCTCCGACCATCAGGCGTGTCTGCGGCAGGCGGCGGAGCTCTATCGACCTCACCGGAGCCCCGCCTACTCCGGTGGGTCGCGGAGGAAGAAGGTGGTACAGCCTCCGTCCGATCCTCCTGATCGGACGGTCGAGATATAGACGCGTGGCAGCCCGAGCCTCTCCTCCAGACCAATAGGCTCGGGTCATCCGAGCTTCAATCCGAACCACAGACAGATGACACGTGGACCCGAGCCTCAGCCAGCCTCCCGAGCCTGGGCCCTCACGTGCACCGCACGTGAGGCCTGGGTAATTTGCGATAAAGACCCCGGAGTTTATGGGAATTGCAGAATGGTCCTCCAGGCGCGTGCCTCACGTGCGCGCCTGGGGTTATTTACAGGGAGGCCCTCAAAGTTTTCCAAAATTACAAAAAGGCCCCCGCGCATAAGGGAAAATATCATCCAGGCCCAGGCGGTTTTTACTATTTGTATTTAGGTCCCTCCAGGGACCTAAATGCAATATTTATCCTTTATTTTTCTTGCATTTTTATTACATTTATGCCCTTGCACTGTTTTTAGCATAACTTGAGCATCGTAGGTCCAAATTGCATGATTTTAGTGTCATTTTGATCCTTGTTTTGTCCTCTATAATCTAGCATACTTATTTGTCTCATTTGACAATGTTTTAAATTAAGTGATTTTTTATGTCAAAAATGGGACTTTGCTATACTTGTCTGCTTGATTTAATGACCGATTTTTAATGATGTGTTCAAAATGGCTCTAACTTCATTTTATATTGTGTTGCTCATATTTTAGGGTCTAATTCTGGCATTTGATTCATCATTCATATTCCTTTGCATTATTTGCCCACGCATCACTATAACTTGCATAAAAACCAATAAAAAATTACATGCATCATAACATCACTTTGCATTGCCTTGAAAATATCATAGTGCTTCAGAATTTGCATATGGACCTGAAAATGAGATTAATTGACATTGAACTTCAAGAATCAATATTCAATAGCTAATTAGGCAGCTGTGTCCCTGTGTTCGATCTTGGTAGACTTGCCAAGCATAAATATTCCACAGCATTCAAAGACTGTGGTTTTTGCTGAAAAAAAATTCGCCTCCTGTGCTACAACGTTATTTATATTTATTAAAGAGGCAAATTTTGCTTTCATCAAATGGCGCCGTTGCCGGGGATACAACCTTGCTTAATTTTTGAATTTTGATTTTTTTAAATTAATTCAATGATTTCTAGGTCCTCATGCCATGCATCATTTAGTTGCATATTATTTTGCGGATTTAATTTCTCTGGATTTCTAACGTTTATCTTTTGTGGCAGGGCCCATGATGATCGAGGACGCTTGATCCTCATGGAGGCGTGAAGTCAAATACTTCCGCTGAAGAGGCCGCAAGAGACCCTGTGAAGGATTTGGGAGATTATAGCAGTTAACTTGCATTGCATTTTGTAAAAAAAAAATCTTGCATCTGCATATTTATTTCAGTATTGCATATTGTACTCACACACAAAAAAAAAATTATCCCCCCCTCACACACACACACTTACATACTCATCCCCACCCGCCCCCTGTATATCTCTATCTCTCTCTCTCTCTCTCTCTCTCTCTCTCTTTCTCTCTCTCCCTCTCTTTGTGTATATCTATTTTTTCACGACCCCCTCTCCCCTGTATCATAGAACCCCCCCCCCCTAACGCAGACCTTACTTAGGCTATTTGTAGCCTAAGTATAGGGGGGACCTGCCTGCTCTTCCTTCCCTCGTCCCGTCTTCTTGTACTTAGGCCAATTTTGGCCTAAGTATAGGGGGATCCTCCTCCTCAGTTCCGCTATATCACCCTGTACTTGAACCTAGCCTTGGCTTCATGGCACTTATGCTATGAGGACATAGCAAATTTTAAGTATAGGGGGGTATACCGTATATTATTGTATATTACTTTAACCTTAGCTCGCGTTTTTAAAACTTTTTAAATTTTATTTTTTCGGGCTGGGTTTTGGTAAAATAGTGAACTGAGTAAAATCCTGTAAAAATTAAAATTTGAGGGTTTAATTTTTGTGAATATTCCTGTATTAAAAAAAAATTGAAAATCTTTCTTGGAGGTTGACTCTGACTACTAGGTTTAGTAGGCATTTTCAGTGAGGGAACCTCGGTCTCCCTTAGCAGAGTGGGTGGTTTAGAGGACATCGCATACGGCCCTGTCCTCAAGTAACACGGGCCTCGGCCCGTACTTACACCCATACTGGCTGAAAGTGTATACTTTTATTTGAGCCTGGGCCAGTCATTGTCTCTCCGAGGAATTAAAAAAAAAGAAGTATAAAATTAAAACCCATAAAAATTTGCAAAAGATAAAAATCACACAAAAAAAATCACTAATCCTTGGAGTTGGTGTATTCCTGACACATTCACGCTCACACAAGGCTTGAGGATTTTTGATGACACTGGATCTCTGGGATCGTGAGAGTCTGAGTTAACATGCCTTAGTCATTAGGGTTTTCATGACTTAAATATCCACACTCCTCTGGTTTGAAAGATTTGAGTGCTATATTGCACTCTTAATCTCTACTTTCAAGAAAATATGATCAGCACAGTCACTTCCACAACTGCATGATTGATGAGCTGAGATGAGATATCACTTAAGGAACTAGGACCAGAGAATTGAATTTAGACCCGATCTTATGATATTCGAGGATGGGATAAAGTTAATGAAGGCTTCAGAAAACCTGAGTGTCAGCAAAAACCCTAGCCAGTATGTGAACAAGATTCATATGCTATCTCTTGATATTTACCTAAAAGTGCCAGGGTGTGATGAAACTTAAAGAAACTTGTTGATCAGTGTGCGCCAATCTCTTGGTAAAAGCAGTGGAGCTAGCCAACAAAAGAAATGAAATGTTAAAGAAAAGCTCTAAAATCAAAGTCAATTCCAAATGAGCTTCCACCAATGGCAAGCGCTCCCAACCATTTTCAAAGTGTCCACTTGGACCAAGCGCTAAATAGGACCAAGGAGTCGGGCTGACACCACAAAAAGGGCCCTGCATCGTAAGCGATACAAGTATGGGTGTCGAAGGTATCTTAGATACTCAGAAAAGACACACCCCGGTGTACTCCCAGAAAAACAAGTGCAGACGACTCCAACTCTCTTGACGGACACATTGATCAACAAAGTATTAATATACATGTGTTGAGTAAAAGGCACTCGAGAGGCCCCTTGTTCCAATGTGAGGGTGAGAAAATTAGACACAAGCCCATGTCCCTCCATCATCTGGACGTCCATCTACATTTTAAAGTCTGACAAACTAAAGAGATGGTTGACTGAAGTAAGAGTAGACTTCTTCCCTAGTATTGAGGATTAGGTCTAGATGAGAATCTTTGGGACTGGAACTTTGGGTGATGCTTCGACTCGGCTCTCATGAAATGCAGTACACTAAATGTCATATCCTTATATTATATGTACAAAAAGAGAGTCTGATAATCAGAGAAGTTGGATTCCTTCTGACTAAGGCTTGGATAAACCCAGAATTTTAGGATCACTTAGGTCAAGGGTCTTCGAAAGATCAAGCCTTGATTTTTTTTCACACGCACTGTCAGGAATTAATCCGACTCCTTCATTCTTTAGATGCTCGAGGACGAGCATGGTTTAAGTATAGGGGTATGATGAATCTCGTATTCATCAGGCTAAAAGTCACATATTAAAATCCCTGCTTAAACAAGCCAATAAAATTATCCTCTAATTCTCTATTTTTATCATGTACAATATTGTGTAATTAGCCTTTAATTATTTGTATTTAATTGCTCTTATTTTTCTGTAATTATTTTATCACTCAAAAACCCCTAAAAATTAGGTAGATAAGTTGTCTATAATTCACTGACCTTCAAAACAACTAAAAAATACAAAAACAACTCAAAACCACAAAACCGGTGTTTTTATCCCCTTAAAAATACCCCCAAAAATAACTTTTGTACAGATGACCTCTTTTGACTTTTTGACCTACATGAAAGTTGTAGATCTCATCGAGACGAGCAACTTTCATGTTTTGACTTTTTCCAAATTCGGCCTCTAACTATTTCTTTTATTTTTTTCTTTGTTTTTATTTCTGAATTAATCTGATTGGGCCACGTGGCGCCCTCTGGGCCGCCCACATGGCCCGCTCTCCTTCCCGCCACCCGGCGGCCTCCTGGGCCGTTGGATCACATCAGTCCGCGCCCATCTCAACCGTCCACCCGTGCTCTGTCTCACAGCCGTCAGATCTCCCCTAAGATCTAATCTCACCCACCCGCTTCCGCCTAAATCTCAGCCCTTCGATCTCATCTTCATCCAATGGTCCTACACCTGCCACGTCTTCCCTCCATCTCCACCGTCAGATCTTCGAACCATCCAACGCCTCTCCTTGCTCCACGCCACCCTTCTGTCCACTATCGTTGGATCTCACCCATCTCCTCATCTGAACCGCTCATCACCGCCTCAACGCCAACCGTGTGATCAGATCTTTGGATCTGATCACAGCCCTCCATCAGCGCCCTCGTCAAAGCCGTTGGATCGCTAGATCCAACGGCTGCCACCCATCGTCAACCTCCAGCCCCGGCCGTTACTCCTTGCAACGCCCCCGACCCCTTCCATTTTTAGCCACCGTCCCAGCCACCCATCTCCTCTCGTAACGCCTCCCTCTCAAAGCCCAATCTTCCGCCACCCTCGCGAACCCCATCAAACGCCATCTCCATTACTCCTCTTCTTCATTTCATCCGTTGAAAACCTCGTCGTCACCACCGTAACCGCCGGGTACCTCCTCCTATTTAAGCCCCTCCCCCGCCACCAGGATCGTGGTCCACCGTCTTTGGGTTTGACCTTAGCCTCCTCCGCCCCTCCGGTGACAGCGGAGGGGCGGAATGTCGAGGCGAAGATGGGTCTCTCCTGGTGTCGACCCACGGCCAACTCCGCCGTGTTTCGGTGTGCCTCCGGCCACCATCGAGCTTCGTGCACCGGCCGCGCACGCTGGCGAAGACCCTGAGCCCCCAAGGAGCTCAATCCTAGGTTGCTTCCTCCACCAGCACCTCGCTCCGGCGAGGTGACTTTTCCTGTTATTTCTCGTATTTATTCCATCACCTACACAATCTCTCAACCTCACCTGACCATCTTCCGACATCCGCCCAACCACCCCGACCCTCGCCGACCACTCTCCCTTCTCCAGAACCCCCTACCACTACGACCCACCTCCTCCTCCATCTCGCCGGAGAAGGAGACCCCGGGCCCCCGCTTCCAGCCACCCCACGGCCCTCAGCTCACTCACAAACCCTCACGCGCACGCTTCGGCTATGCCTTTAACGATTTGCAGGTTCATTGGCCGGAGTTCAGACCGGAGCATCTTCACGATCTTCTCCGCCGGCGACGCTTCTTCAACTCGCAGCTCCGATCATCCTTGGAACATCGCCGGAGTTCCATCGTCTTCGCCGCGCCCCCAGCTAACTTCTCCGACCATCAGGCGTGTCTGCGGCAGGCGGCGGAGCTCTATCGACCTCACCGGAGCCCCGCCTACTCCGGTGGGTCGCGGAGGAAGAAGGTGGTACAGCCTCCGTCCGATCCTCCTGATCGGACGGTCGAGATATAGACGCGTGGCAGCCCGAGCCTCTCCTCCAGACCAATAGGCTCGGGTCATCCGAGCTTCAATCCGAACCACAGACAGATGACACGTGGACCCGAGCCTCAGCCAGCCTCCCGAGCCTGGGCCCTCACGTGCACCGCACGTGAGGCCTGGGTAATTTGCGATAAAGACCCCGGAGTTTATGGGAATTGCAGAATGGTCCTCCAGGCGCGTGCCTCACGTGCGCGCCTGGGGTTATTTACAGGGAGGCCCTCAAAGTTTTCCAAAATTACAAAAAGGCCCCCGCACATAAGGGAAAATATCATCCAGGCCCAGGCGGTTTTTACTATTTGTATTTAGGTCCCTCCAGGGACCTAAATGCAATATTTATCCTTTATTTTTCTTGCATTTTTATTACATTTATGCCCTTGCACTGTTTTTAGCATAACTTGAGCATCGTAGGTCCAAATTGCATGATTTTAGTGTCATTTTGATCCTTGTTTTGTCCTCTACAATCTAGCATACTTATTTGTCTCATTTGACAATGTTTTAAATTAAGTGATTTTTTATGTCAAAAATGGGACTTTGCTATACTTGTCTGCTTGATTTAATGACCGATTTTTAATGATGTGTTCAAAATGGCTCTAACTTCATTTTATATTGTGTTGCTCATATTTTAGGGTATAATTCTGGCATTTGATTCATCATTCATATTCCTTTGCATTATTTGCCCACGCATCACTATAACTTGCATAAAAACCAATAAAAAATTACATGCATCATAACATCACTTTGCATTGCCTTGAAAATATCATAGTGCTTCAGAATTTGCATATGGACCTGAAAATGAGATTAATTGACATTGAACTTCAAGAATCAATATTCAATAGCTAATTAGGCAGCTGTGTCCCTCTGTTCGACCTTGGTAGACTTGCCAAGCATAAATATTCCACAGCATTCAAAGACTGTGGTTTTTGCTGAATAAAAATTCGCCTCCTGTGCTACAGCGTTATTTATATTTATTAAAGAGGCAAATTTTGCTTTCATCACACGCTTGGATATTTTGCATAGGGACCCAGTCTGCTCTTTAATATTACAAAAGGGTCCCTCCTTTCTTGAACAATTACAGGGAAGCCCATCTGACTTCCAAATATTGCAGAAATGCCCCTCAAGGGCTTGTTTATAAATTTATCTTTATTTATTTTCATGTTTTTCTTGCATTTATGCCCCTGAACATTTTATGTTATATCTTGAGCATCCGGACTCCGTTTTCCATGATTTTAGTTTCATTTTGATGCTTATTTAATTATCTATCTCATGACACTTATTGCATGATTTGACATCTTTACCAGTTGGAATTTAAATGGACATTTATGGTGGCTATTGCTTGATATTTAAATGCCATTAAATGATTTTGAACCCATTTTGATGCATAAAAAACTCATGAAATTGAACCTCATTTATTGCTTACTTTATTGACCATTTAGGGGCTTAGTTGTACACCACAATATGTTTTCATCTCATAGAGTTCTGTTGGATATTCTTTATGTTTTAATTTGCATAAAAATTAAATAAAAATACATTTTGTTCATTCATCATATATTTTATCGCATTATTGTACGTTGTTTGTCTGTTTGCATTGTTGACACATGTAGAAGAAGTAATTGCTTAACTTGAATATTACTACCTGATTGATCAAGTTGATAGCTCATGTCCCTGTGTTCGACCTCGGTACACTTACCAAGTAAAAAATTCTCCACATATTTAAATGTGTGGTCTTTGAGTGGATCGCTTTTGCCTCCTGTATTATGACAATAATCTCACATTATTGTGAGTGGCAAAAACACGTTCACCAGATCAGAGAAAAAATTATTGACGCTGTAAATAAAGAATCTTCATAAAAAACATGCATTATGATTGGTGCAAGTTTGATGGTGAAGTTAGAAACAACATGATATCTACCGTTGTGGCTGCTCATGTAATCTTGTTGGGTCCGCACACAAGGTAACATTATGAGTATTTGCGCATCAACAATGCTAACACTAACCATTAGTCTAAGGGTAACATGAAATGCACTCGCTCTCTCTCAGGGGTACACATGCAGTCATTGTGAAATACACCTCCACAAATGCATATGTCAACTCACATCGGCTCACACGTTCAACATGTGTATCAATTTGTTAATCATGTTTAATGTACGAAAACCCATCATAAACCTCCCAAGTCTACTACACATTGACAAAAGTCTCCAATGGTATAGGGAACAAGTATGGGGTTATATCATTAATTCATCTCTTTATTGCATATTTGCGTAGAAGCCTTTAGGACATCTATTGATTATAGGAAATCGATTCATCATCATTTCATTCTTCAATACCAACTCTTGGAACTATCCTCCTTTAATGCCAACTAGTAATCATTCTTACAAAAAGAAAATCTTAAATTAATTTGAAATGATTGTATCTTTATTTGTATTACTGATGTCTTTTCTATTCTTACTAATGACCATTTCATACTAATTTAATATTTGTTTTGTGAAAATGATTACTAATGTAAGAAAATACATTGTTGCAAAAGTCAATCCGACTAGCCTGACTAATCGAGTTGGTAAGGTGGTTAACGGACTATTGATCAATCGGTCAATAGTCGTTCAGCCGGTTGTGCTGACTAGTTGGTTGATTTTTGCATAGAGATTCTGTATTTTTATTTTTTATTTTTTAAATGCAAACTTATTAAAATATGCTTAATGTCTTATTTAAATTCAATTACATCTTTTATTTCATTATGATAATATGAAAAATGTACATATCACTAGAAATACATAAGAATACACGTATAAAAGTAGTTTATATATACAAAATAATTATTTTTTAAATAGACTAAAGATCGACTAAATCTGGTTTCTTGTCTGTTTGCCGATTAGTCCTTAGTTAGTGACCCGACCGACCGAGTATCGACTTTTGCCAAATTGAGAATAATATATAAAATTCTAAACAATTAAGTATTATGCTCAAAATGATAGAACCATAAATATGCTCATTACAATTCTAATGACCTTAGGGCTCATTAAATTTTTTCCTATATTTATATATAAATAAGTAACATCACCTTAAGGAGGACGTTCCAAACCCCCGAAATTACCTGACCTATTATTAATAAAAGGGATTTTTACACCCATAACCCTGAGTAATTTCACAATAACATTCATAACCCTGCATAATCATGAATTATATGAGAAACCCCGAGTAATGCTTAACTCTTACATGACATAACCCTATGTTAGTGTCCGTTTGATTTACCCGTTATATTTGACGGTTTCCGTAAAAAAGACAAAAATACCCCTGATGTTTATTGTTATTTGCAAAACATGCCCCCAACCCCTCTCCCCGATTCAGCCGACCTCCCAGCCAACCCCCGATTCAGCCCCTCTCCGCAGGGACCTCCCCGACCTCCAGCCACCACCTGCGAAGCCCCCCCAACCTCCGCGACCTGCAGACACCACCCTGACCTCCGCGACCTGCAGACACCACCCTGACCTCCGCGACCTGCACCCCCGAACTCCAGCCACCAACCTCCCCGACCTCCAGCCACCACCCTACGAAGCCCCCCCCTCGCCGGGACCTCCTGCACCCCGACCTCCAGTCACCACATACGAAGCCCCCCCTCACCTCCGCGACCTCCCAACCCCCCTCCCCCCTGCCGGGACCTCCTGCACCCTCGACCTCCAGTCACCACCTGCGAAGCCCCCCCTTACCTCCGCGACCTCCCAACCCTCCTGCCACGATGACGACCCCCAACGCAATGACCTCCCTGCGATGACCTCCCCCTCCCGCCGCGATGACCTGCAGGTGCGCCCCCCCTCCCCTCCCCTCCCGTCACGATGACGACCCCCCGCGCGATGACCTCCCCCTCCCACCGTGATGACCTACAGGTGCGCCCACCTGTGGATGCCACCCGGCGACGACCTACGGATGCGCCCCCTGGCGACGACCTGCAGATCCCCCCCGCTGCGATGACCTGCAGGTCACCCCCCGGCGATGACCTGTTGATGCCCCGACCTGGATGCCCTCCCCCCACTTCCACGACAACCTGGATGCCCCCGAAGCTCTGTCTCATATCAACTCTTCGACTCCTCCGTCGGTCTCAGCCATCTTGCACCACCGCCTCGCATCTCTAACTCGACCATCGCACAAGGGAAGTCGTCGCCGAGCCCCCGTGCCGCCACATTTGAAGGGAAGGCGGCCGTGAGGAGGAGGAGGGAGCAGATGAGGATGGTGACACTCCACCTTCGCCTCAACAACGTTGTGCAGTGTGATATTTTTTTATTTGGTTTAATCTCAACCGTTAGATTGTTGATCGGTTAGATTAACTCAATCATCTGGTTGAGTTAATGAGATAAAGTAACGGAAGGTTATAGATGTAAGACTGTGCACTTATTCAGGATCTTGAGCGTAATTCGTGATTATACAGGGTTATGAATGTTATTGCGAGAATACTCAGGGTTATGGGTGTAAAATCCCTAAAAAAGTTACATCACCTTATTGTCTAACCCCATCTTATTACACTCAAAATAAAATAATAAATATCAATCACTCTTCCAAAATTCAATATGAGTCACATCACAACAAACACTTCCTTTAACAAACCCATCGTTCAGACAACAAAAATGAACAGACAATTTATCAATCTGCTTACCCCACATATTAATGGCATCCAATAGTAATTTACTATTGCAATAACAGAACTTCAAATTTAAACAAAAATATCCATCACGTTGAGATTTAAAACCCAAATCCTCATTTTTCTCACTCTCTTTTCAATCAGTTCACATCTATCTCTCTCATTTCAATTGACACGCCGTTTTTCTCTATCTTTCAATCAATTTACAAAATTTTTTTCTCTTTTCAATTAACTCGCACCAAAAACCCATTATGGAAACAAGAAAAAAACAAAAAACAAACAGCATTTGTTCAGGCATGCAACAAAACGCCAACTATGTCACACCTGCACGTCTACCCAACGGAACGTGATACATAAAAAAAAGAGAAGTGGATTCCATCAATCCAAAGTCAAAAAGCTGCTGCTGCTGCTGCTGCTTATCTTTCCCCTTCCCCGCCCGCAGCTGCACATCACCGAGTTCAGACGACCTCCTCAGCCAACTCGCTCTGTCCTCTCGCCTCCCCTGAGAACAACCGGAATGGCAGAGTAAGCAAAGAATCAACCTCTCCTGACGCCGTCACCTTTGCATTGCTATCATCTTGAAGTTGGGTTTTTCTTGTGCAGTTACGAGACCAGGAGCTATCCCGACAGCCCGAGGGAGGGGTCGGTGACGTCCAAGGACGACGCCTCTATAGGGCCGGAGAGCCCCCGGTCGTCGAAGCAGGACCCGCTGGGCCTGTGGGCGCCCCGCCCCGCCGAGATGCCCCCGATCGACGACTACCTCGCCGCGACGCGCGCCACCACGAGCATCCACGTGACGGCCCTGGACGGGCTGGTGAACGTGAACTCGCTCTTCACCATCGCCGTGTTCGTCGGCCTGTCCCTGACGGCCCCCGGGCAGCGCAGCCTCGAGAACAAGTCCTCCTGCGACGCCGGCGACGACGTTGCCAAGATGCTCCTCGTCTTCGAGGTCGTCTCCTTCAGCTTCTTCCTCTTCTCCAGCCTCGTCGCCCAGGGCCTCAAGCTCGCCATCAACATCTTGAACAGCAAGCAGGCCGACGAGGCCTTCCGTGCCCACATCAACTCCCACGTCCTCCGCATGGGGATGATCGGATCCGCCATGAGCTCCATGATGGGATGCATCTTCCTCATGCTCTCCATGGTCAATGTCATCCAGATCCGCCTCGGTCTTCTTTCCTGCGGCAGCCCGTCCGCCGTGCGCGCCACCGCAGCCCTCGTCACCTTGGTCTCTACTGCTCTCATCTGCTATATCGCCACCATCTTCTATGCCTTCACCCACTGGTGAGTTACTCCCGTCATTCTACGTTGTTCTTTTTGTTTCTCTTAATCCATATCTTTCAGTTCGTATTTATTAACATAGCAAGGCGGGATAGATTTCTTTTAAGTTTAGTGAAGCAAAATTAGGATGGGTGAGTGCCTTCTCCTCCTCCTTTCTCTTGCTGATGGGTTGACAACGAGGGAGATCTATCATCATGTTGGAACCCCAATCCTTTTTATTCAAAGGCCAACACGTAACAGAGGATAATTTGTAAGCACGGGGTTGGGTAGATATAGCACTAAGATCACCTTGTTTTAACTGCTACAATCATTGTCAACTTTTGTAATTAGATGATCCTCATATTGAGCTTTCATTGTTGGCGAATGGTAACATAGATTGCTTTGCGGACAGGTAAGGAAGAACACTCAGCTTTTTAAAGTATGATCACGTGATTTGATGAGCATGTAACAGTAAGCTAGATGGGATACATGGGGTTGTTACGTGAACATGCTGTCTCAAAACTGTTCATCAAAGATCACATGCTCGAGGTTCCTTTTGTTGATGGGCATAGTATCTTGCAGGTTCTTACTGCATTAAAGTTTAACCCAACAGTTGGTAGTGCTTGAGAATTTTCGTATCTAGTAGGAACCAGATCAGGTTAAGACAATGTGATTATCATCTTAATAATGCCGAGAGAGTTAGAAAATATTAAGAATTAGGATCTACAGGATGTTTGCATAAATCCTACCGATTGAACTTAACTGGCTTGACTAAGGTTAAACTGTAAACTCGGACTCATATATATTCGCTGACAGTAACAGCAACTACAACCGGGCTTTCCTGCTTTAAAAAGGGGTTAACCAGAACACCACATGGAATCCTTGCTTCCAGACAATTTTATTTAGGATAATATCATTTATTAAATCCAAAAAATATTATATTTCCTATTAGTTTTCTTCCTACATTTCTTTGATCTGCTCTGCAAGGCTCTTCTTCCAATAACATTATGCTTTTCATTCAAAAAAAAACATTTTGCACTTCTGAACTGGAGTTATACATGACTTTCTTAACCCATGTAAAACCTACCTTAAATAAGTGTCCCTCATGTTCTTTTTTTCCGGTGCCATACCAATCTTTTATATGGTTACAATGGTACTTTGATTGTGAATTCTATCTCTCATTTTGTGGTCACATATTTATCAAAATATCTTGATCTTCGTTGCGTGCATTCTCTGCACGAGGACGGATCCTCTGCTGTAGCATCCCCTGCTGTAACGCAGGGGATCTTGCTAGATGGACACAATATAGTCAGATGTGTCTTGCTCAATTATCCCTACTTTCATGTTTTCTCTTTTCCTCGTCAAGTAAATCTTTCTTGGGATGAAAACAAGCTTTCTCTGGTTCATCCAATTTTGACCATCATTTAGCAACATTTGGTTTCCCAGCATCCAACTTTGAACTATACTGATTTTTCTGGTGTGAGCTTTTAAAGTCTAGAATATTTTCAAAAGATGTGGTGAGGCTGGTTGCTTTTCTCGTCAGGAACCATTATATAGTAAAGGAACCCATTTATTAGGATAGAGTGGAAGAAGATTGTAGATCTTAATAGGTAGAGATTCGGATCACATGCCAAATGCCCAAACAGTGTCATCCTTTCTTTACTGGAAAGGACGTCATGGTTGGGAATGCTTTTAATTGCACATCTTCCTGTGGCGGAGCCATGCTATTGCAGGGTGGTAAGATTTATACAATATATGAAAATGTCGAGTAGGGATGTAAGCGGACTGGGTTTGGGTTGGGTATCAATATTCTCGAACCCATGCCTATTTATAAAATCACTACACATATCCACCCATTTATTAAACGGTATTCTAGCGGGTACCTATATACTCGTCGGATACTCGTGTATATGGGTACCCATATATTCGACACGATAAATCTTAAGGTTTTCATAAGTGTAGACAAGATTTTCACTAAAAAATGAATTCGAGTGAGATCGTATAATATGGTAGTACATAAATGTGTGCAATATGTAGGGAATATTAAAGGTTTATATTTCAGTTCGAGTACCCACAAACAGTGTTCACGAAATCAGTCTGATCGGCTGCATATGCGGCCGCATATGCGTATCCAGGGACTCTAGCGCACCGATTTCCTGAAGCCCCTTATTATGCGGCCATTGCGCATATGCGGTCCGCATATGCAGGCTGTGCGGCCGCATATACGAACCGTGCGTCCGCTTCTTGCATTTGTCAGGTTTCCGGATCCGGAATTCTAGATCAGGGTTTTTAGATCCGGATGTGGACCGATCGCCTTTGTCGTGATTCCGAATCTCGATTTCTAGATCCGCTTGTGTTAATGGTTTAGGGTTACCCGACTCAAAAGGGTTTCACGACCCCAATACCTGCAACACTTGCTCTGTCGCACTCCCCACTCTCCAGTGGCTCCCATCTCCTCCGCCTCCTCCCAGTGAAGCCTCCTTCGCTGCTCGGAAGCCCTTCGCATCCGTGCGAAGTCCACATCCTCCAACTCCTCCTCTGTACGAGGCTTCAACGCCTCAAGCTCTGTTGCGTGAATCTCCACCACCATTGTCTCCTCCGTGCAAGGCTCTTCAGCCACCATCTCCTCCGTGGGAAGTTCCACCACCTCCTAGCTCCGTCGAGAGTCGAGACCGTGCGAAGGTACCCCTATACTCTCTTTTCTATAACTTCAGGCTATTTTGATGCATCGAATGAATAAATAGGGGTTGATAATAGGGGTAAATAAATATATGATTGGAAGAATACGTGAATATTATTTCGATCTCAAACATACATTCCTTGTCTTCTACTTGATTATCAACTTTTCTTATATAAGTGGTAGGCGGATGTTGTATTTCTGCCATATGTTGTTTTAAAGTAAAGAACAGTTTATGATACGATGAGCTTATATAAATATGATAGGAAGAATACCTAATTCTCAAAATTAAATGGTTAAGAAACATCCGAGGATTAATATTAATTTAGATTAAATGCTTAACTTTAAAAGAACAGTTTATGATACGATGAGCTTATATAAATATGATAGGAAGAATACCTAATTCTCAAAATTAAATGGTTAAGAAACATCCGAGGATTAATATTAATTTAGATTAAATGCTTAATTTCACACAAACTTCATGATATTTAGAATGAATTATACTACTATATGGACTATATGCCAACCAGTTACCATAAACTTATAGATCATATAGTACTTTGTTGATGATGTTTTTTACATAATAGATCATATAGTACTTTCTTGATGATCATATAGTAACACAATTATAAATAAGTTTAGTTTAGTTGTAGTCAAATTTGTACATATTTATTTATTTTTAAATAAAAAATTATGAAACCACGTAGAACCGCATATACCCCGCATATGCCCCCGCATATCGCTTAATCGTTATTCAGTGACGCATATGCATACCGCTTTCCTGAACCTTGTCCACATGACAATCCCAAACCCATATCTATACCCGCATGGGTAGTCAATTCAAAACCGAAACCCGTCCAAAAGTAAACGGGACGGGTTTGTAGTCCTTAAATGGGACGGTTCAGGTTGGGTACCCAATAGTTAGACTCAGATTGACATCCCTATCAAGGAGTAAGAATATATAATCATGATATGGTCTTATAGATGAATTCAAAAGTTTGTGGGGGTGCGGGGACCCTCCCTACTTGTCCCCTGTCTCTGATGTTGACATCTTTTCTATGGTGGGAAACTTCATCGAGTAACTACCTACCATTAGTTGCGATTAATAAAGCCTCACATTCTTAAAGAATAAGATTTGTTTGGTAACCTTGGTTTGTGGCTTTTGAAAGAACTTGTGGACTTTTTACTTTTTAGCATGATTACAATATTGCAACCTCATTTTCTTTTTTGTCATCCATCCATTTATTCCTTTTCGGTGTTCCCAGTTTTGACTAGAAAATTATTCCTATTCGAACTAATAGTTTTTCCATAGTTTTCCGTTTGATATCTCTCTTTCTTTTGATTCAATTCCTTATTTCTTTTGGGTTTGTTAGAGTATGCGTCACATGCATAGATGTATAATTAAATCTCTCCATAGTCCAATTACCACATCCACATGTTTAGTCCCACATCTACTGTTAGTGGAATTACGATCTGTCTTTGAGGCTATATAAGAAGTCCCACTTCCATTGTATCAATTGAGAAAGTGAATAGAAGTATCAGCCCTTAGTGACATTCTCCTGTGGTTTAATCCGCTTCTTACGGAGTAAGGTTCCGCGTAAAATTCCGATGATCTTCCATGTTCTTTATTCTTTTTCTCTGATACACTTTCACATTATCGTTTTCGACACAGTATTAGAGCATGTACGATTCTGAGTGTTCTCGAGGATTTATTGTTGAAGATTCAGTTCGATTATCACACAATTTTAGATTGAAGATTATTTTATTCATTCTTATTCATTATTAGTTTAAGATCAAGTTTTAGGGTTTCTTCTGAAACCCTAATTCTATACCGACACCAACAATCATGAAGTTTATAGATTCATCCAGCAAGATGCATCTGCAGATACAGTATCAGTGCACGCCCTCTGGTTTGATTCTCGGAACCCTAACCTTTCTATGTTACCACTGACCTATTATTCGAAGAAGAAAATGAAGGTGCGAGAGGGCTGCAACTGCAAAAAAGTTGCATCTCCAGCAGCCAGACATCACCCTCTTATCATATTCTTTCGTCTATCAGATCTGCGATGAATAGTTTCTAGGGGAAAAGGGCTCGATGCCCTAATGACTCCAATTCTGCTCTATGTGGGCAGCGATATAGGACAACGAATTGAGAACATTATCTCCTCTCAAGCGACTATGATCGCTCGTTCGAGGAACTCTGCCATCTATCTCGATCCTAAACACATGCAATTGTGTAGATCCTCCAATAGTTGCGAGCAATTGCCGCAATCTCCTCAATGGTGGCAATTGGTTTCAGAGATATCTTAATGAAAATATAAAGGAAAAAGAGCAAGAAGGAGAATATGTTGCAGTCCGATACCAAGCTCTAGATGATCCTAACCCCCGGAATTGTCCAGAAGATCTCCACTTCCAAGGTCAGAACCTCCAGAATGCTCTAGATCTGAATGCCTTGCCGTCATTGGGTGCTGCACAAGATGGGTTTCAACAAGGGAACCCTAATGCTGGAGGCGGCGTTGACCCAAGGGCTGCTAAATGAACTAAATCATTCGAATTCGATTAGGATTCGTTCTATAAAAATTCGAAAAAAGTTCGATTCGAAATCAAATGAACTGAATTTGAATTTAACTTGCGGATTCGATTCCCAAATGAATTGAATCTGAATTAACTTGTATTCGTTCAATAAAAATTTGATTCGATTCGATATTTATATACATAGATATATGTATGTATGTATCTATATATTTATCTTCATATACATAGTACATGCATGTATACATGCATATAAGACATATATTTATTTATTTACATACATACATGTAATGTAGCAACTCCACTATGAGTCTGTTAGGATCTTTTTCAAATATTCTTGTGCAAGGAATTATAGTATAATTACATCAAAAGATTGCCATGCATTTATTCAAATTCATTTGTAAGTAAATAGATGTGGAAAATAATATATGAATATGTACTAAAGAAATTGCGACATTTAATTTACATTGAAAGATTTAGCATTTGCATTATATCTCTAAGCATAACATGTGCAAGCATCTAAGGATACTCTAAAACCAACTTACTACAATTATTAAGTGGTTACTTTAAGATTATTAAGAGTTCATTTCGATCGAATTTTGATTTCGACAGGATATCGATATTCGATAGAAATTCGATCGAATTTCGCTGAAATTTGAGGCCATGATATAGGCTCCATTGGTATGATTTATCATGTTCAGACTTTACCGTTATGATTTCCATACTCCCACATACACCGACATGGCTTTTCAATGCATGACATGTATATGCAACATTATGCATCATTAGTGAGACTATCTCTTTCATTTCTCCTTTATAACTAAGTTCAAGTGGTTTGACTCTGAAATATGTTATGAGTTAAAGATGTGCGTCCTTCGTTCATCGGTTATACAAAACAATTAAGTTCTCATCTTTACTTCTTATTTTAGCATAATGACAACAGCTTAGATATGAGTTACTTTATATAAGTAATAATCGATCTTAGCATGCTATTGAGAAATTTTGAGGCATTAAGAGGATTGCAAAGCACTTTAAGTCATCCCAATTTAATATGTACGTGTATATATATACATATATAATCCTATTAACTAAAGATTAAATATTGAATATTCCCACATTACTTACACTACCTTTTTCATTCTCTTTTTCATTATCTACCAAAGATTCCAAAAATCCATGGTAAATTATGGTGGCATTTCTCCTAGCACATGAAAATGATGGTTTTGCTACTTTGAGTTCTTCAATATTTGTCGTGGCTCGAAATTTATCTAGATATCTCTCATCTGCTTTTATGTTTTGATTTTCCATGCATAGCAATCCATGATGATTATCATTGTCAAGATGACATTTGTCATCACATGAGCAATATACAAGTCCTTCTCACGATGATGTAAATTACTCCTTTATATATCAAAAATTCCGTATAATTTATTTCATGGCTTAGTTTTTCGATATTGAAGATCCCCACGCTTAATGAAGAGGTTTTATATTGCTATGCTATTTTTGCTATTCGTATTTTTTTGAGAGAAACAGTGAGATGGACCTCCTTTAGAGATCCATCCAAAAAATTATATATATATATATAATTATTAAACAATTTTACATCCGTCAAGACTCATAAAGGACCTTGGCATGTCCTAAGACATTCTCAAAGTAAAATCTCCCTCCCTTAAAGATGACATCGTTTCTCGCCAACCACAAAGCCAAAATGATCGCACAAGCCTTTGACCTCCTGTCCTCAGAGCCCGACCAACCCCTGCCTAAGAAGCTCCAAAAAGATGACTTGTCCATCCAGTTCAAACCTGGGCAATCACCCTTTTACCACACTTTCGCAGATCCGAGACACTAGAAAAACACATGATCTATGTCTTCCACAGGTGATCCACAACGCATGCAATCCCCCAAGAAAGAGCCTGGCTCTCCTAGCCGCCGTCAGAATCTGCTCTCTTCTAAAAAGACAAAGGAACACTTTCACCCTTGTCGGGATCCTCCACTTCCAAATATTTGCACAATCCCTGTTTAGCTCCATATCAAATGCTGGTTGCTGCTCCGCGAGGGTCTTATACGCTTTCCTGATCAAGAAAGAACCATCCCTCCAGCACCAAGAGTCCCTCCCCTCAGTTGGTACAATGGTTCTGCCCAACATGGTAGAAAGGCATAAGAACTCGTCGACCCTTTGCTCAGAGAAAAAGGAGACAAAAGTCAGCATCTACGAGCCATCAGACCACACTTCTGACCAGGCTATTCCTATTATTTTAAATAATAATGTTGATTTATATCAACTTTCTATATAAGTTTGATCTTATCTTGCTTTAACATGCAATGGTAATTATAATGTGTTCAACTTTTTCGTCAATGATATTTTAACTCTTTGATAGCCTCATTAATTATATTGTATTTATATATTCATTCTCATAGAAAAAAGTATATTTAGATTGTAAAAGATATATAATAATTGTAAAAAATAGGTACTTTTTCTATTGTATTGATTATATATTTTTTCCAACTTATATTAGTGATATATATTCAAAATTAGAATTACACAATAAAATATTTATAGTATATTATTCTTCATATAATATTAGTTATATAAGCTCTAAACATCAATTTACGTTTCAAATTCAAAATAAAACGAATCGAATTTGAATATTCGAAACTCAAAATGAATTGAATCTGAATTTACGTTGGCAAATTCGTTTAAAATTCGATTCGAGTCCGGATTCAAAATTTTTATAATGAATTGAATCAGAATTCTGGCAGATTCGAAGGTATTCGATTCGATTAGCACCCATAGTTGACCCCCATCGGGAGACCTAAATATGAATAAGCGAAGGGATGCCCCAATCCCACCTTTTCATTTTCCCTGTCATAGCTCTCCAAAGGGCCTCATTATTTTTCCATTTATTTAGGCCCAATAGGGCCACTGTCGACTGTAGTATTTACAATGGAGGATGGCTGCAGTATAAATAAAGATAAAGAAGGGCTGTAGTATAAAAAAGGAAGATATGTAGTATAAAAAAGGGTGGCTACAAAAAAGAGCATGGACCACAAACAAAAAAGGGGGTGTCAAGCATCATTCATGGCATACTAGGCCATTTAAATTCCAGTACTGTTTCATTCAGGCCCAATGGGCCATTGCTGCAAACATAAGCTCCTGCAGGGATAAGGTGTCGGACATGTGGGCTCATAGAGAGTCATTTTGCAATAAAAGTTATTCCAAATCACTCTCTAATCTTAAATAAGGAATAATTATTTAGCATATAAGGTCCCTTAGTACAAGTAGCGTTATGTACCATGACCATCTTGATAATCATACATCTGTTGATTCAATAGTTGAATCATAAAGTCTGGTGCTTAGACGATATCTAAAGAGTTAAATTGAGGACTTATCTAACACCATCAAATGATTGTCGAGATATGATCTCCAACCTGAGAAGGAGATGCCAATCTTTACTCCAAAGGCTGATATTTGACCGACCTCTTGATGCATTCCTCTGCATAGGAATAGAGATTCGGGTGTGTCAGATAAGTTAAGTCAAAGAATTGACCTAGCGAGATCGAGATAGCTAAGACATATGTCCTATGCTGTTACGATATAGGCACACATCCTCTGATCGGAGATAGATGTATTACTATGTATCTGAGTATGTACATTTGGTAGACCATTAAGTTGATGACCTAATCGAGGTATATGCATTGATGAGCGGGTGTGTATACAAGGAGATATGAGTAATACAATCTCTCAAAGGGATCATACATGTTCACTATTGAATCGGAAGACATGAGCTCACTCATAAGATATTGGGACCAACCAAATTCCATGCATGATCGTCTTGCTTTGGATTTGTAGGTATGATATATGTTTTTGGAAAGCATATGGTTGATACCAACTCCCAATGATCAATTAAGAAACTCAACGATAAAATCTTGAAGACAATTCAAATGAGATCAGAACTTCGGGTTTATTCTAGGTCTTCCAGTATACAGGATGTACGGGTATTAAGAATACTCGAGGGTGATGTTCTTAAACGATTGTATAACCGTGACACTTCCATTTCGAGGGAGTGATAAAATATGTTGGGATTTAGTGACTTCTATTAGTGGACTAGATATCCGATCTTGATCCAATTGTTGGTCATTGATCCGAATATGATTCGGATGCAATGAGAAGATGGGATATTATGTCTGACATGGTCAGACACTTCTGAGTTATCTTCTAGATCTAGATATGAGATAAGACCTCATTATCCAAGTCACTATACATGGCATATATAATCATCCTGACCTTATCTCCAAGTATCTGAGGAGAAGACACACAATTATTCAAAGAGTTCGAGAATTGTTCCATGAACAATATTATCTAAGCATTGGAAATTACATGATTAAATTGGATTTAAGTATCCAATTAATGTATAGATTGAGGTATCCATGATAAATAAATTTAATTATCATGGATAGGATTAATGTGGATGTCACTATCCACAATAATCATGGATAGTATGGATATGATCCACAATATCTTGGAGAGAGTTAATTGTGAATGAGAGTCACAATTTATATGTTGATGTGAATTGGATTCACATTACATAATTTAATGTTAATATGATTTACATTAAATATTAGACGGAAGAATTTAATTCTTAATATTTAATGGTATAATTACAATTATCATAAATAATTTGGAATTATTTGGTGATTATTCAATTAATTAATATAGTGGATAAATTAATTCTGACTCATTCCATTTCTTAGAATGGACGTCTATGGATTTTTGAACCATGGTGGACGTCCACCCTAAATTTAGTAAATGGATGGAGCTCTTTTAATTAAAATCCATTTATTGATTAATTGTTTTAATTAGTATAATTTGGATGTTTTAACTTATCTCTTTATCTTTTCTTTTTGTGTTTTTTGTGAACTAAAAAGAAACACAAATCAATCTAAGATCACATGGATTGGGACGCATGGACTTCCAAAATGCTATAAAAGAGAGGCTAACCCTATCCCTCTTTATCACAAGTGATATGCAATTGTTGCATAAATTAAAACCTCTCTTTCTCTCTCCATATGTCCAACCTCTCTCTCTCCCTCTCCACAACAATAGGGGTTCCCCTGCCCAAGGTTGGTAGAGATCACGATCGTCATCGTGCTGCCGTTGTGTTGTCGGATCGGTTGGTCGAAGAACTCCGTCGTCTTTTGTGCATCGTGCTCGTGAAGAAGACAAGTTATTTCGTGAGATGAAATCAGGAGGTTGCTAGCTTCGATCACTACTTAGGATTGCTAGAAGTACGTGACTCATTATCATCCCCGCAAGTACACTCTCGTAGGATCGGACTGGAGTCAGGAGGCCTTTTTGTTTATAGGCTTTGAGGATTACAGTCGCGTTTCAAGAGGTAAGATTAAAACTCGTGTGGACTTGATGAAATGGTACAAGAAAGGTTCTCGTGCCATGTGGTTTCATCTTAATTTTTTTGTTTTTCTGCTGCCATGCCAACTAGTATGACTAGTTGACCTAGATTGCATATGATGTGATTTTCACGATTACGTGATGCGCGAGTGAAAAACACATATATACCCTACTTAATCCATGGGAATTATATAATGTGTCATTTTGTTGCAGCCATGTAAATTGCAATTTCTCAAAAGACTACTTAATTAATGTTATTCAATTCAATTAAAAGCGATCGAAACTTTTATTTAAGACAATTCCAAGGGTCGATCATAGGGAGACAACTGTCTTCTTAGGTCAATTTTCAGATAATTTAGGGACTAGGTTTTCAGAGAAGATTTTTCGGAGTTTTTAACCAGTTACTGATAGAATGCAAATTGTGGCTAAGTTCAAGGGTTAAAATGTAATTTCTCAATCAAATGATGTCCAAAAATCTTAAAACTTGGCTAGAATGTGAAAATATGCAAAACTAAATTACTGTGATTTTTTTGGAATTTTATGATGCAATATGAATTTTTAATGAATTAAACAATGCACAAATAGCAAGATTTAATATTTCAAGAATACAAAACTATCCTAGATGTGCCTAATTAATATGTATCCAGGAAAAAGTTCAGATCCGAAAAATATTAAATTTAGATATAATTAAAATTCAATTACCTATTGCAGCAATTAATTTATTTTAAGCAAAATATGTATGCAAATAAAATGGCTTTAAAACAAGAAATGAAACAATTAGTTCTAACAAATATGATTTTTTTTAGAATTTTTGGTACAAGCAGTGATTTATGAGTATTATAGAGTAGAAATTGGGTAAAATATACAAAATTTTACCAATTCAATTTTAATAAATTAACCTTATCTCACAACATTGTAAATAAATAATCACAAGTTATATAATTAAGTGTACTAGCACATGCAATTTTAGGAATTTAAAAGTGATGACAACTAGAGTACTGAAATAAAGAACAAGCACATGGTCTACATGCAATTACATAAATAAAATGAGCATAAACTAATGTGAAAAAGGGTTGAAATGCAATTACCAAACCTGTTAGGGGTATTTATGTAAAATCACCAGAGGGACGTGGCACATGCGTGAGATGGGGACTGAAATGTAAATCTCCAGGCGTCATGGGTTGGAGGCATAATTGTTCCTTGCGCGCATGTAGTTCACGTGCACTGGGCGGTTCGAGCGGCGGTTCGGGACCTTGGCTCCATGTGTCGTGCTGATGTTCGTTGGGGACTTCCAATTGGGATTAAGGCTCGGAGGAAGTTCGAAGAGGCAACAATCCACAAGATCCCAGTACGGTGAGTTTGCTCACATCAACAAAGGGCTCGAACGGGAGAATCTCTTGCTGGGAGCTGTTGTAATGATCTTCATGGCATTGATCCAAGCATAACGAAGCTCAGTGTAGGCAGTGCTCGGAGGTTCTCAGCCGTAGTTTTGCTTGATGGGTATGTCTCAAGAAGTTGGTGTGGATCGAGTCGTAGCGGAGGTGTTCTAGCGAGTGCAACACCTGCAATAGATGGTTTCGTCGTCAAGGAGATGAACCACGAAGATGATATGTTGAGCAGGATATGGTCGTTTTCTCGACTTTAGATGGGGCTCCCTCGATGGAGAACGATAGTGTAGGAGCATGCGGGACAAGGCGACAATCCCATAGACTGAAGTGGATTGTGAGTTTCACAAAATAATGGGTTGCTACTGGTTACAAGGCCTGGAGATGATGCTCTTCACCTAAGGACCTGCAAACGAAAGGTAGCTCGAGGCACAAGGTCCTTGGCAATGAGTTACAACTCAACAGGGAAAAGATGATCAGAGCATGTTTCGGATGGTGGAAGAGGGGCTATTCGTTAGTAGATTTGGAGAGAGAGAGAGAGAGGAGAAGGTGTTGGGGAACGAAGATGGGGGTGAAGGTAGGAGGTGGTCATTCGTGGATGGGTTCACAGAAAAGAAAAGCGAGAAGAAGGAAGAGGGAAATAGACCACGACGAGCAAAGAATATGGAGGTAGAAGAAGATATGGGAAAGGGGTGCATCATAGAAGCTAACAAGAAAAAGGAATGAAAAGAGGAAAGGAGAAGAAGAAAAGGGAATACAGATTTTACCTGATGGTTTCTCGTTGTGGGGGTTGCGAAGATCGAAGACCTTCAGCAGATCATCGCCTCAATCAATGCGGCGGAGACCGTCGAGAGACTTGGCAACGCTGAGGTTGGAGCTGCAGCACGGGGATGAGTCTGTGGATCACACCCATCGGAATCTCGGAGCATGTTGTCGCCTACGCACGATGTTCCTCTTGTTGTCACCAAGGGGAATTAGGAGCCGGGCCTCACGCTCGTCAATGGTGGATGGTCGGCGATGGTCGACGTCGCTGGGTTTTGAGGATGATTGGTTAGGGCTTGTGTGAGAAGGTCGGGGACGAGGCGACGTGGAGGCGAAAGGCAAAGTCGTGGCTTGGTCGACGGAGGAAGCAGAGAGGAGGGGAGATGCGACTTGGTCGAGTCGGGCCGTAGAAGGCAGAGGAAGGAGTCCTGGTCATTCGATCGGTCGAGATCGAACGACTAGGAAAATGCCACGTAGGTAAGAAATAAATTAAAAAGAAAAAGAAAACAATAAAAAGAAAAAGAAAAAGTGAAATAAAATTGGTCGTTGGTTGAAGGGGTACTTCATCTAATGGTCCACAAAGAGAGTGGATGAGAGGAGTTACGTGGGGGGGGGGGCACCACGTATCCCTCCCAGAAAATTTAGAAATTAAAAAACAAAGAAAAATCAGAATAAAATAGAAAACGATGTCAAATAAAAAGTTTCCTTCATGAAAGTTGTTCATCTCGATGAGACTACAATTTCGTGAATGGACCAAAACCAAAAGATGTCATGTGTACAAGGTGCTTTTTTGTTTGGTATTTTATGTATATAAAATATCGGATTTTTATGCTTTTGTATTTTTTTTATGATTTTTAAATAAAATAAAATTTAAAATAAAATCAAGAAATTATAAAAGGAATATTTACATATTAGTATGATTTTTGGTATTTGAATTAATTAAGAAAATAAAAATATTAAAAGGGACTTATCTACATACTCTATATAAAGACTCAGAGTGATCCATTTTATTTGATTTTTAATTCATTTTAAATTTGAAATTTTGCACATTTTATAAAAACATAAATCAAGGAAATCAAATGGAAAAAATAAATAAAAAGAGTTAATTATGCACATAAAATGATATGGTTAAATTGGTCAATATATACAATATACAATGAGGACCCAAAACCCATGTTTCATATGTGAACTCCGATTCTTTTGAATTTGATCTTGATTTGTAGACGATCAAATATACATTAATTCAAAAAGTGAGTAGGGGTTCATAGTAGATTGTATGTGAGAGATATTTGACTTTGCGACTTTTCGTCTCGAAACTAAGGTTTGGTTTATTTCACAAATATACAAGTTGTTATTTTCATTTATTAGTGCTAGTAATATGTTCACATTGGAGTTGATTTTATTTCATTTTGGGTTAGTATAAAGAAAGAAAAATATGAGAAGTTATGTTAATATACATGTGATGTGATAATACACACACAATTTCTGATTTTTTTATTAATGCTATTATGAGTGATAAAAATGGATATTATTTACACATGTATTAATGCTAAATTTGCAATATTAATGTCTAAATGCAATTAATCACTGGGAACAAAGCTCTATTTTCAGCTTTTAAAGTGATGAACTACATATTTATCAAACCCCTATACTTAAACCTTGCTCGTCCTCGAAAAATTAAAATGAATGCATAAGTGAAATGAGATTGGGTTCAATACAAAGGCCATGAACAAAAGGTGAAAATGGAGCTCGACCCAACCTTTGGATTAATAGTGTGGCCGAACTTCTTTTGAGAATTAGGGTTTTAAAACCAAGAGTATCTAAGTTGTACAAGTCATCATCCGGATCCGACTCAAAAGTCATCTTAGATCAACCCCCTTCCAAAGTGTAAGACATGAGCATTGAATAACTGTCTCTTGTGTGTGAGAGATGTTAGCTCTTTCCGTTCAAGATGGCAAACTACCATACAATATCCTCCTCTAGTAACTCGTCCTCAGGGAGTCAGGTATTTCCTTCTAAGTTCAGGTATGTACTAGTTCACAACGAATATAAAGGGAGAAGTCTACAAGAATGAGAAAAGAACTGGAATGTGACCAGTGTAGTCACATCTCCTGTGAAGCTTGACCAGTTTAGCCAAGTCTCCACTAAGATTTGCAGGCTATCTGAAGCTTAGACCATTGTGGTCAATGCTGTACTTTAGGAATTGGCTTATTTTTGTATGAATTGTGGTTGCTCCGCGTTGATCTTTTTGTGCCCCGATGGATACAGAATCTTTTTTCCTCCTATGTTTTGTAGTCTTAGAAAATTTTGCTAGCAATCCATTCCTCATCCGAAGCTTTATTTCACTCCGTTACTTCGGTCTTTAGATGTCCATGCTACCAAAGAAAAAGACATACAATCTTCTAACAACCATCTGAGTTGAGCTAAGTACGCAGTGTAGAGTATAGATTAGTTCCCTCTCAAGAGTCCACTCAGAATGAGGCAATCGAGTTAGACACTAAGAGTCAAAGTCTAGACATTGTCTTGTGAAACTTGGAGAATTAAGTCTATGACATTAAGTTTCTAAAATCCTACTTCTCAGTGGAGTTTACCTGAGAATTATGTAGATAAATGTCAAGTCAAGTCCACTATTGGTTTTTATTCATGACTCCGTTCAGAACCCGATGACTTTACACTTGTGCATATGCATGATATGCTAATGAAATGCAGATGAATGAAATGCAACTTTTTTCATTTATTTATGAATGAATGAGAAACCATTTTATTTGAAAAAAATATTATACACCCAATTTTACAATAATTTACAATACAAGTATGATTTACAATAATTTCAAAACAAATTTACAAAAATAGTATTATTTACACAAGATTATACAAATTATACATGTATTTTACATATTGCACTTATTTTACAAATTTATTTGATAAGCTTTACAATTGGTTACCCATCCAATATTTATTGCATATTATACACATAAAATATGTGAAAATACGAGCTATGGGTAAAGTATATATGTAATATACTCACCCCCTATACTTAGCGTGTGTTATGTCATCAGGGTACAAAAAGCAAGGAAGAGACGTAGCTCATATTAAGCGTAAGAGAGTGAAAAAAATAGAAGTATAGAAGTTGACATGTTCCCTATACTTATGCTATGGTCAGCCTAAGTTTAGAATAAGAGCAATAAAAAATGGGGCGGTCAAGGTCAAGAGGATAATGAATGAATGCATGAATATACATGACGGATAATAGTCCGCCTATACTTAGGCTCTGGTCAGCCTTAATATAGAGGAATGAGTAAGAGTGAGAACCGATGATATTAGGGAATATACAGGGAAATGAAAAAGAAAAGAAAGAGCAAATCTGGCCATTCACCCCCTGTACTTAGGAACTAGTCATCCCAAGTATAGCCATAAAATGAAAATGATATGGAACTGGGGCGAGTGATGCGAATCACGAGAGAGAGAGAGACTAAACAAAAAGAAGAGAATCTATACAAGATGAAGTGAGAATATACAAGGTTCAAGAAGTTTGTGACAAACCTTCTTGCGGAATGAAGAGGTAGGGAATGTACAGGTGTGTCGCTGTCAGAATCGTCCTCAGAGGAATAATTGTGAGGGGAAGGGATCGTCCAACATGGACCGACACATGGCTGCTTGCTCATATAGAGCTTAAGAACAACCAAACTAAGCTCACTCATATAGATCACTTCATCCGGACCTGACGAGGAATCTTCAGAAAATCCCTTCTCTGGTATGTTGAAGACAATCGATTTTCTAGAACCTGAAGCATTAAGAGGAAGAGGAGAGTGATACATCTTGAGGGGTTTGGGGGAATACCTCGAGGAATCGATACCCAGCTTCTTCTTACTAGATAACCCACTAGAGGATGGAGCAACTTCTTTCTTGGGAAAGGTCAACTGGGTCTCGATTGTCTCCTTTTTTGAAGGTCCTGGAGGTAGTGTGTGCATGGGATCAATTAGATGTGGCAGTGTAGGCACATAAATCATATCTTAGCAATTGTCAAGACAATCTGAAAAGATTGCATTTGGCTCAGGTATAGCTTCTGGTTGTGAGTCCTCTATAGAAGCTGTCAAGGTGGTGGTGAGATGTCTTTTGGTGACACACGAGATCTCCATCGGGGGATAAGGTAAATTGTGATTAATGATTAGAAAGTCCCCTAATGGATGTGGTGGTCGATTCGACAGTCAATATCTTAGATGTAGCAGAGAGGTAAGACTCATCTACCTCTTGACGGTCATG
The DNA here is from genome assembly GCA_037367405.1 of Ottelia alismoides. NCBI lineage: Eukaryota > Viridiplantae > Streptophyta > Magnoliopsida > Alismatales > Hydrocharitaceae > Ottelia > Ottelia alismoides. Next base: position 11,070 of record JAZKJV010005072.1, on the reverse strand, counting down.
GTTGTCTGCGGCTATGTGGGTTGCCTTAGGTTGATTTGTGTCCTCAGAGATCAGGCAAGGTCAGTGTGTACCCATGTTGGAAAATCAATTGCACGAGTCTCGCAATCTATAATCTCCTTAGCCAAGGCTAAGAAAGGCTTCCCAAAAATAATGAGAGACTGGGTGAACTCTCCTCAGTGCTCAATATCAATGCAGTATAGTCCACTTTGAGTGGAGCACCTTGGAAGGTAATGATGACTGAAATAACCCCTCTCGACCGTGTTATGGACCAGTCAGCCAAATGAACGATCACTGATGACTTCCTAATTGGTTTGAGTTTGAACTTGTCAAATACAGAAGTCGGGAGGATGTTAATTGATGAGTCCTCGTTAATCCGAGCATGGATGAATGTGGTATTTCTAACTTCACAATCAACTCTGGGCAACCGCTTTACTATGCGGCTCTTGGTCTTTCTCCCCATCACCAAGGAGGCAGCCAGATTGTTTCAGGGTCTTCAGTTCGTGATGCACATGCACATGCGCTATCATTATTTTAGAGGTTCCCATCTTTGTTTCGGACTCAGGGTTTTCATGTGATCCATAGGGACTCCAGAGTAGAGATCCCATTCTCCGAGCCAGTATGTGTGAGACCCAGTTCTCTAACGAGGAAGACTTTCAAATTCCATTCTCTAACGATCGTGGACTTCGACGAGGATGTTTCCACGGTCTTTTCCAGTTTGGCCTTTCAGAGAGATGGAGAAATTGCGGGCCGGAATTCTCCAGGTGGAGATTTTCTAGTTTTAGTGACTCTGATAGATGCAGCACATAGCACAAGTTCTCCGATGTGGAGACTCAGTTCAGATCACACTCCAACCATTTAGTTCCTCCTCACTAGCATGACATGAGAAGCAACGTCCTTAGCAAGCAACCACTAAAGTACACATTGAGTTGATATTGTCTATAGTGTCTTGTATTGTGAGTGAGCGACTTCTTTCTATTTGTCCAAGCTGAGCATTGCATGCTCCAACTTGATCAGGAGTGTTAGAGTATGCATCACATGTATAGATGGGTAATCAGATCCCTCAAGGGCCCAATTACCACTTCCACAGGTTTAGTCCCACATTTATTGTTAGTGATATCCGTTCTGTTTGTAGGGTTATATGAGAAGCCACACTCCCATTGTATCAGTTGAGAAAGTGAATAGATAAATCAACCCTTAGTGGTGCTCTCCCTTGGTTTCAACTTTCATCCCGCTCCAAACGGAGTAGGGTTCCACGTAAAGTCGCGATGTTCTTCCATGTTCTTTATTCTTTATCTCTGATACACTTCCAGATTATTGTTTTCCACATGGTTCTTTCATCTTCTTTCATTTTCTTCCTTTTTACCTAGTCTTCCTTATTAGTATCCATGCCTAACGAGTTCCTATGAGGTATTTGAGAATCTATTTTCTGAAAGGAAAAAATGTTGCAACATCGCAAAGACAAGTGCCTAAAAGTTTTATATTCACAAGTTTAAGTATCAAAATTAAAAAGACCAAAAAAACTGTAAGATCCTAGCATGTTCCAGTACATTCTCTAATTTCTCACCCTTGTTACACCATTTGTCGGAAGTCAGATTTCCCATAGATGACATTCACCTATATTTTCTCTTGTACATAGATAGCTCTAGATTGGCTTATGGACTTCCAAAAGGCTGGGGCACTTACAAAAACTACCACATTGAGATTAACCTTCATCCAGATGTCTCTCAATGTAGAGTGGGAAAAAAGGTAGTTAATGTTCTCCATGCCTTCATCATATTGCTGTCAGGAGCCTTCAAATCCCTAGAAAAGCTGGCCCTGTAGCCATGTGTCATTATACGGTCCTTTTCCAAGAGTCACATAAAAACCTTGACCCCTCTAGGGATCTTTTGGCTCTAGATATGTGTAAATTTCGATGTAGGCATCCCTAGGGGTGTAAACATGCCAAACTTGAGCGAACCTACATTTTGTAGGTTCGGTTCGTTTATTTAATCGAGCCTAAACTTGTTTTCAGGTTTGGTTCGTTTATTTTCTAACCGAATCTGAATCGAACCTCTTTTTAATCGATTGAATCTAAGAGAATATCAAACTTGAGAATTCTCTGATAAGAGAGAGTGAAAAGAAAAGAAATAGAAATATATATGTGTGTCTATAATTAGAATAAGCATTCATTCAATTTTTTCCTTTATCTAACCCTTCTTCGTCTTTTGAAAAAACTAGATTAAAGGATTGTCTCTTTCAAAAAAAAATAATTATTATAATATATTTTTATATTTGTTCAGATGAGGATATGGAATAATGTGGAGATATATGATAAGTAAGTTTATACTTGTTCTGTTCATTTGAGGATAAAAAAGGGAAAAGTACTAGACACAGATGATGGACGGTGTAACCACAATGTGACTATTTATTTTGGAATAGTGTATACCGAGATAAAAACTACTTATCGTATAAATATTCAGTATCTCTGACAAATTTCACTTATCCTGGGATAAAATCCACTTATCTCAAAATAAGGTCCACTTATGAGGATAATGATTTGTAAATATGTATATATGTGTGTGTATTTGTGTATGTGTATTATCAAGCTTTTAACGAATCAAACCTGAGCGAACCTATGATTTTTAGGTTCGATTCGTTTATTTAATCGAGCTTAAACTTGTGCTCAGGTTTGGTTCGTTTATTTCCGAACCGAATCTGAATCGAACTTTTAATGAGCCGAATCTGAGCGAATATCGAACTTGAAAATTTTATGTAGATGCATACAACACATCATAGACCTTTTCACCATGAAAAGGCCATCCACTAATGTCTAATAGCCCCTCCCAAAAAAGGAACCATCCAGGAGAGAGAGGGGCTCAACTCCTCCACATGCTTATTTGAAAGCTCGGAATGAAAATGGAGCCTGGAGAGACTATACCATGCTATCCCATTCCTCACTAACGGTCATCCGTCGGTCCACATCCATCATAAACAGAGGGGGAAACCAATTACACAAAGTCCCCCGGCCAGTTCAATCTGTTGTTATACCTTGAATCCTAACCATATGTTTTGTTGAGCCTAGTTGAAGATTCGTCTTCTACACCCCCAATCCCATCACACCCTACCAGCATGGGAGTCTCGTTGTTTGGTCAACGAGTCTGGGGGAAGGGGTTAGAGGGAAGAAATGAGCCAATGAATTTTTATTTGGGTATTCGGATCCATCTGTCTCCGGGATCTATTTGTACTATAAGTAGTATATAAACGCTGTAGGATTTCGGTTATCAATATCCTCTACATTTTTCTTCTCCACAAATAGTGAAACTGATCACCGTTGTCCAAGGACACAGCCCATTTACAAGTGAACCTTATAAATGTATGTTTGCTTGATTGTTCGTGTTTGTGTGTTTACTTCTGCTACTCGCAACACACTCATCTAGCTAAAAGCAAAAAACACCACCATTCCTCAAACCAGGCCTTAGCGATGGGAAGATCTCGGGAAGAGTAGAGCATACCCCCTTCCAGAAGTTTGAAGGAACTCACCCTAGCATGGGCTGCAAGGAGAGGCCAACAAAAACACCATAGATCTTGCTCAACGAAGAACAAAGCATGTCTAAAACACTGCCTCACATGCGAGAAACCCATTTGACAAGAAGCACCATATTCATTGTCTCCATGCGAAGAACGTGCATTCCTCCATCACTCTCAAATAGCATCACCGTTATCCAATTCACCAAAGGGATGCCCTGAGATTCTCCCAAACTTGATCAGAAGAACCTCCACATCTTGGGTGGGTATATTCTCCATATGTCTCCATTCATCCTCTACAAAAGCACCTCCATATTAAAGTTTGCAAACCCCCACATGAAGTAGACATTAAGATAATAAGAAGACATGAATAGTCAATAGGCCTGCCTTCTGGAGCTCCAAGCGGCCTTCCTCGACAAGCAAAACATTCCCTAGTTGGTAGCCTATGCTTGAATCTCTCCACCACAGGAACTGATTCGATTGCTGCAGTCTGTCGTAGTCGACCACTAACCAAGGGTAGACCCAAATAGTTGATCAAAAGGACCCGGTTGAGAATGCAAAGAGTCCCAACATGCCTCCACATCCTCCTCCGCCATCTCAAAGTGGGCATAAACAAACTTGTCGTCATTGAGTTAGAGGCCAGCGGCAAGACTAAAAAGTCCTAGCATCGTACCCACCCCCCCCGCCTCATGAGCAGCTCCATCTATAAAGAAAATAGTGTTATCAACACACTGTAAGAGAATAATCGTGTTGGAAACTCGTACTGAAATCCCCATCTACCTTACAAGAAACCATCCGTGAGAGCGCATGAAATCTCGATTTCGATTTTGCCCCACTGAAATTTCGAGAAATTTCAGTTGTTTCCGTTGAAATGTTTAAAATGGCTCAAAAAGACGTTTTTCGATCATTTTTTCGTAAATTATTATCTTTCAAGTTATTACAATAATAAATAGCTTACAAATAAACATTATATCATACATATCCCTCATCTATGCCCATTATATCGCACATATCTGGCATATCGATCATACATATTAGAAATGGATATCATCCAAGTTCTTAAAATAATAATAGTTTACAAATGCATACTTATATCACACATATTTCTCATCCATATGACTTATATTGCACATATCGGACATATTGTTAAGCTGACTGATAGATATTGGAAATGGAAATAACTAAGTTAGCAACACTTAGAACACGTCTTTTGTTTATAAAAATAGATGAGACATTTGATTCTAAAATACTGATAATGAATAATGAGACAATGTTTCGTTCATAGAAACAACTGCCGTGGACAAAGTTCTAGTGAATTACAAAATTAGTTACATACTTACAGTAAAGATGCATCCATTTACGAAAATAAATGACAAACGAAATCAAACGAAGAAGCCATATCAGATATCTAGAAGATCTAGAGTTGTTTTATCTCAATTGCTAAAACCTAAAGGGGGTGAAGCTATCAAGTTGAAGAATCGATGTATGCACCACCCCTATCATACCATACCCTACCAGACAGGGCTTTCATTGCCCATTCAATGAGTTTGGAGGGGGAGGGGGGGGACTGGGGGAGCATGTGGGCTCCCCCTGCAGGGTTGCGACGGCAACACCCTCGACTGGGAGCAAAATATGTAAATAATTATGTATTTTAATATTGGGAGTAGCTAAATAAGTAGTAAATTCAAGCTCATACGGATCATGGCCTCAAATTTCAGCGAAATTCGGTCGAATTTTCTATCGAATATCGATATCCAGTCGAAATCGAAATTCGACCGAAATGACCGAAAATATGGGGGTCCTAGGTACAAAAAATGACCGAAATGACCTTTCGGTCGAAATTCCACCGAAATTCCATCGAAATTCTGTTTTGGTCGATACCGAAATGGTGACCGAAACCGACATTTAGGGCCTTGATACGGATAATATTGTTGATATACATAAGTATCAACGAACTTCCATCGATATCGGTTGAAATACGAGAAATTGTGTACTGAAAATCATGAATTGTGATCGATATGGGTTCATATGTTGAAATGCCACCTATATTTTGTCCATTTTGGTCGAAATCTGGGAAATCAACATCGAGGGGAGTTTCAATACCCAACCCCTGTCGAAATCGAAATTTCAACTAGATTTCACCGAAATTTCGCTAAGCTTCAATCTTGACATTAGCTACCAAGAGCAAAAAGCCAACAAACATCCATGTTTAACCCCCTCTGAGAACCCCCCTCCTGCCATAGATTTACCAGCACTGAACTAGAGTTGTCGTCAAACGCCTCTTCATCTAGGTAAATCTACCCACAAAGAAAACACGGCGAGAAAGAGATGCTCAAATGAACCTCCAACTTACACAATCACAAGCTTTGGAAAAGTCGACTTTTGAAGAAGGCCATTGATCTTACTTTGATTCCAACCCATAATGATCTCATAGGCAATAACCACACCATCCATTATATGCTTGCTTGAAATGAAAAACGTTCGAGAAGTGACAATGATGGTTTCGCGAATGCCATAGAGACAATTAGCAAGGACCTTCACCACAATAAGATAGATCAGAGGGCAATAGGGCAGAAGTCCTCCAGATGCCGTGTCACCTTCTTCTTGTGAAAAAGAAAGTCAAAGAATGATTCAACCTCTTAAAGCCTTGATTCTCGATACATAGATCTCCTATAACTAGCACAACATCCAACTCCGTAAGCTCCCATAATTCACAGAAGAACAAAGTCGGAAAACCATTCAGTCTAGGAGAGATATTTGCATTCAGATCTAATATAGTCGTATAGATCTTCGCACCGATAAAAGGCACGCACCATCCCGAAAACTCGAGACTTTGAAGGGGTACATCCCTACCCAACTATCTCACCGTGTCAGAGCAAACCTTCATACTCATCTTGCGGAAGTGAACAATCGCTACAACCATAATGGCCCCTCGCCCTTAACTTGTACGCCCCACCTCAATCGAATGCATGATGTTATGCCGCCGCCTGCCACTGACTATTACATGGAAGAAACAAATGCTCAACTCCTTTTTTCAACTACACATGGAGCACTGTCTCCACTCCACTTCTTATGTCTTATCTCCTCCTAAAGAACCTAGTGCCGCTCTGACCTTGTATCTATGTCATCCTCCACCGGCTCCCTAGAGTCTTCAAGAAGATCCAATCTAACTCAGTTTGGGCCAATGCCCTTCTCTTGTAATGATGAGCTCAGGTATCCTTTCTGAAAGCCATTAGCATCTGATTCATGGCCTCAAGGCATGCATCCATATCCCTAAAAGCCGAATCATAAGTCTGGATGCCGTGCTATGAGAGAGCGACACAATCTCAGAAATCCTCCGCCAACAACCAACTATGCTTGAATCGAAAGTTATTTCCCATACTAAAGTCTCCCCAAACTCCCTCTAGATAGGAGTATGATTAAAGTGCGAATGCGATAGTCGACAATAACTGCACTGAGGCCAAATGAAAAGCATCTAGGAGACCCGCCAAATCAAGGAACTTGTTAACAAGGGAGCATGGCGAGGAGTTCCGTCAGGTATAACAAAGTTTGTTATGCCTAGAATATCTAAGGACATGTCACCTAAAAAGGATAGAGAAGTCGATGTATTGGAATCGTGCCCCCTCCCCCCATCTCGAGGCCGATATGCATCTAAGAAGGTGACATTAAAGTCATTGCCAACGTTTGAAAAATGAAAGATGGAATGAAACGTTTTCCTCGGAATCAAAGTGAGACATAGCCTCGAGGTGGTCGAGGCGTAAGCCTCAATTTGTAGAGAAAAATATGCACAAAATTTTATATGTATATATAGGAAAGGGAGCCTACTTTGTGAAGTAGGTAACTTACCTACTTCACATTTTATTTTTTGCAAATTTTTTTATTTTTTTTCAAAAATGCCACCATGGGTTTTTATAAGGGATATTTACACCCATAACCCTGAGTAATCTCGTAATTACCCCGGATACCCTCTATAAGTATGAATTACATCGAGGACCTTGAATAGTGCTTAACTCTTACACTCATGACCCTGTGTTAACTTTCATCCAATTTTCCGTTAAATATAACAGTATTTGTTGGTTATTTTACATTTTATACCCCTTCATGTTCCCATTATTTACAAAATGACCACTCATCGTCTTCTTTCTCCTCATCTACCATGCCTGACACCAACCGCCTCCGACAGAAGCTCGAAGCCCCCCGCTCGCCTCCATCAGCAACCCCCTGACCTCAGCCTCCACCATCATCGCCCCCTCCTACTGCAAGCTCGAAGACCCCGCTCTCCCCCCACCCCCCGGTCTCCGCCAGGAAGCTCGCAACCCTCCCCTGCTCACCTCCGCTAGCAATCTCGAGGCCATCGCCCGCCTCCTCCAGCAAGCTTGAAGGCCTACCCCACCCCCCCCCCCCCCCCCCCCCCCGACCTCAGCCTCCAGTCGGCCCTCTACCATCGTCGCCCCCCGCCCGCCCCTCCTACTGCAAGCTCCAAGACCCCCCCACCATCGTCGCCCCCCGCCCGCCTCCTCCTACTGCAAGCTCCAAGACCCCCCTACCATCGTCGCCCCCCGCCCGCCCCTCCTACTGCAAGCTCCAAGACCCCCCCCGGGTCCGCCAGGAAGCTCACAACTCTCCAGCAAGCTCGAAGCTGTGGCCCTCCACCATCGTCGCCGCCCGCCCCCTCCTACTGCAAGCTCGAAGATCCCCCCCCCCCCCCCCCCCCCCCCCAAAAGAAAACCCAGTCGCCCTCCATCATCGTCGCCGCCCACCCCCTCCTACTGCAAGCTCGATGCCCCCCCCCCCCCTCCCCCCTTTCTCCGCCAAGAAGCTCGTAACCCTCCAGCAAGCTCGAAGCTCCCCCCACCCCCTCGACCTCAGCCTCCAGTCGACCCTCCACCATCGTCGCTCCCGCCCACCCGCCTCCTACTGCAAGCTCGGAGACCCCGCTTCAGGAAGCACCCGCTCGTCATCGGCCCTCCACCATTATCGCCCCCGCCTAGCTCCTCCTGCAAGCTCGAAGACCTTGTTTCAAGACCCCCTTTTTCCCCTGCCTTCGCCTGCAAGCTCGAAGCCCACCTCCAGCATCGTCGCAAAAGCCTTCCTCCTCCAGCAAAGCTCAAAGAAACCCCCGCGTAGATGCCTCCACCATCGTCGCACCCCTCCCCACCGCCTTCGTCAGCCAGTATCGCCCCCCTCCCCCGCACCCCACTCCACCGCCTCCGTCAATAACCCCGCCTTCAAGCCCCCAACCCACCGCCTGCAAGCTCATCTCTTAAAGATTTCTTTTTTTTACTTTTGATTAATCCTAACCGTTTAATTGTGACTTGGTTAGATTAACTCATTCGTATGGTTGAGTTAAAGAACTAAACTAACGGAAGGTTATGCATGTAAAACGGAGCATTTATTTAGGGTCATATGTGTAATTCGTGATTACAGAGGGTATCCGGGGTAATTACGAGATTACTCAGGGTTATGGGTGTAAATATCCCTTTTTATTATTACATCCCTCTAATATTTCATTCAAATTTCGTCAGAAACAGAAACTCCTACGGCCTCCATTTAGATAGTCATTTTTTAACGGTCACAGATTTGCTGTATTTTACATGTTCTGGATGAAGGTCGTAGGAGTCTCCGTTTCTGATGAAATTTGAATGACATATTAGAGTGATATAATTTTGAAAATCCACAGTGGCATTTCTCAAAAAAAATAAAAATTGCAAAAATTGGATGTGAAGTAGGTAAGGTTACCTACTGCACAAAGTAGGCTCCCTTTCCTCATATATATATATATCAATGTAATTATATGTTCTCTGTCCAACATATAATACTTAACACTAAAAGATGTGATGAAATGATAGAAATAACCAAATAAAAGATAAAACAACATCATATCCCTTTCTACACATTTTAATCCAATCAAAGAGGAATTTATTGTCTACATTATGAAAGAATTAAACAATACATATCCGTCTTTAAAATATTATTGTAATTAAAAGTACAATTAAATATATGTCAAAGAAATTTATGGTAAGTGTCTAATATATAATATATGGTCGCACGGAAAACTGTGAATCCTATCCATTTCAAGCAAATCTTTGAAATATTATTGATTAAAAGTGCGGTTAAATATATGTCGAAGAGATTTATATTGTGTCTAACATATAATATATGACAACATGAGAAACCATGAACCCTATCCATTTTGGTTTGCTTGATATATTGCAAAGGGTAAAATGGGGTTGCCCCATTAGTGGAGATAACTTGGCTCCTCATGCCCTATTTTTCTCCTTTTTTTTGAAAAATGCTTCTATGGATTTTCATAGCTATATACCTATATTATGTCATTCAAATTTTGTGCGCAACAAAGAATCGTACGACCTCCATCCAGACGGGGTCGATTTCAACTACTCTACGACTGCTAAAAAATGACTATCTAAATGGAGGCCGAGGAGTTTCTGTTTTGCACGAATTTGGATGACATAATATATGGATATAGTTATGAATTTTCATAGATCATTTTTCAAAAAAAATAAAAAATTGGAAAAATAAGGCGGGTGGAGCTAAGTTAGCTCCTCTAAGGGCAGCCCCATTTTCCCTACTGCAAATCTCTTCAAGTTTACAAGTATTCTTTAATTTGATATTTATGAATTCATTCATTAAGAGTAAAATAGTAAGAATTTTTCAAAATAGTTTGACACAATTAATTTTTAATATGAAGTTATGAGCACGAAAGAAACATCATATTTATGCGTTCATCTTGTATAATCATTATCCTAAAGGAGTTATTTATAAGCTTCTCAAACTACTAAGTAATCCACTAAAAATTATAAAAAAATGCTTTAAAAAACTAAAATGCCTCACACAACATCTGGACCGCCTCGAGACTATGCCTCGACCACTTAAGACGCACGCCTCACAGTACTGGACCGAGGCGCAACCTTCAGGCTAAATAGAACCACCTTGCCATATAATCTCTCAAGGTGGAAGCCACGTCCACCACCCAAGTGGACCGTACAGGACCCTCCTCAAGGTCATTAGCTCCTAAGACGCATCCACCATGTGCCCCTTGCGCTGAAAGCCACCTCGTCCATCATGTGCTTCTTGGGTGCTGTTTGTTTGCCGGGTTGGGTTGGGGTACACCGGTGTACCCCTCCTTCCAACCCTCTTAATCCTCCTCACAGCTTACTATTCACAGGGGTACAATTTACTATTCACAAGGGTACCCTAGCCCAACCCAACCCAGTCCAACCCAGCAACCAAACATGCCGTAAAAGGACCTGTAACACCTGCCCCTGCCCCTCCTCCCTTGGCAAGATCATAAGTTTCATGCGGAGTTTCTTTCTTTTGATCTCTTTCTTTTGATTTCTTGTAAAAGAGTGCCAGCAATGCTTTGCTTTCCTTCCACCAGCAAAAACTTCCAAAGAATCCAAACTAACGTAGAAGTTTGCCGTATTTCATAAATGTTGGACCAATTGTGACAACCCTGAATCAAGGAACCTCTGAAACATAAGTGGGATTAAGTCTAGATTCCTGATAACATAGGATGGTGGTTTCCCCTTTGGAAGCGCAGTGAGA